>OY978032.1:9701787-10090051 GCA_963854515.1 Pandemis heparana
GGAATGCACTCTCTTAATGTTTGGTTCTGTTTAATATAAGGCCGATTTAGCATTCTTGAAGTTTTATTTATATGTTTCAATCAGATTATTTTGTTTTTACAAATTTTATTGCTGAGGGTAAAGTCGTCTCTGGTCTTATACTCCGAAATTCGACTTTCGAAGTTCGTTTTGTGCGGTTCCGCTCACACTAATATCGAATTTCGTAGTAATCCCTGCGCCATTTTGAGAGAGAGAGCGTGGGCACGCCCTGTGCGAGAGGGAGCGCAGCTTAGGCGTTTTTATAGTTAAACGCATACAATTAAGCCCCGTTTTCTTATAATTAAGTTGTAACAAGTTCGCGTAAACTACGTTTAAGAGCGTGCATCCCTACTGAGCTGGCAACGTCGCATTTTTGGTGATTTTTTGCGATTATATCACAGAAAATGAATGAAAGTTCCAAATGTCCGTCTGTAGTGCACTTCGTTTTTAGTGTATTAATGTGTCTAATGCCATAATTGGGTGGATTTTTGACGTTGTAATTTGTGTGCCATGCTAAACGTATTGCACACAAATTACAACGTCTAAAATCCACCCGATTGATCGTGATGGACTTTTATTTATATAGTGTTGTCCCTTTAATACGAAAATAAAAGTCCAACACGATTAATCGTTGCATTAGACACATTAAAACACTCAAAACGAAGTGCACTACAGACGGACAATTGAAACTTTCATTCATTTTCTGTGAAATAATCGAAAAAAAACACCAAAAATGCGACGTTGCCAGCTCATTAGGGATGCACCCTCTTAACAAAAAATACTACAAGGTTAGTAAAGTTTTACGCAAACTTGCCTTGATTTTCCACCAGTCGCTTCTTTTTTCGGTGTATTGAGGGCATCTGGTTATCCGGATGACCGTTCCGATTTTTCCATTTTGGTCACAGCTGTCTCCTTCCTCTGTACAACGAATATCTTACGTAAATACCTTGGAATTATCTCGGAATATATTCAGCAGGTTGGGTATTGTCAGCAGCTGTCAGTGTGACAGAAAAAACACCGGGCAGCACTCCGAGAGTGCCGGCAGAAGTGAAAACTACACACACGCACACTCGCGCAAAAAGAAAAAAAAAGAAAAAAATACACGAGATTTTTGACTTTAACTTTGGCTACATTCGTATCTATTTCAAAATAAGCTCTTAGAGGATCTGATATCCTGGTACTTAAACTCTCCCTCCGTCTTAGAATCCCGAATACAAGATTTTATTAAATAAAATATGTGACGACCGGATGGCCTAGTGGTTAGAGAACCTGACTATGAAGCTTGAGGTCCCGGGTTCGATCCCTGGTCGGGGCAGATATTTGTATGAAAAATACGAATGTTTGTTCTCGAGTCTTGGATGTTTAATATGTATTTAAGTATGTATTTATCTATATAAGTATGTTTATCCGTTGTCTCGTGCCCATATCACAAGCTTTGCTTAGTTTGGGACTAGGTCAATTGGTGTCAATTGTCCGAAGATATTTATTTATTTATTTAAAATAAAAAAAAACATTTACTGCCACATAAAAAAAAACACGAACATACAAAAAAACAAAAATACAAACACGATACAAATATGTGGCAATAAGCTTAAACTCAGCATTTATATGCCGCCGGTTTTTTCATTTCGGAGTATAAGGGCACGTATTTACTAAATATTAACACTCACCCTTATCACCTTCAATCCTTTCATACCCTGAAGCGAAACATAACAACAAACAGCACAACACGACACATACTGATACGCGAGACATCACAACTCAATTGCTCTATTCACACTGACGCAATGAGATATATAAGTCTTTAAGCGTCTCTACTCTAGAGATGGGCCGACTTACCGACTAATCGAGGAAAATAATTCAGAAGTCATAGTCGGCGACTATTTATATATTTATCCCTTTAAAGCCTTATATATCCAGAAATCATGTGATCATATTTGGCTTACTTTTGACCCCCCCTTGGTGATATTTGGCGATAATAACGCTACCCCCTCCCCCCACCATTCAAGATCACGTGTATTTTTCGGACTTAGTATGAATTAAATTAGTTACTTAATTAAAAACAGCATTAACTTGATTTTTTCGTTATTAGGGTTCCGTACCTCAAAAGGAAAAAACGGAACCCTTATAGAATCACTTTGTTGTCCGCCCGTCCGTCTGTCAAGACCCTTTTTCTCAGGAACGCGTAGAGGTATCAAGCTGAAATTTATATAAAATACCCAGGTCCACTGCCCCTTAGAGCTGTGAAAAAATCAAACTTCTAAGCCAATGCAATCAAAAGATACAGCCGTTTATGCCGCAATTTTCTCTTCCATCTTGAAATTTGGTATGAAAGTAGGTCTTATAGCACAGATTAAGGAATAATTGCGAAAACCGTAAATATGTATGTATGTTTGTATATATCAGTGACCAATACAATGTGACCCCACACTGCGTACATTTTTTTTTTTTTTTTTTTTTTCAATTTATTTGACTCAAATTGAATATAAAAGAAGTACAAAATACTTATATCTATATACCTCTGCCAAACTGCATAGCAGTTTGTTGGCAGAAAGTGGAGAGCTCTCAATCGCTATTTTTAATCTTACACACTATGCTGTTCTATATTGATAAGTACCATCAGCCAAATGCCAAATATGTGGTCCACCACCCTAATGTTAAAATTCCTTTGCACGTCACAACATATAACATCGATAAGACAGGCTGTCAACTTGAAAATTCGACTTTAGCGACCTTTTCATTTGATAGGAAGTTGGAAGAAAAGTGTTAGACCACTTACTTGGGCGACCGTACATGCAAAATATACCCTCAGCCCACAGTAGGAAAAAAAAAGAAGAAAACATTTTACTACCGGGCAATTCCAGTCACGAATTGTGACCAAGTCCGTCTAACAGTGCTCCTCTCACCCTTTTTTTATAAACAAACTTCGACACATCGCGACATGACCTTACATCATCTGGTAACCTGTTCAAGAGTGTAGGTATTAGGTACTCCCTCGTGCGCTTTCCATAATAGTTACATACTTTTGGTACAATTAGTTTACGTTTCGATAACTCCTTAGCAGTACTTCTAGTTTTATACAAATGATTAATTGGTTTCTTATAATCATAAATCTTTGGAGCAGGGCTCTGCTTACACTGGTTTATAGATATTTACAGATAATGATACGGAACCCTCGGTGCGCGAGTCCGACTCGCACTTGGCCGGTTTTTTTATTTCTTGCTTTGTAAAAAAACTAAACGTGATGTGTTCTCGGACACCCTCCTCCTCCATCGTGATCATTCGTGATATTTTGCTGACCCCCCCCATAAACGATGACATGATTTCTGGAAGATAGCATGAGGTATCAATACCTAAGGGCCACGTTTAGCGGGAATGTGGGCATATATATGGGAAACCAAATAGATCTGCAATTAAAACCAGAATTTTTACATTATTAATACTTAAAACGCTAACTAATAAAATTACAAAAAATTCTACATTGAGTAGAATTAGCAATTGACATGTTAATCGCTATCCCGCGGGAACTATGCTATTCTTCGGGATAAAAAGTAACCTATATAACCTGGCCAGTGATTTTCTCAACAGATTAGTAAATTTTGCATCTACATCCATTCAGCCGTTTTCACGTGATTCCCTCACAAATATACAGACAAACAGAAAAAAATTCGAAAAACTGTTGGAACGTGTTATCGATTCCAAGTATCCTCAGCCTATTTTTTTTTAATATCTTCCACGTACAGACTTTCGACCCTCTTCAGCTTTATTTATATCTGTGGATTTTTTATTTTATTTTCATGAGTGCAAACGTATGCCACGCTGCTGGAATAGTTTCTTCTCTTTCACTAACCGGCACGGACCGTATGTGTGAAGAGTAGCGCTGCTCAAGGTTGGCGGTTAACTTATCCTACAAGTTACTAAGTTAAGTTACATCTTACCCTAACAAGGGGTAAGTTGTAACAACTGCCATTTTTCTTTTAAAAACGGCCATTAAAAAAAAAAAAGGAGGCAATTGCGGCTAATGTTTGAATTGAATCTAGTACTCAGATAAGTAATGTACCTACAAATTGGTAAAATCAAAATTACGAAAAAGTAAATTACTTTCCAAACTATGACTATTATCCTGAAAAATGTTACAACAAGCCCCCGCTCCCCTAGTCGGTAAAAATGTTAGTTGGCCCATCACTAACAAAATTTATCATTGTTCATGTTAAAACCTGCAAACGCCGGCTGAACCGTTCCGGAAATCCGGATATATAAAAATAACCACGATGCGTCAGCGTCAGTCAGGTCAGTCAGTCACCGTTATTAATGACTGACCGCTTAAAAGAGTCCTCGCCTGCGCGGCTGCGGGGCGCGAGGTGGGACGACCGCGGGGGCCGAGAGGTGCGGGCGGCAGGCGCACTACCCACCCGCATCGCTCTCGGTACCCTTTGGTTGGTCTATATCTTAACTGCATTGTTTACTGTACATTGCGTGCTGAATAATAAATTTACTCTTGCAGTTGCAGTCATTTCATTCCAGTTATAATTATTATAAATAATAATAACGAGTTACAGTACGGGTCCTTAACGTAAAATACGGTCCCATCCTGAAGAAAGCATGAAACTTGGCATGAATGTAGCTGTCACATATGTGCTCCAATGTCGATATGGAAGCACGTCGAGAAATTAGTTTTTCCCCCCATCCCCTCCCCCTTTTTATGTGCCAAATCGTGTTTTTTATTATTTTTTATGAAAACGGGTACAGCTATCAGAAAACTGTCAACGATCAATATGTTCCTTATTAAATTAGCTACAAAATGACACTTATTTCATAGTCGTAGAGGCATTACTTCTAGTTACAGCTCACCGAGTCTGAGTCAAGTACTCTTTTTTTTCCTTTTTACAATACCATCTTATCCGTATGCTGTTCAAGAGCACCAAGTGGTTTTGGGGTCCAGATGATATATGCCTAGTAACGTAAAAAAATTGGAGCTGGTTTCCGGAAGAAAATTTTTTTTTTCGTAATTCCAGGCGCTACAGCGTCGTTATAAGTTTTTGACCATAACTTCGTCATTTTATATCCGAATTTCAAACTTTGAATTGTAATGTAAAGTTTAATAATTTATTTTCATTATCGTAGTACATTATTTTTGTCTGGAGTCTTTAGTTTTGGTGCAAGAAATAAAAGTCCGTAATATTTTTCCAAGATTATTATTTTTCTATTAATAGGTCTTAAACGTTAACATTAATGCAATTACGATTGAGAGCACAAATATAGTATATTTAACTAGCTTTCATGTGATACCCCAAATGTATTCGTGCGTTGCATAAGTTGTGTGTAATTTTAATTTTCCAAAACGCGGCGGCGGCCAATTTGATGACGTCATAACTGGTGACCTTGACACCTCAGAAACTGTCTCCCGGCAGTTTTAGGGTCTTGGTGATATGCCTAGTAACATATAAAAATTTGGTGCACATACAAGGTCAGATTAGACTTACGAGCCGGCACTTATTAAAAGTTTGCAATTTTAATAAAACTTTTAAGTAACATGTACATATTTTATAAACTATAAGTTCTATCAACGTACGTCCAAGGACAATATTGTAGCTAATTTAATAAGGAACATATTGATTTTTGACAGTTTTCTAATAGCTGTACCCGTTTTCATAAAAAATAATAAAAACCACGATTTGGCACATAAAAAGGGGGGGGGGGGGAATAATTTCTCGACGTGCTTCCATATCGACATTAAAGCACATAATGTGACAGCTACATTCATGCCAAGTTTTATGCTTTCTTCAGGATGGGACCATAAAACTGATTTTAGAGGGAGCCGTACTATTATATTTATTATATTATGTAGATATAAAAATGTTATCTTAAAGTTCAACAGGTCAGGTCATTATTTTGTTGTTTTTTGATATGTCGTACCTACTGCACAAAGTAGATATAACTACGAAGAGCTAAAAAAATATGCCAATTTAATGTATAAGTATATTTAGTGAACAAACCTACCCCGAAACCTACTACCTACACCGACCTACTCCGAATGGGAGAGGATCGTGCTGCCAAGAGGGCGTACGTGGGACGACCGACTGGTCGCCGCCCGGTTGGGCGTCCCAGGTATCGCTGGGGGGACAGTGTCCAGGCGGATTTGCGACGCCTTCAAGTCGACGACTGGCAAGAAGCTGCGCACGATCGGGACAGATGGCGTGCTCTCGTTTCGGAGGCCAAGACCCTATTTGGGTCCCTGAGCCAAGTTAGTTAGTTAGTTAGTGAACAAAAATTACAGTCAACAAGAAAGCTTGTACCTACCTATCTAAAAATAAATTTTTATGTTATTAAATAAAAATAAATTATCGTACTGTAGGTACCGTATACTTCACTTTAACTTAGATTTTCTTTGACCTATGTCGGTGCCTCTATAATAAATAGTGCGGGAGGGTGTTTATTTATTTATTTATTTATTTATTCAGATATTTTATTGAATCAGGCGTTACTTTGCGGAGGTCCATTTTCAATGAACACAAAATATTTACCTTGCTACTCCGCTACTTACGTGCAAGATAACCAAGCTTGTGCCCCCCCGTAAATGCAATGATGCAAATGATGCAATGATGCAAATGATCCCGTAGAGGGATCGAAACGCGCGTCAGTGTTTGTGTGGTGATAGGATTAATTAAGTTTGTGGGATTTGTGTGCGTTTTGTGTGGCAGTAGTGGTGGGAGGGCTTGCATGCAAAACGTATATATTTCGCACAAGCTTGGTTATCTTGCACGTAAGTAGCGGAGTAGCAAGGTAAATATTTTGTGTTCATTGTTTATTTATTCAGAAACAATATACATTGTGTCAGCCAAGTTCGAAGTATAACGGTTACCGTTTTCTGGTTTCTACTTCCATAGCTCGTTGCGCGGTGTTACTATGCCTCGCCAAAAGGTCAGCACAGGTTCAAGGTCACTATTTGGGTGAAATAAGGCAACATTTTACTTCTCAACTTTATTTTGATTAACTTTTATTCTTATACTTAAAAACTACATTTCACACATTATTTTAACGCCATCTGGGGCCTTACCATGACGTCTTAATGCGATTCAGTTTAGGTTCGCTCGCTGTCAGATCCATACTAAAAGTGACAGCTAAAACTTGAACTGAGTCGGAATTAGGACGTAGATTAGGCCCCAGCGATAAGATTAAATTTGGCTTCATAAAGTCATTTCAAAATTTCGTGTTATCTTTAAAACATTAGCTTATACAATTTTAATTTTAGCGCCATCTATACGCGCACGCTGGTACTAAGAAGCCGCTTGGTCGTCGTCAGGCCAAACTGTCTGCTCGATCCAGGGCGTGTAGTCCAGGATCCTAGTGTAGGAGCCGGCCGGCGAGTTGCCGCAGGTCGCGCCAACATTGGACAACACTCCAACAACAGTATACATACAGTTTATCCTTTGGTTCTCAACTATTACAGCAGTTTCGTTGTCGTACTGAAAAAGAGATAAAAAACTTTTTAATACATACATACATAAATCACGTCTTTACCCCTAACGGGTTAGACAGAGTCAAGGATAACAAGACCTAAACGCCACCAGGCTTATTGTCCAACTCGCTCGCAATCGCCATCGTGTTCATTTTGACAGTTCTTGTATGAATGTGACAGCTAGCTGATTCCGATGCCAATTGTCAGCCCATACATGAACTGTCGAAATGAACACGATGGCGATTGCGAGCGAGTTAAACAATAAGCCCACAGGTTTGGTATGATTGTCGGCGTATAGGTGAAACGGAATCAAAATAGTGATGGGTTGCTATACGCATCCTATAACACGATTCTTACGATTTTCGAACATTACCTCGGTGGACTTTTACCATCTGCGCGGGAAGAGAAGCAACTGGTACATTCTGTTTTATTTTTGCTGCCATACCACTGCATGGAAAGCAACAACTTTTCTAAACAAAAATATGAAAATATCGGTTAAGAAATACGGGAAATATATATATTTTTTAACTACATTATATTAGAAGAGAGATCCGACCAGACCAATAAGACCGCAGAACACTATCTTACTAATATTATAAATGCGAAAGTTTGTGAAGATGTGATGATGTGACGATGTGACGATGTGACGATTTGAGTGAGTGAGTGTGTATGTTTGTTCCTTCTTCACGCTAAAACGACTGGGCGGATTTGGATAAAATTTGGAACGAAGGTAGCTGGTACCCTAGATTAAAACATAGGCTACTTTTTATCCCGGAAAATAGCATAGTTACCGCGGGATAGCGATAAACATGCCAATAACTGATTCTACGCGGACGAAGATATAAGCATATAATATCTGATACCCTGCAGTTCTCGTTGGAGTACCCGTAGGCTCCATAGCCGATCTGGTTAGCTTCCTGGATCCTCAGGTTGACAGACGAGAACTTCTCTTGGTAGTCGTTCGCCTTTAATTGGTGGAGAAATACCTGAAACATTTTCAATAACATCGTCTTCATTTTGACAGTCGTGTATGGGCTGACAATTGGCATTGGAATCAGCTAGCTGTCACATTCATACAAGAACTGTCAAAATGAACACGATGGCGATCGCGAGCGAGTTGCGTAATAAGCTAGCTGGTTATCTAATGAAAATCCTGAATCTCATCAAAAACTTTCGTTATAGGAACTTACAATTTATTTATTTATTTATTTATTTATAAAATATCTTACACAATATTACAGTGTGACACTAAGGCATTGAGTAAGACAGACAATAAAAGAAAGATAAAACTAAAAACACATAAAAAGTTACAATAATAACTAATTAATTAAATACATGACGACACACGTACATCCATCGCCTCACAGAAACGCAGACATTCAACGCACACACTTCTCCAGTTATCAGCAAATAAATGATCAATAAATGATCGTGAAAGTTTCTGGAAATTTCTGAGAATAATCTTGCTATTTTGATAATGTTTTGCAACTTTCGCATTGCTAGCTATTTTTTGTAGGTACACCAGTGTATCGTATTTAGTTTTGAATAAAAAATTACAATAGAACAATTTAATAGAAGCGCCATCTCTCGTCCCTGGTGAGCAGTAGATGTTCCACGGGAATTTGTAATTGTGTCGTACAGACACATCATTCAAATAGATGACGCTTCGCGACAAATAATCGCATAGTAACAAGGTCACGTGACAGTTAGTAATAGATAGAAAAATTCGAACGCTTACTCACCTGCTATGGGTGGTGTAGGGGTATAGCACGCGTCACGGAATGACGAGGACCCGGGTCCGATTCCCGACCATAGCTTTACTTTTCGGATTTTTCTATGTGTTCTAATTTTCAGTGTCGTTTAGAAATTCAATTTAATAGAGTCTGGCAAACGAAAGCGTGATCTGAGAAAACGCGACAAATTAAAAAAAATTACATGTGGTATTACTAACTGTTTTTCATTTCGCAGATTCCTTGAACATCTTCAAGATTATTTGTAAACATAAGCAACGGTATCATCATCATCATAATTATGGTCAATATATCAAATAATCAGCCAACACGGATTAAGATTACATAGTCATAGGTACTAACCTAAAAAATCCGACATCGCATCTAAATATTGTTGTTTCTCTTGGAAAACAACTTCTTTCTCCTCTTGTTTTTGCTTGAATTTACTGATCATGGTATGTAGCAGCTTTCGCACATTACTTTTTATTGTTTTACCGATATATTACGGCAATTATAAATGAGAAATAATTGAGTTCACAAAATCAAAACAACTCTAATCAAAGACTTTGACTGGCCTTTGACAGAGTAATAATGTTGCCATAATAAAACTTAAAAAAAATCCGGGTCACGCTTTCGTTTGCCAGACTCTACCAGTGTTCATTGCAGAATATTCCAGAATCAGATAGAAGTAGTAAGAACCAGTCTCATTTTGCCACTCACAGTACTTCTTTTTTAGGGTTCCGTACCTCAAAAGGAAAAAACGGTACCCTTATAGGATCACTTTGTTGTCCGTCCGTCTGTCTGTCAAGACAAGACCCTTTTGCTCAAGAACGCGTGGAGGTATCAAGCTGAAATTTTTATCAAATACTCAGGTCTACTGTCCCTTGGCGCTGTGAAAAAATCAAACTTCTAAGCCAACGCAATCAAAAGATACAGCCGTTCATGCCGCAAATTTTCGAAACTCGCAAGGGAATCAAAACCTACAGGGTACTTCCCGTGAACGCAGAATCTTGAAATTTGGTACAAAGCAACGTCTCATAGAATAGAATAGAAGAATAGAATCATTTATTGCAAGTCACATTACAGTTTAAAGGTGGAAATCATAATCATAAAGTAGTACAGATGTGACACCCTGCAAGGGCATAGCAACATAAATATTTCAAATATATTATACAATTTGAATTAAGCATAGGTATTGTAAATAGCATAGCACAGATAAAGGAAAAATTGCGAAAACCGTAAATATGTATATGTCAATGACCCCACACTGAGTACATTTTGCTTTGGAGCAGCTTAGGGCGATAATTTTACGGAACCCTCGGTGCGCGAGTCCAACTCGCACTTGGCCAAGTTTTTTTTTAATTCTAAAGGCAAAGGTACAGACCGTTTGCAGCCTGTTGTTGTCGTTCCAAGACCGCGCGCGCCACCTGGTGGCCACGGCTTGGGAGTGCTTGCCGAATACATCCAGGCACGCCGGAATCGCCCACTGGTCCAGACGTATGCTGGGAAACAGGGAAAGAGCTATCAACTCTTCTTCTTATGGAGACTCTCCAACTAGTGAAGGTTGGCGGTCAACTCTGCATAGATTCTCTCGGTCTCTGGCCAGTAGGCTTATTGTCTAACTCCCTTATTCATAAACGCTCTATAGGCCTCTGTTAGCTTAGCAATAATTTGTCCTTATCTGTCAATTGTAACTGACAAATTGTCATCGGAATCAGCTAGCTGTCACATTCATACAAGAACTGTCAAAATGAACACGATGGTGATTGCGAGCGAGTTAGACAATAAGCCTACTGTAGGCTTAGTGTAGGTTTTCGGTCACAAAATACGTCTCGAACGCGTTTGCTTTAAAATGTCAAATACTATGGGAACAGTTTGTTGCCGTTTCGATCCGCAAGTGGCGCTGCCAATTTTCCCATAGTAATTGAGACGTTTACGTGAACGCGTTCGAGACGTTTTTATATGCGAAAACTTACACTAGAGGCTCTGACTGGCCTTCTTACTAACTTCTTTTTTTGGAAGCTTCTTTTATTGAATCAGGCGTTACTTTGCGGAGGTCCATTTCAATGAACACAAAATATTTACCTTGCTACTCAGCTACTTACGTGCAAGTTAACCAAGCCTGTGCGAAATATATACGTTTTGCATGCAAGCCCTCCCACCACTACTACCACACAAAACGCACACAAATCCCACAAACTTAATTAATCCTAACACCACACAAACACTGACGCGCGTTTCGATCCCTCTACGGGATCATTCTCAAAGTTAGAGCACAACCGATGCACATGCGAACCAACGTCGTACTAATTTGTAAAACTATAAATAAACTAAATGTACCCACATTCGTATATTACCAAACTACCCTCTTATTTATAATTTTAATTAGCCATCAACAACTACCTTCATAAATTTTTCCGACTACAACAAAAACAAAGAGGGTTATGTATTTAACAAAACAATTTTACTATTCATCAAAATGGACACGCAACAAAGGTGATGACACCAAGTTCACCTGTTGTTGTATTGTTGTATTGTTGTATAATTAGGTACAACAATAGTGCTTCAATAATTAACGAACAGGTGAACTTGGTGTCATCACCTTTGTTGCGTGTCCATTTTGATGAATAGTAAAATTGTTTTGTTAAATACATAACCCTCTTTGTTTTTGTTGTAGTCGGAAAAATTTATGAAGGTAGTTGTTGATGGCTAATTAAAATTATAAATAAGAGGGTAGTTTGGTAATATACGAATGTGGGTACATTTAGTTTATTTATAGTTTTACAAATTAGTACGACGTTGGTTCGCATGTGCATCGGTTGTGTTCTAACTTTGAGAATGATCCCGTAGAGGGATCGAAACGCGCGTCAGTGTTTGTGTGGTGTTAGGATTAATTAAGTTTGTGGGATTTGTGTGCGTTTTGTGTGGTAGTAGTGGTGGGAGGGCTTGCATGCAAAACGTATATATTTCGCACAGGCTTGGTTAACTTGCACGTAAGTAGCGGAGTAGCAAGGTAAATATTTTGTGTTCATTGGAAGCTTCTTACTAATATTATAAAGGCGAAAGTTTGTAAGTTTGGATGTTTGGATGTTTGTTGCTCTTTCATGGCAAAACGGCAACCGATTTTTATTGAAATTTGGTATAGTGATATATTTACAGTCCCAGAAAAGAACAGCATATTCATGATAGTTCCCGCGGTATAGCGATAAGCGGATTCATCGCAGACGGAGCCCGTCCATACATGTCAGCCCATACATGGACTGTCAAAATGAAGATGGCGATTGCGAGCGAGCTGTAGGCCAAGAGTACCCGAAACCGACGAGCATATACGAGTATGAAGAGATTGATGAATGTGGAATGTGGATGAAGCGAAAGAGGTATGTCACGATCGGTAGCAAGCGGAACAAAGTAGTCTCTGCCTACCCCTGTGGGAAAGAGGTGTGACGGTATGTATGTATGTATGTGTGAGAAGCTTACTTACACAGTAGCAGTTTTCAGTAGTGCAATGTCATGGTGCATCCACGATGCGTACTGATTCTTTTTGTACCCTGACCTATAGGGGTACACTATGGACTCGATCCTGTGTTCTTGATACGCATCATTGATGCCGCCTATGCGTTGGAGGGTACCCAGGACTGCGTACAGATCAATTCTGTAAAAAAAAAATGAAAATCATCATCGCATCGTCTCCAGCCCTCATGTCCAACTTCTGGGCACAGGCCTCCACTCAGAATGAGAGTTTGGGCTATAGTTCCCACGCGTGCCCAGTGCGGATTAAAATGTTCACACACACCATTGCATTGCTTCACTGGCGTTGCCTCTCCACAACCATACCTTAGTGCCCTGAGTTGCTCGTTGAGTCTTTTTGTTTGTGGTTGCCTTTCCACAACTATACCTTAGTGCCCTGAGTTGCTCGTTGAGTATTTTGGTTTATGGTTGCCTCTCCACAACTATACCTTAGTGCCCCGAGTTGCTCGTTGAGTCTTTTGGTTTATGGTTGCCTCTCCACAACTATACCTTAGTGCTCTGAGTTGCTCGTTGAGCTTTTCGGTTCGTGGTTTCCTCTCCACAACTATACCTTAGTGCCCTGAGCTGCTCGTTGAGTCTTTTGGTTTGTGGTTGCCTTTCCACAACTATACCTTAGTGCTCTAAGTTGCTCGTTGAGCTTTTCGGTTCGTGGTTGCCTCTCCACAACCATACCTTAGTGCCCTGAGTTGCTCGTTGAGTCTTTTGGTTTATGGTTGCCTCTCCAGCTCTCCACAACTATACCTTAGTGCCCTGAGTTGCTCGTTGAGTCTTTTGGTTAATGGTTGCCTCTCCAAAACTATACCTTAGTGCTCTGAGTTGCTCGTTGAGCTTTTCGGTTCGTGGTTCCCTCTCCAAAACCATACCTTAGTGCCCTGAGTTGCTCGTTGAGTCTTTTGGTTTGTGGTTGCCTTTCCACAACTATACCTTAGTGCTTTGAGTTGCTCGTTGAGCTTTTCGGTTCGTGGTTGCCTCTCCACAACCATACCTTAGTGCCCTGAGTTGCTCGTTGATTCTTTTGGTTTGTGGTTGCCTCTCCACAACCATACCCTGCCCTGTGTATACATACCCTGAATTCAGGTTGGCCCAACAGTGGCCAGAAGTGAGTATGAACCGTTCGCTTAACAGGGTTCCAGTGCAAGCCCACCGCAGGGACTCCTGAGCACTTCTTCTGGTTCCCACCACCACCTGGAAAGATATAGCGAAACGAAACACCATTATTGAATTTTATTCTTATAAAAAAGGTGGTCAGATTTTTTTCACACAACAAGGAAGGCGAACGAGAAAAGACATGATGAATGAGCGTATCCTAGTCTTAGTCCTACTCATATTATAAATGCGAAAGTTTGTGAGTGACGATGTGACGATGTGAGTGTGTATGTTTGTTCCTTCTTCACGCTAAAACGGCTGGACGGATTTGGATAAAATTTGAAACGAAGATAGCTGGTACCCTAGATTAAAACATAGGCTACTTTATATCCCGGAAAATTGCATAGTTCCCGCGGGATAGCGATAAATGTTTTTTTTTGCAGACGAAGTCGCGGGCAACAGCTAGTAATATTATACATGCGAAAGTTTGTGACGATATGAGTGAGTGAGTGTGTATGTTTGTTCCTTCTTCACGCTAAAACGACTGGACGGATTTGGATAAAATGTGGATCGAAGATAGCTGGTACCCTGGATTAAAACATAGGCTACTTTTTATCCCGGAAAATTGTGTAGTTCCCGCCGGATAGCGATAAACGAATTCTTTGCAGACGAAGTCGGTGGCTACAGCTAGTAAATAATAAATATCATGGGACAAATTACACCTGACCCAGTCCCAAACTAAGCAAAGCTTGTACTATGGGTACCAGGCAACGGATAAACATACCTATATAATGTAGATAAATACATACAACATCCATGACTCGGGCACAAACATTCGTATTCATCATACAAATGTCTGCCCCTACCGGGATTCGAACCCGGGACCTCTAGCTTCATAGTCAAGGTCACTAACCACTAGGCTATCCGGTCAGGGCCGTCTTTAAACTATTTGAGGCCCTGGGCACATTAGGATCATGGGGCCCCTATGACCTAAATATCGGTTATCATTTGGTAATCTGGCAGGAACTAGGGGGCCCCATTCGATCGCGGGGCCCTGGGTAGTGGAGAAGAGGGGCCTGTATCCGGTATATATTTATTGTGCAGATTTGATATAATTTTTGTTTACCATGTGCGGGTATTCGTTGGGTCTCGCGAGCTTGCCCCGGGACTGGTCGGAGTGTTGGCAGTGGTTAAGGCGCACCATGTTGCCTAGGAGTGCTACGCTGCGCTCGCACGGATAAACTAACTGCTGGTAGTCTAGGCACTCTGGAAGCAAACGTTTTTTATAGACCGCTTACTGGTTTAATTGGGTTCTCTATTGATTTGCCGAAAATTTTATTGCCGAATTTCACTTCCCAACCAACGTTTGGCCGAATTTCATTTTGCCGAATCATCATATGGCAACTTGTTAAAATGATTAGTTTCATTTCCCAACCTCACGATTGCCAACTCAAAACTTGTTTTTTTTTTTACATGGCCACTTATTAAAATGTAATTTTTTTATATAGCCAAATGGTACCACATAACCATTAATAATAAATATAGACATTCTAAGGTAAAATAAAGACTGTTTCTAAATTAAAACAAATATGTTCGCGGCTAAACCTAAATTGATCCAAATTAATCATAAGACTTTTTCGGCCTAGTGTAACATTTGCCATGTGAAAGGTATTCCAAAAGTTTAAAATCAAAATGATATTCGTCTTCATGAAAATTCGGCCAAATGAGAGGTTGGCATACAAAAATTTGCCATTTGTCAACTGACAATCATTGTGAATTGACAACTGTCAAAGTGAACATTCGATGAAACGTTGGTTGCCAAACGAAATTCGATCAAAAAAAATTCGGCGAAAAGGCAGAACACCGTTTAATTGGTTTAATGCGACTGAACTGATCGAGTGTTGCCATACATACATCCGTATATTTGTGAGCTTGTTTGTGAAGTGCTTTCCACTGGCGTTCGTGTCGCCAATGTGTGTGGGAGTTCTTTTTTGTGTTTTAATATTATCTGGGTCCCATTGAAGAACAGCGTTGCGGCTTGCCACAACATTATGTTGCGTGGGGCCCATTTTACACCATATCGGTACTATTCTTAAGCATAGGTATTGTATTTCTTCATATTTTAAATCTACGTGTATCGAATGTGTGTAAATAAATGTTTCCCTCTCTCTCTCTCTCTCTTAAATGAGTCCTCGCCCGCGCGGTGCAGGGGCGCGGGGTGGAACGACAAAGGGGACCGAGAGAGGTGCGGTTAGTGCGCCTGCCACTTGCACCTCTCTCGGCCCCAGAACTTTGTACAGAACTCCCGGTGCGCGAGTGTGACTCGCTGGTTATGTAATAAAAAATTCTACGTAATGGTATACTGTACATACATAAATACATAGATCCATACATACATACCGTCACTCCTCTTTCCCACAGGCAGAGACTAAGTACTTCGTTCCACTTGCTACGATCCTGACATACCTCTTTCGTTTCATCCACATTCATCAATCTCTTCTACATGCTCGTCGGTTTCGGGTACTCCTGACCTGACCTTTTTCCAAAACGTCTCCTATTTGGTCCTGGAACGTCCGTCTAGGCCAGCGGTCGTCACACTTTACTGGCCAAGGGCCACATATGACAGCGTGAGTTCCAGGGCCGGGCCGCAGAGTATATGAAGGCGCTCCAAGAGCCTTTGCACACTTATACATATGTATTCAGCTTATTTCGTTATTTGAAACAATTTACTTTGTCGCGGGCCGCACAAATATCGGACACGGGCCGCAATTTACGACCACGGGTCTAGGCCTTCCCCTCCCGACGCACCTTACACTCCCCATATAGATCTGTTTAGTTAATCTTCTTTCATCCATCCTCTCTACGTGACCAAACCAACTAAGCATACTTTTTTCTATCCTAGTCACTATATCCTCATTCACACCAGCACGTTCCCTTATCACATTATTCCTTATTCTATCTTTCAGGGATATACAGGGGTACAGATTGAAAGGTACTGTAGGTACTTATTATAGCCTTGATTTTGTATGCGATCAGTTATTTAAGACGAGTGGATGTTGCTTGAAGTTATAGGTGAACTTACTGTCCCAAGCTTTTCTTCCAATCTTCTGGGCAGTGAGTTCTGGGTCCAGATCTCTGCACCCTTGGTACAGCGGCTGGTTGGTTACATAGTCGTATACTGGAGGCACATACTCTGTAGTCCCAGGTCTGAAACAACAACACATACAACCACAACAACACAACACTGACAATTAGTCATACATTTCATCATCATCATTTTGTCATGTTCGAAGGTTAACTGGAAGAGATCCCTTTAAGGGATAAGTTCGCCTTTGTACATCTATTTGTCTCATTATCTGTAAAATTAATGTGTTTTATGTACAATAAAGAGTTATACATACATACATACATTTACAAAGTGAGTATTATACATACACATACACATATACGGTGTATTGTATTGTTTATTCTATTGTATACTTTGTTCTTTGTTTATGTATTGTACTGATTTGTGGTGTTCAATAAAGAGTATTTGTATTGTATTGTAAATATCCCAAAATTAAAAAGGTTTAAATAATAGTCACATAGGTACCTTGGTCGTGTAGTAGTTGCCACTGGCCCGGTAGTTGTAGTACTAGTGGTACTAGGAGTAGTACTAGTGGTTCTAGGAGTAGTACTAGTGGTACTAGTGGTAGTCCAGCGTGGAAAAGTACTAGTGGGCCAAGTGTAACGCTCAGTAGTGCTGGGAAACGACCAGTAATGGACTGAATTGGTACTAACGTCAGGACGGACAACACTAGGAGTTTTGTTAGGCGAGGGGAGGAAATTTAAAAAGAAATTGGAAAGATAATTGAAGTTAGCGACGATAGGGATGTGGTTTATTAATGGATTCCAGCAACACACCATGTTTTTCATCGTACGGACGTTACAGAACTGCAAAAAAAACAAAACTAAGTTTTAGTCAAATATTGCACTTTTGTGGCAATGGGCAGGTCACATCGCTCGTAGAACAGAGAACCGTTGGGGAGAAAAGTTCTCGAGTGGCAACCGCGAACCGGAAGACGCAGTGTTGGCAGGCCTCCCACTAGGTGGACTGACGACATCGTGAAAGTTGTAGGAAACCGGTGGATGCAGGTTGTCGTTCATTGTGGTGTGCTAAGGGGGAGGCCTTTGTTCCACAGTGGACGTCTTCAGGCTGATGATGATGATGATTGCACTTTTGATATTTTTAATCACGTCTTTATCCCTCACGGGGTAGACAGGGCCTAAAAGGGGAATCAAAGTAGTGATGACCGAAGTTTCGGTTTCGCTTTCGCCAAAAAAACGTGTTTCGTTCGGACACTAGATATTATTACAACACAACGGATAACACACGTATAAAAGCCGAAGAATTGCTCCGACAATTGTTTCGGACTATTTCGAAGCCCTTCATCAGGGAGCGCTCGCCCCGGCGGCAGCGAAACGAACACTGCGCGCCAACGCTCTGCTCGCGCGGCTACTCGGCGCAGCTGACATCGGCGCACAACTACCCTCACTTTTATCTTTTTTTTTTTTTTTTATTCTTCGGCTTTTATACGTGAGTTATCCGTAGTGTTGTAATTATGTGTGAGTCTCACGGTAGTTTCATGTTGAAAGTTACACTAGATATTTTTGAAATGTTGGCTGCATAGTACCTTCAGTAAACAGAACTAGTACTTAACCTACAGTATGTGTATCGTTTAATATTGTACGGATTAACCTATTTTACTTGGCATTTGCATAAACAAGCTTATCAAAACGACCTCCGGGTTTTACCCACGTTATCGGGGTATTATCGGGGTTCCATATAAAAGGGTATCGACGGGAGCTTAAACAATGTCTTAAAAAAACGCCCACCCTTACTTTTTCTTCTTTTTTTTCTGATAGCCTAGTGGTCATTTATTTATTTAGTGGTTAGCGACCTTGACTATGAAGCTGGTGGTCCCGGTCTCGAAACCCGGTAGGGGCAGGTATTTGTATGATGAATACGAATGTTTGTGCCCGAGTATTGGATGTTGTATGTATTTAAGTATGTATTTATCTACATTATATAAGTATGTTTATCCGTTGCCTGGTACCCATAGCACAAACTCTGCTTAGTTTGGGACTGGGTCTAATTTGACTGGGTGTAATATGTTCCATGATATATTTTTTTATAAACATAAAAATTTAAGCACTTTTACTATATATTAACAAAGAAGTATTTGTATATTACTTTAGTATCGCTTCTGGGTTTCTCCTTCCCGTCAAACGCTGAGATAACGTTTTTGAACACTTGCTTGTAAAATGACCCGTATGCCACCGTGTTTAGGTTCATAACTCAGTTTATTATATTATTTTATATCGCTTTGAACTCAAAAAAGAGGTTAAAGGGGATAAATAAATTAATTACGACGTTCATTCATTGACCAAGTTTATTCTGAGATTCAGGGGCCTTACCATGACGTCTTAATGTTTTTTTTTTTTTATATGAATAGGAAGGCAAACGAGCAAGTGGGTCACCTGATGGTAAGCGATCACCACTGCCCATAGACACCCGCAACTCCGGACGGATTGCAGATGCGTTGCCAACCTAGAGGGCTAAGATGAAATGCCTCTTGTGCCCGTAATTTCCCCGGCTGTCTTACTCTCCACACCGGAACACAGCAGTGCAAGCAGATTCAATACCGATTCAGTTCAGGTTTTAGCTGTAATTTTTAGTACGGATCCATTACGGATCTGACAGCGAGCGAACCTAAACTGAATCAGAATTGAATCACTTTAAGACGTCATGTTAACTATATAACTATCCACCTCGGGAATACGTTAAGTTTCTGCGTGCAGGGATGGAACTAATATTTTGTGTTTTCACTTGCTATTTCAAATTTCTGTCTCAGCTTGCTCTTAAAGTACAGTCAACTCAGTAAAGTCACCCCGACTTTGATTTACGGGTGACTTTAAAAAGTAGTTTTAATGACAAAACCATTATTTTTTATTTGCGTTTACTGCTTCCAATCAATGTCTTCGTCGATCGCCTTTAGTATTGCGTCTACATGCCAAACATTCACCGGATATGAATAATATTGATTTTATAGCAATTTTAAAACGATCAAAGTAGCCCCAAAATTACCAAAGTCACCCCAGTTGACGGTAGTTTAGTTATATTTTTACACATAGGTATGTAATTATAAATCTTCTATTTTCTGGTAATTTGTTATCGTCATTTTTTTATTTGTTCCTATCTCTTCTGACCCCACTACGGGGTGAGCTGGGATTTGTCTATATTTTAGTGTTTATTGTTTAAACTAGATGTTGCCAGCGACTTCGTCTGAAAAGAATTCGTTTATCGCTATCCCGCAGGAACTATGCAATTTTCCGGGATAAAATGTAGCCTATGTGCTATTCCAGACTTTTCTCTACCTATGAGCCAAATTTCATCCAGATCCGTTGGGCCGTTCTGGCGTGATTGAGTAACAAACAAACATCCATCCATCCATCCATACTTTCGCATTTATAATATTAGTTAGACTATGAAACTAAACGACATTAAATCATTAATAAACTAAAATTCATGCCGCCGGAATATTTTTTATCTATAAAAATCAACAAGATGGAGCGACGACCTTAAGATCGCGGGATCGCGGTGGATGCGGAAGGCACAGTACCGGTCCGAGTGGAGAGCCTTGGGGGAGGACTATGTCCAGCAGTGGACGACTTTCGGCTGACATGATAAAAATTAACTTGCCCCATATGAAAATACTAGCTGTTGCCAGCGACTTCGTCTGCCAAGAATTCGTTTATCGCTATCCCGCGGAAAGTACGCAATTTTCCAGGATAAAAAGTAGCCTATGTGCTATTCCAGACTTTTCTCTATCTATGTGCCGAAATTCATCCAGATCCGTTGGGCCGTTCTGGCGTGATTGAGTAACAAACAAACATCCATCCATACTTTCGCATTTATAATATTAGTTAGACTATGAAACTAAACGACATTAAATCATTAATAAACTAAAATTCATGCTGCCGGAATATTTTTTATCTATAAAAACCAACAAGATGGAGCGACGACCTTAAGAGCGCGGGATCGCGGTGGATGTGGAAGGCACAGTACCGGTCCGAGTGGAGAGCCTTGGGGGAGGACTATGTCCAGCAGTGGACGACTTTCGGCTGACATGATAAAAAATAACTTGCTCCATATGAAAATACTAGCTGTTGCCAGCGACTTCGTCTGCCAAGAATTCGTTTATCGCTATCCCGCGGAAAGTGCGCAATTTTCCAGGATAAAAAGTAGCCTATGTGCTATTCCAGACTTTTCTCTACCTATGAGCCAAATTTCATCCAGATCCGTTGGGCCGTTCTGGCGTGATTGAGTAACAAACAAACATCCATCCATACTTTCGCATTTATAATATTAGTTAGACTATGAAACTAAACGACATTAAATCATTAATAAACTAAAATTCATGCCGCCGGAATATTTTTTATCTATAAAAATCAACAAGATGGAGCGACGACCTTAAGAGCGCGGGATCGCGGTGGATGCGGAAGGCACAGTACCGGTCCGAGTGGAGAGCCTTGGGGGAGGACTATGTCCAGCAGTGGACGACTGAAAATATTTTTTGCCGAGGTTTGAACTTCAAGTTTTTCCCTACTCACCCGGTTTTACGGTACCTGTATTCTTCCATCCAGTGTGCGCATGAGTGCAGAGGGCTGGCACTTGTCTTGAGGAACGCAGTTGCCAGCGAAGCCATAATAGGAACCACATCCTTTGCTCACATCTGTAAAACCAATTAAAATATACATTTCATACGGTCGCCGTCGAACTACCTGAGGTCCTACCGTGACGCCTTATTCCCGCGCAAATGTTAAAAGCCCATTGACAATGGGAGAAATATTAGGAATCATGTCATAATGTATGCAATGCGGCTAGCAACCCATCACTATTTTGATTGCCCTTTCCACCTATACACCCACAATCACGCACCTTTAGGCCTTGGTACCCTAGGCTCTGACTACCCCGTAACTAAAGGATAAAGACGAGTTTAATATCTATACGAGTATGTATATACAACGTGTCCCCAGTATATGGACATAGACGAATACTACACGTTTATTAGGGTATTTTTGACCAATATGCAAAGTATTAAAACAATCGATCTAGATAATAAACAAGTTTCAACATTCACACAATAAAATATTCAGACAAATATTTACAAAAAACAAATTAAACTAAGATTAAATTAAAAACTAAACTTAAACTAACTATAAAAAAGCTATCAGTTATAAAAAGAACACCCCGTCCAGCCCTGCTGGCTGTGGCAGGGTTCCCAGGACGCTAGCGGCATTACCCCTTTGGACCGCAAGTGCGATCCGCTGGGATAAATACACGCCAGCTCTTGGGTCCCCTGAGGCGTCGACCAACCGGGACGACAGGGCCTTTATAAAGGTTTTAGTGTCGGCTGACCAAGGCCCCAAGGTCTCAACCGCAAGCGCCGCAAACTCATAATCTTTTAGAAGAGTGGAGTATTTGCGACGCTTGAGGATTTGGGCCTGATCAGCTGCAGCGCCGGCATTTAAGCTGGTTGCCTGGATGTGGGACTGAGCGAATGTATCTACGCATGTAGCGTCCCACACCAGGGCCCTACCGAGCTTCCACGGCACCAAAGTGACACCGTCTGGCCGCTTGCCATCGTCCCTTGCCATGCCAGCTGGCTCCAAAATGGAAGGCACTGACGCGGTAGCAAGCGACCGACGTACCAGGTCGTTAATGGTGCCGTGACGGTACATACGGCCGGCGCTCCTGACACAATATTTACCGATCTAGTATTTACCGAGAAAACGATGGTTATAAAATTTTAACCTTTGGAGCACCCTCTATTTACATTGTGTTGATTAATACGCATTTATGGGACCAATGCAATCTCTTTTGAAGAGAAGGCTGGGGACACGTTGTATGTACATATGTATGTGAGTAGGTACTCACCTACAGATTCTCCATCGTACACCAAACACAACAAAACGACACACAAAATTTTGTACATAGTTATTTCACTCTTGAAATATTCTGTACTCTAAAAATCATCGGCAATCTTCACACAAACGGCGTCTAGCCTGAAAATGAAATAGGTAAATACTTAAATTACGATAGTTTAAATTCTACTTATAATAAGAAATAACAAACCAAAGTTTATCAATATCACTTTCG
This sequence comes from Pandemis heparana, assembly GCA_963854515.1. Classification (NCBI taxonomy): domain Eukaryota; kingdom Metazoa; phylum Arthropoda; class Insecta; order Lepidoptera; family Tortricidae; genus Pandemis; species Pandemis heparana. The sequence goes on from OY978032.1 coordinate 9,724,811, forward strand.
GATAATATAATCATCGTCAATGCCAACACGCGACCTACGTCAAGCAAGACACTATGTTTTAATTTAATGGTGCACCTACACTGGTGTTATAAAGTGTTGTATAACGTTATAACTTCAATGCTGGTCTTGCAAAGAAAAAGCATTGAATGTACCAGTTGCTTCTCCTCCCGCATAGATGGTAAAAATAAAAACCCATCGAGGGAAGGCGAAAATCATACGAATCATGTTATAGGCGATGCGGCTAGCAACCCATCACTATTATGATTCCTTTTCCACCTATACGCCCACAATTATGCTAAACGTGGCCTTTAGGTCTTGTTACCATAGGCTCTGTCTACCTCGTAAGGGATATAGAGTGATATAATATGTGTATGTATCTTTTTCATACAGCTAAGTTTTAGTGAGTTTTTTTTTTATGTGAATAGGAAGGCAAACGAGCGAGTGGGTCACCTGATGGTAAACGATCACCACTGCCCATAGACACCCGCAACCCCGGAGGGATTGCAGATGCGTTGCCAACCTAGAGGACTTTGATGAAATGCCTCTTGTGCCCGTAATTTCCCCGGCTGTCTTACTCTCCACACCGGAACACAGCAGCGCAAGCACTGCTGCTTAGCGGCAGGATTAGCGAGTGTTGTTAGAAGAGGCTTGTGCCCATAAGTAGGACGTAATAAACTGGAAATGATGATATTTTCATACAACGACCTTCACACATCTTTGTCCATATCTTCACATCATTTCTGAGACCGGAATATAAACTATAGGTAGGTACGGCAAGTTTTTGCGCCAACAGAACGGTGTCTACAGCACACATGCAAAAACGCGAAACACAAATAAACATTCGTCTACTAAGAATGCGTTTATCGCTATCCCGCGGGAACTATGCAATTTTCCGGGATAAAAAGTAGCCTATGTTGTAATCTAGAGTACCAGCTATCTTCGTTCCAAATTTTATCCAAATCCATCCAGTTGTTTTATCGTAAAGAAGGAACAAACATACACACTCACTCACTCACATCGTCACAAACTTTCCCATTTATAATATTAGTAGGATTAAGTATTTTCTATAATCAAGGAGATAATCGTTGATATATCCATTCATAAAATCTATATAATGCTGGTTACCGCAATATTGTTTTGTTTACAAATAATATAAACAGATCGTATTTTTTTACGATAAATCCGGAACGACTGCCGCCTGCGAACGCGGCGTCTAGACTGGTCAGTGTTGCCAATTTTTTGTTAAAATGCCGCGATAAAAGATAGGTCGATATTTTTGGCTAGACTAGTTTATTCATAACAAAAGTTGATGAGCTATATAAATGAATCTCTGTTGTTCGAAATAAATGCATTTATTATTATTATTATTATTGTTGGTACGGGTTTCCGATCACGGGCCCATGGGGACCCGGTCATTTGAAAGGCATTTATTATTATTATTATTATTATTATATAGAGACACCGTAAAACGGGGTGTGACGGGATTACGAGGTAGAAGGGATAGAACTAACATTTTGTACTAGCTTCTGCCCGCGACTTTGTCCGCGTAGAATTAGCAATTGACATGTTTATCGCTATCCCTCGGGAACTGTGCAATTTTCCGGGATAAAAAGTAGCCTATATTTCAATCTAGGGTTCCAGCTATCTTCGTTCCAAATTTTATCCAAATCCGTCCAGTCGTTTTAGCGTGAAGAAGGAACAAACATACACACTCACTCACATCATCACATCGTCACAAACTTTAGCATTTATAATAGTTTTCTTATATTTATAGATTAGAAAGGGACGATACTACAGTATTGCCACTTTTTAATGACACTACTTTATAGACAAACTGTATTATCTCCTTTTTTCTGGTAATTTGTTATTAGTCATTTTTTTATTTGCACCTATCCCTTCTGAAAAAAAAAGCCGTGGTAGCCTAGTGGTTTGACCTGTGGCCTCTCAAGCAGAGCGTCGTGGGTTCAAATCCCGGGCTCGCACCTCTGAGTTTTTCGGAATTTATGTGCGAAAATTACATTTGTAATTTGCCATGAGCTTTTCGGTGAAGGAAAACATCGTGAGGAAACCTGCACACATCTGCGAAGAAATTCAATGGTGTGTGTTAAGTTCCCAATCCGCACTGGGCGCGCGTGGGAACTATAGCCCAAACCCTCCAATACACGGAGGAGGCCTATGCCATGAGGCACGCCGAATTACGCGACAATTTAATAAATAAACGACAATAACAACAACATGTACTTACTGAAATTATAGCGAATCCGGAATAAAAAGGCTTATAAATAAATAAATAAAAAAAATCCCTTCTGACCCCACTACGGGGTGAGCTGGCTTTTGCCTATATTTTAGTGTTTATTGTTTAAACTATGAAACTAAACGACAGATAATCTAACTAATATTATAAATGCGAAAGTATGGATGGATGTTTGTTTGTTACTCAATCACGCCAGAACGGCCCAACGGATCTGGATGAAATTCGGCACATAGATAAAAAAAGTCTGGAATAGCACATAGGCTACTTTTTATCCCGGAACATTGCGTAGTTCCCGCGGGATAGCGATAAACGAATTTTTTGCAGACGAAGTCGCTGGCAACAGCTAGTTATTATTAAACCAAAATTCATACCACCGGAAGATTTTTTATCTACAAAAATCAACTTGCTACATACGAAAATATTTTTTATCGATGTTTGAACTTCAATTTTGTCCCTTGTCACCCCGTTTTACGGTACAGCGACGGAGGATTTATTTTATAACGTGTACTATTCTTTATTGGGACTATTTGGCGGCATTAAGTCTTTGCATTAGAATGACCTTGACTTTGAACTTGAGTTTATGCAAAACCACCATTGTCAAGGTTCGCAATTCGGTTGTTAGTCATCGCAATAAACGAACAGGTAAAAATCCTTTGTCTTCCAAAATGGCCGGACGTGCGTGACTCAAATATGCCCTGCTACTATGCATATCTGATAGTATTGTATAGGACAGGTAGCGGTGTTCTGCCTTTTCGCCGAATTTTTTTTGATCGAATTTCATTTGGCAACCAACGTTTCACCGAATGTTCACTTTGACAACTGACAATTGGCAAATTTTTGTATGCCAACCTCTCATTTGGCCGAATTTTCATAAAGACGAATATCATTTTGATTTTAAACTTTTGGAATATCTTTCACATGGCAAATGTAAGCCGTAAGCTGTATGTGTAGGCCGAAAATGTCTTATGATTAATTTGGATTAATTTAGGTTTAGGTGCGGCGTTAGCCGCGAACATGTTTGTTTTAATTTATAAACAGTCTTTATTTTACCTTAGAATGTCTTATTTTTTACTAATGGTTATGTAGTACCATTTGGCTATATAAAAAAATTACATTTTAATAGTGTCCATGTAAAAAAAAAACAAACGTTGAGTTGGCAATCGTGAGGTTGGGAAATGAAACTAATCATTTTAACAAGTTGCTATTATGATGATTCGGCAAAATGAAATTCGGCCAAACGTTGGTTGGGAAGTGAAATTCGGGAATAAAATTTTCGGCAAATCAATACAGAACCGATAGGTAGCACATATGAGAATATTTTTTTATGAAGATTTGAACTTCAATATTGTCCCTACTCACAGCATTTCCGGCACCACTTTGACTCATAAATAAAGTTATTGGGATAATTTTAAACAATTACTGCGCGGCGGAAGTCGCGAGCAACAGATAATGGTCCAACTAATATTATAAACAAGCTTCTGCCCGCGACTTCGTCCGCGTAGAATTAGCAATTGGTATGTTTATCGCTATCCCGCGGGAACTATACAATTATCCGGGATAAAAAGTAACCTATGTTTTAATCTAGGGTACCAGCTATCTTCGTTCCAAATTTTATCCAAATCCGTCCAGTAGTTTTAGCGTGAAGAAGGAACAAACATTTATGCACTCACTCACATTGTCACATCGTCACATCCTCACATCGTCACTCACAAACTCGTCTGCAAAGAATTCGTTTATCGCTACCCCGCGGGAACTACGCAATTTTCCGAGATAAAAACTTTTCTCTATCTATGTGCCGAATTTCATCTAGATCCGTTGGGCCGTTCTGGCGTGATTGAGTAACAAACATCCATCCATCCATCCATCCATACTTTCGCATTTATAATATTAGTTAGATATGGGATAGGTAGCACATATGAGAATATTTTTTTATAGAGATTTGAACTTCAATTTTGTCCCAACTCACCCCGTTTTCGGCACCACTTTGACTAATAATAAATAAATAAATAATAATAATAAATTCTGCGCGGCGGAAGTCGCGAGCAACAGCTAGTTATCCTACATACATACATACATACATACATACATATCGTCACGCCTCTTTCCCACAGGGACAGAGACTACTTTGTTCCACTTGCTACGATCCTGACATACCTCTATCGCTTCATCCACATTCATCAATCTCTTCATACCGTTCGACACGCTAGTCGGTTTCGGGTAGGTATGTAACAGGTAAACCTGTTTGTTATATCAAATTAACTTTAATAGCGCCTTACCGAGTTATGGTTGTTGATGAAATAGCCGAGGTAGTTTGGTTAAATATTTTTCTCAGTGCTGGACGCTACTCAAAACAGTTTGAGAATACTGTTTATAAGCTATTTGAGCTTAGTATAAAGTAATTTAAATCTGTCGGATCTCTGCGGGTTTTTCCTAACGTTAACACTGACGTCACACGTAGGTGTTTTGTACATCAAATTACACATGGCTTCAACATGGCTTCTACTAATAGCTCGGTTGAGCTCACCGGGACGTAGAAATGTCACGTCTGTGACTCACAACGTAGTTTGCACAATTGTTTCGGGCGTATTCAGCTTTTTAGGGTCGTGTTTTCTAAGAACTTGCGGTCCAGGGCCACTTTCAGAATTTCAAAATATCCGTGGACCCCTAAACTGATTATAGGAAAAGAATCAAAGCCTAATACAATGAAACTATTTATTTACTAGCTTCTGCCCGCGTCTTCGACCGCGTAGAAGTGGCAATTGACATGTCTATCGCTGTCCCGCGGGAACTATGCAATTTTTCGGAATAAAAAGTAGCCTAATGTTTTAATCTAGGGTACTAGCTAGTATATGTTTAATTTTCCTAGCGCTAAAGCAACGCTGGGCATTGACATTTGTTGCCGTCACATCACAATGTGCTTTGGCGGTTCGCGGTTAGCTTGCCATAATTAAAAATTATTTACTTTTTATAAAATTCATCCCTTGTGGGATAAGTAAAGGAATCACTGTTTATTCAGCCATATCAATGATGTAATGCCGGTTCACTATCTTTTGGAATTTATATATATATTTTAATATGTGCTTTCAGTAGCACTTGATGGTCCCATCGGAAGACCAGCGCTGGCTGCAATCTGTGACCAATATAAAGTGACCCCACATTGCGTACATTTTGCTTTGGAGCAGGGCTCTGCTTACACAGGTTTATAGATATTTATAGATAATGATACGGAACCCTCAGTGCGCGAGTCCGACTCGCACTTGGCCGGTTTTTTCTTATCTTACTGTCGAACCGCCAGCCGGCGCTCGGACTACATTATTATTATTATTATTATTATTTAAAATAATACACTAGCAGCTCTTTGAGCTGATGCGTGTATATCACTACATAATTAATACAGCAATAACACATAATGCATAATTAATTATGTGTATTAATTACAGGCTTCTAATATTCCATTTTATTTCCAAATTAATCCTGATTGGATTTTATTAATGAGCGATTAATTTATGTGAGAAACGAATTGAAAGAACATTTGGTGGGGTAGTTAAATTATACTGTGAAATATTGTTACCTTCTTTATTGTTTACACACACACACACACACACACACACACGAGCGCGCGCGCACACACACGCGCACACACACACGCGCACACGCACACGCACACACACACACACTGCTGCTGCTTCCCCAATTATTCGGGGTCATTATTCTCATTATTACACAAATGACATTAACGCGCGTGATGCGACAAAGGTATTGTTTTACATTCGCAGTGACCCATATCGAGAGGTTAATCGACTGAATATTACAGACATACCTACATCACTACATAGGATAAAACAAAGTCGCTTTCCGCTGTCTGTCTGTCTCTATGTTTGCTTATATCTTTAAAACTACGCAACGGATTTTGATGCGGCTTTTTTTAATAGATAGAGTGATTCAAGAGGAATGTTTATATGTATAACTAGCTTCTGCCCGCGAATTCTACCGCGTAGAATAAGTAATTAGTATGTTTATCGCTATCCCGCGGGAACTATCCAATTTTCCAGGATAAAAAGTAACCTATGTTTTAATCTAGGGTACCAGCTATCTTCGTTCCAAATTTTATCCAGATTTGTCTAGTCGTTTTACCGTGAAGAAGGAACAAACATACACACTCACTCACATTCGTCACAAACTTTCGCATTTATAATATTAGTAGGTAGGATTCTACGCAAAAATATAATATGAACTGCGGTTACCTGAGAGAACACAATGTTATTCCACACCTTATGCCACTAGGCCTAACGCACATACATTAAAGCGACGAAATCAACGTACCTACACTTCAAAAATCGAACGCGACTAGCTTCATTTGTATTTCAAAATAATCTCTTTAGAGTATTCTGATATCCTGGTGCTTAAACTCTCCCTCCGTCTTACGCCTGACGCGAGTTTAACATTTTTTACCCATCCCAAAAAGTGCTCAGCGCCGCTAAACAAGTTTTCGCTTCAAAAAGATCAAACTCAAACAAAATCTTTCTCAACAAGGGTTCGTAATAAAAGCATGAAATGAAAAATATCGTTAAAAAAGTTTATTTCGGTTTTGCACATTGATTTGAATAGGCATGATTAGAGCTACTAATTATCAACTAGTTTTTATTAATTAGTATGCAATAAAATATTGATGTTATGTTCCTTATATTAGGCTGCCAAGTCACGTTTCAGGTGCGAGACGACAGGTCCTTAATGGCATTTCATACAACATTTGCAAGGCTTTCTCTAGAAACAAAAAAGTTCTTGGAGGTTTTTAAATTATTTCATTGCATTGAAAAAGCACTAAACATATCTCGACGGGAAAACGGGTCACTAGCCTCAAATATCCAGCCTCGCCACGCTCGGCCGTCTACATGTTTTCGGACGGCAACCCCTTTCTTCCCGACCTATGTACTAGTTCTTATACCTATACAGGGTGTATCAGACACCCTCTAACAATAATCCAGGGGTATACGAGTATAACCATAGAGCTATAGAAGCTAAAAAAAATATATTAAAAAAAATTGGAGTATTTTTTTTTATATTTTCTATAGGAATGGTAGTATTAACTGTAATCATTCCTATAGAAAATATAAAAAAAATACTCCAATTTTTTTTTATATATATTTTTTAGCTTCTATATCTATGGTTATATACCCCAGTGGATTATTGTTAGGGGGTGTCTGATACACCCTGTAGATCTTTTCTTATAGTATCTTTTCTGTTTTCTTTACGGCCATACGATGCTCTCAATCCAGGGCACATAGTAGGACACTCGGGTGTACATCCCGGGGTTCTTAGGTTTCCCGCAGGCCTTCCCGAAAGACGTGATGCCCACGATGATGTATGTGCACGTGGCTTTCGCGTTCGGAATAGTCAGGGGGCCACCGCTGTCTCCCTGGAAAAAAATTCACCGTCATCATAACCATCTTCATTATCATCATTGTCGTCATCATCATCATCAGTATCATCGTTGTCGTCGTCATCATCATCACCATCACCATCATTATCGTCAACATTATCATCACTGTCGTCATCATCTTTATCATCATTGTCGTCATCAAAATTATCATTATCACCAGTGTCATCACCATCATCATCATTATCATCAGTGTCGTCATCATCATCAGTATCATCACTGTCGACACCATCATCATCATTACAATCACTGTCGTCATCATCATCAGTGTCATCATGTCGTCACCAGCATCATCATTATCATAACTGTCGTCATCATTATCTTTATCATCATTGTCGTCATCATCATAATCCCTATCATCACTCTGGCCTAGTGAGGTTTGAATATATATTTTACCACACCAATGAATTACTTCGCAGATCTGCGTCTCGCGATGCAATAGAATTAAAGTATTGTATTTAGTCAATGATATTAGAAACCCCTAGATTCACTACGAGCGCTCAAAACTCGTCCCGAGCAGTGAGTGCTTAGAATCTGTCATTAAGCACTCTCTGGCCCTATGGAGCTGTCAATATGATTTACGACGTGCTCTCAGTTAAAATTTTAATAATATCGTATATTCCGGACACGTGCATTTGAAATAAAACTGTAATAATACGTGTTATACAGTCGTATTTCAAATATTTTAAAATGTGGTTAAAATATTATTTGGCAATTTTGGCATTTGCGACTTTTATATTTTTGGTATGTACTTTTGGGACAAGTTTTGGCATTGATTTTATACGTGGCGGTGCATCTAGGGTTATAATATCATTGTATTTAGTACGTAATGGAAAATTTGATTAACTCGTAAAAACATACCTGGCACGTGTCCGAGCGCTCGGTGTAGTCTCCGTAGCAGACCTGTGTAGCCGGGTCATACCCTTGTTCCATGGTGCGACTGCGAGGAAACTTCTTTCTGCACTCTTCGTCCTTAAATCTGGTGAGGGTGACCTGCAAGAAGAAGCGGCTAAACGACTGGTTCAGATCGACTAATGGGGACAAGAGCTGACAGCTTCTTCGCACAACGAAGAATGCAATACTGCGAGGAAATGCTGCCAGCATCTTTGGTTCTTGCCCGCAGAGGAGCTCTTTATATTTAATTTAGTTGTTGTTTAATTAACTTAGTTATATTGTACATTTATGTTTATCTCTAGTTGTTTTTAATGTTCCTCACCTCGAAAGGAAAAAGCGAAACCCTTGTAGGATCACTTTGTTGTCCGTCCGTCAGTCAAGACCCTCTTTCTCAGGATCGCGTGGAGGTATCAAGCTGAAATTTATATCAAATACTCAAGTCTACTGTCCTTTGGAGCTGTGAAAAAAATCAAACTTCTAAGCCAATTTCCGCATATTTTCGAAACTCGCAAGGGAATCAAAACCTATAGGGTACTTCCCATGAATCTTGAAATTTGGTACGAAGCAACATCTCATAGCACAGATAAAGGAAAAATTGCGAAAAGCGTAAATTTTCTATAGGTTTGTACGGAACCCTCGGTGCGCGAGTCCGACTTTCACTTGGCCGGATTTTTTTAAGCGCCATTCATTGGAAACTAGCTGTTGCCAGTGACTTCGTCTGCAAAGAATTCGTTTATCGCTATCCCGCGGGAACTACGCAATTTTCCGGGATAAAAAGTAGCCTATGTGCTATTCCAGACTTTTTTCTATCTATGTGCCGAATTTCAACCAGATCCGTTAGGCCGTTCTGGCGTGATTGAGTAACAAACAAACATCCATCCATCCATACTTTCGCATTTATAATATTAGTTAGATTAGATATATCTAAATTTAATCTTCTTAAACTTAATATAAATATGAACTACACCTAAAAATAGATTGCCAAAGAGGTCTCTCGTGCCGAAGATGCTGGCAGCATTTCCTCTCTGAACTATGGTAATTCTTAGTCTGAAGACAAGTTTTGAAATACAGGGGTCTAGGCTCCGAATACTACTTCGTTCCATTTGACGTCGAGACCAAGACCCTCGGTCCCGATCGTAGCGCTCTAGAACCTTTTAAGGAAATAACAAAAAGGTTCATCGATATCACAGGAGACCGAAGAGTTGGCAGTTTTCTTACTTTCTGCAGGATGTCAGCATTGGCGCCGGCCCAGGAGGTGGCTCCCCAGCCCGTAGCGACAGCCTTGGTGGTGTTGCCACCGAAGATGTCCAGACAGGCCGGCACAGCCGAAGCTCCAAGAGATATCCTGAAGACCAGAAACAGCATAAGCCACAAGCCTTTCGTTCGTCGTCTGTAGTTCTTTGATTTGGGTAGCTACGTATTAAAATGGTTTATCATCATTTGCTTGTTTAGCCTAAAATAGACTAAAATATAGATTTTTTGGAAAAGTTATACAACAAATGTGAGCCAAGCTTAAGAGGGTGCATCCCTACTGAGCTGGCAACGTCGCATTTTTGGTGATTTTTTGCGAATATTTCACAGAAATTGAATGAAAGTTTCAAATATGCGTCTGTAGTGCACTTCGTTTTTAGTGTATAATTAATGTGTCTAATGCAATGTTTAATCCTGATGGACTTTTATTTTCGTATTAAAGGGATAAAATACTATATCTCGTTTAATAAAAAAATAGACTACACTAAAAACGAAGTGCACTACAGACGCATATTTGAAACTTTCATTCAATTTTTGTGAAATAATCGCAAAAAATCACCAAAAATGCGACGTTGCCAGCTCAATAGGGATGCATGCTCTTAAAGGTTTTTCGATTTAAAAAAAAGTTTACTGAGGATTGTCAAATGATGAGTCTGAAAAGTGAAAAGTTTTTTAGCAGATGATGAGATCCCATTAAAATTTGCCCTGGGCAAAAATTAAAGCTCTTGTGTTATTTACATCATCTATAGGTACTCGAAAGAACGGCTGCTCTCATTTTTATTGTCTTGGAATTGTTGGATTTCTCTCCATCAACGGTAGCAACTTACGGGTATAGGGTCTCGAGCAGCGCTATATCGTGGTATTTGGAGGGAGCAGCGTACTGCGGATGTTTGATGATGTTCTGGATCCGGTAGACCTGGGAGCTGTCCACGGTGTCTGAGCGCTTCAGGGAACCCACGATCGCGTAGGTCACTGGCCCACTACGGAATAAAGACCATCATCATTACGAACTTTTAGCTGTCATTTTTAGTATGGATCTGACAGCGAGCTAACCTAAACTAAATAGGAATTGAATCGTATTAAGATTGCTGGCTGAAAATCAGTGCTGTAGGTGTCCAACACCTCAGCGTAATGCTGAGCCAGCGACCGTTACACTTTTGCGGAGACACACACAACATTCGATCAATTTTTCATGTCTGTTTTTTTTTTCTTTTCTATAAAATTGTGTGTAATTCGATTCGAGGTGGCTATTAGTTTAACTACTTTAACTTAATAGTCCCGTAAATGGGTCATACACATTTTATTGTTCGTGTCTCTCCTGTGGACATGGCAAAAGTTAAGGGTCTAGACCAGTGATGGGCAAACTACGGCCCGCGGGCCAACTCCGGCCCGCGAAAGAATTTAATGCGGCCCGCCGGCGTTCCTTCGAATTGGAGTGTTATGGCACAGGATGACGATATTTAGACGGTGCTGCTGTATAAAATAGAATAATAGATGCGAAGGCAAAGGAGCCAGCTAGACTAGCCACGTAGTTCATGCGTCATGTGTCAAAAAAATTGCATTTTAGTATAATTTTGGCCCTTCTTTGAAATATCTGTGATTTTCTGGCCCGCCATGAAAAAAGTTTGCCCACCACTGGTCTAGACCTAACCTATAGTCAATATTTTGAAGTCAAGTCTACGTCAGCGTGTGGGACGGCTGGCCAACTTTCGGCCCATTTAAATAAAAAAACTCAAGTTTGCCGACTCGGATTCGCTAATTTTATGCCCACAGGAGAGACAACTTTTGTTTCTTACGGTGTGTATGACTCAGTCATACACACCGTAAACCGTAAGAAACAAAAGTTGTCTCTCCTGTGGGCATAAAATTTGCGACTCCGAGTCGGCAAACTTAAGGTTAATTTAAATGGGCCGAAAGTTGGCCAGGCGTCCCACACGCCGATGAAGACTTGACTTAAAAATATTGACTACTAGCTTCTGCTCGCGACTTCGTCCGCGTAAAATTAGCAATTGACATGTTTATCCCTATCCCTCGGGAACTGTGCAATTTTCCGGGATAAAAAGTAGCCTATGTTTCAACCTAGGGTACCAGCTATCTTCGTTCCAAATTTTATCCAAATCCGTCCAGTCGTTTTAGCGTGAAGAAGGAACAAACATACACACTCACTCACTCACATCGTCACATCGTCACAAACTTTCGCATTTATAATATTACTAGCTGTTGCCAGCGACTTCGTCTGCAAAGAATTCGTTTATCGCTATCCCGCGGGAACTACGCAATTTTCTGGGATAAAAAGTAGCCTATGTGCTATTCCAGACTTTTCTCTATCTATGTGCCGAATTTCATCCAGATCCGTTGGGCCGTTCTGGCGTGATTGAGTAACAAACAAACATCCATCCATCCATCCATCCATCCATCCATCCATCTATCCATACTTTCGCATTTATAATATTAGTAAGACTAGCTGTTGCCAGCGACTTCGTCTGCAAAGAATTCATTTATCGCTATCCCGCGGGAACCACGCAATTTTCCGGGATAAAAAGTAGCCTATGTGCTATTCCAGACTTTTCTCTATCTATGTGCCAAATTTCATCCAGATCTGTTGGGCCGTTCTGGCGTGATTGAGTAACAAACAAACATACATCCATCCATCCATCCATCCATCCATACTTTCGCATTTATAATATTAGTTAGATTAGATAGTAGGATAGACCCTTAACTTTTGCCATGTCTACAGGAGAGACGCGAACAAAAAAATGTGTATGACCCAGTTCCTGTATGGCGATGAAGAATACATACATATCTCTTGCTGACGTGCAGTGTCCCGCTGTCAGTATGAACTTCTCGCTGAGAAGAGTGCCGCCGCACTGCCAGACCGCTGTCTCGCTTGTCTGCCCGAAACCTAGAAGCACCTGACGACAGAGCAGGCTTTAAGCATCGTCATTCATTTGCTAAATATCTGCTTAAGCTCTTTTTCGATATTAAATAAAGCTTATTTGTTGTATAAACAACAACAATAATGAGATTATAATAAAGAATAACAGACTGTCGTTGGTCTATTTGTAGTAGTAGCTGTTATCATCCTGATCGTCGTCGTCATTGTCGTTGTTGTCAGTTACCATGTGCGGGAACTCGTTCTGGGGCCTTTCCATGACGTCTTAATGCGATTAAGTTTAGGTTCGCTTGCTGTCAGATTCATATTAAAAATGACAGCTAAAACTTGAACCGAGTCGGAATTAGGACGTCTTGGTAAGGCCCCTGGTTGGCGTTGACGCCGCCGATGATGTGGCTGTCAGTCGTCGGTCTATCTGTAGCAGTAGCTGTTATCATCCTGATCGTCGTCGTCATTGTCGTTGTTGTCGTTGTTGTCAGTTCCCATGTGCGGGAACTCGTTCTGGTTGGCGTTGACGCCGCCGGTGATGTGGCTGTCAGTCGTCGGTCTATCTGTAGCAGTAGCTGTTATCATCCTGATCGTCATCGTAGTCATTGTTTGTCGTCGTCGTTGTTGTCGTTGTTGTCAGTTACCATGTGCGGGAACTCGTTCTGGTTGGCGTTAACGCCGCCGACGATGAGGCTGTCAGCGTTCTGCTTGCAGTTGTACATCCTGGTCATGCTGCCGGAGAGGGCCACGCTCTGCCTACACGGGTATATCAGCTCTTCTTTGTACTCTATACACTCTGGAAATTAAAAAGAAAAACAAATGACTGGTGTGGGAGACGCTCGCCACTCAGGCTTTACAAAAACTTAGGGGTCTGTATCACAAAAAGCCCAGCAATGGGACGTATATAGGCTGGAAATCTTCTTCTTCTTCCACCCAATGCTGACTGAAGGTCTCTTCCAATGCACGCCACTCGTTTCGATCTTGCGCCTTTCGCATCCAATCCTTCCCTGCCACTTTGACAAGGTCATCGGTCCAACGCATCGGTTGCCTGCCCACATTTCGGTGTCCCACTCTGGGCCTCCACTACAGCACCCTACCCTGTTGTCTCGTCTACGGCATATATGGCCTGCCCACTTCCACTTTCTGCTGGCGATCACATAGGCTATGTCGATCGCTTTTGTTCTCCTCCGGATCTCCGTGTTCCTGATTCGATCGCGGAGATGATGATGATTAAATAAAAGCTTGTAGAAACTGGAATGGGGGCAAAGCAGCGGGCGAAAGCTAGTAATAAATAAAATGCGGACTTACTGTCCCAGGCTTTTCGTCCAGTTTTAGCGGCTGTGAATCCAGGCACCGGTTCTCTGCAGCCTTCTATTATTGGGACGTTGGGTCGGTAGTCAGGCAATGGTGGCGTATACTCCGTGGTCGTAGATCTGGAAACAAGGCATCATCATCACCATCATCATCATCATCATCATCATCACCATCATAATCATCATCATTATTATCTTTATTATCTTATTGAATCAGGCGTTACTTTGCGGAGGTCCATTCACACAAACAACACAAAATAAATAATAATAATAGTAGCGGAGTAGCAAAGTAAATATTTTGTGTTCATAATTATTATCATCACCATCATCATTGCCATCATCATCGTCATCATCATCATTATTATCATCATCATCGTCGCCACCATCATCAATATCACCATAATCATCATCATCACCATCATTATCATCATTATTATCATCATAATCGCCATTATCATCGTCATCATCATCATCATCATAATTATTATCATCATCATCGTCATCACCTTCATCATTATCATTATGTCAACCGAAAGACGTCCACTGCTGGACAGGCCTCCCCTAAGGCTAACATAACATCTAAGGAAGGAGCAAGTGAGTCATCTCATGGTAAGCGAGCACCACCACCCATGGATACCTGCAACACTAGAGGATTGCAGATGCGTAGCCAGTCTTACTCTCCACGCCGGAACACAGTACAACATACAAGCCACTGCTTTTTTTTGGTTTGGATTTTACGTTTAGCGTGACTGTGGGCGTATGGGTTGAAAGGGGAATCAAAATAGTGATGGGTTGCTAGCATCGCCTATAACATGATTCCTAAGATTTTCACCCAAATACTTACCCCATTTTGGGAGTGGTGGCAACAGGTATCTCAGTGGTGCGGGCTGGTGTCACGCAGCATATTATTGGCTCAGGACCTTGGAAGCCACACCTCTGAAAGCATTATGGATTCTTTTACAGCCTTATTCATAAAAAATCCTTAATTGAGGTTTGATCAGTCTATTAGTTAACAGACTGATTAAGCTTATTTGACAGTTGTTAAAAAGTATGATTCATAAACGCTTGCTAGCAGTCTGTTAGCTAATGAGCTGCTGATGGATGGATTAGACACGTTATGTTGTCACCTTGACAAATCATAGACCAAAAATGGCCTTTTAGGTGAATTAAAAAAAAAATTACAGCAGTGGCAGCGAATTAGCGGGAAACCGAAAACATGGCTTCAGCCTAACACGACAGACGAGGCAGTGTGGATCTAGTTTCTTTTACCTTTCCCGGAGGGGATAAACTTAAAACAAAAAAAACTGTCTTGCGTATGCTTTTGCTCTTGCCAAAATCAGCTGTTCACATTTGTAGCGGCCATTTTGTGAGTTAGCAGAGAGATAAAGTAGGGTCTACGGTCCGCTAACTTTCGGAAGACTTAACAGACCCTTGATGGACTGATTAGCGCTAATTGACGTTTATGAATCATGTTTTTTTGCATCAGTCCTATAACTTTTTATGAATAAGGCTGGTTTCAAGGCGATTAGTGTCGGATGGACTGATTCCTCTGGCAGTCAAAGCCTACTACGTAAAATCGCTGTCAATTGAAATTACGAACAATGCAAATAAAACCATTTAGTGAAATATCCATATTCTAGCACTTGTTTATTGTTTTAATGGTTCAGGATAATGTTGTGGTAAGCATTGATTAAATAACACACGGATTTAGCAGCATTTGATGAGGAAAAATGGAAATTAAAGACAATGAAAAGACAATAATTAATAAAATAATCCCAAGGGTTCTGGCGGGCAGCAAGCTGCCGCCGCCTTCGCCCCATTCGTCTGCGCCGGAGCAGTAGGCTTATTGTCTAACTCGCTCGCAGTCGCCATCGTGTTCATTTTGACAGTTCTTGTATGAATGTGACAGCTAGCCGATTCCGATGCCAATTGTCAGCCCATACATGAACTGTCAAAATGAACACGATGGCGATCGCGAGCGAGTTAGATGATAAGCCCACAGCCCGTCTAGCACGACAGCGCACAAGAGTCGCGTCGCGCACGAGATAGATTGCCCGTCTTTGTCTTACTGTTCGTTCTAGAAAGGGACGGGTAATCTATCTTGCGCGCGGCTGGAGCCCATGGGCTTTGTCCACGCGTATCCCGGATGCAATACCTACGTGTAGTGTCCACCACTGCTTCTGAGGGTTGTTGAGGGCGGACTGGCATTGACCCAGGACCGTGCAGACCCCTGGCTCTCCATCCTGGTAGCAACGCTCGCCAGCCCCTGTAACGTGGTATCCGATTATTTGACCGACAAACGTTTGACAAATTAAGCGTTTGACAAACATTTCATTTGACAAGACTTTATATGATAAACCGTCAACTTTTTTAAAAATCGAAAATCTTTAGGCGTGTCTCGCTTAGGTTAGGTTAGGTTTGTTTTATAAGTTTTCCAAAAAGTTTTGTAGAAAATAAAAGTTTGTCAAATGAAGTGTTTATCAAACGATGCATTTGACAAATGTTGTTTAGCAAAGGATGGTATATAACCGATTCCTAAGATTCACCCATTCAGGGTGTGCGGATCGGGAGCTTTACATACTTCAATTGCTCCACAGATGTGTGCAGGTTTCCTAACGGATGTTTTCAAATGTTAATTTACTTAATTTCGCACATAAATTTCGATAAACTCAGAGGTGCTAGACCGGGCTCGAACCCACGACCCTCTGCTTGAGTGGCCACAGGTCAAACCACTAGGCTACCAAGACTTTATTTTTACTAATGACCACACATATCTCCCGCTTAAGTTGGTTGGACTACTTACGGTACACTATGTATGTATGTATGTATACGCACCTTGTGACGCAGTTTCGTAGATCAAACACAGCCCAATGATACTTAGCAGTCCGTAGATCATCTTTACTTGTGTTATTTTCTTCTCTCAATATACTTGCATAGACATGAGATCATTTATCTGTCAATAAAAAAAAACATTAAATTAAAATATTCTAAAACCTCCACACATTAATCGAGTTATTATGCACTAGCTTCTGCCCGCGACTTCGTCCGCGTAAAGAATTACAGTAGACAGCTGCGACCTTTGACATGTTCATCGCTATTCGGCGGGAATTATGCAATTTTCCGGGATACAATACAATACATTACAATACAATACAATACAATACAATACAATACAATACAATACAATACAATACAATAACTCTTTATTGAACACCACATATAGGTAACAATCATAACAGAAAAAAGGTATACCTACAGAAGTAATAAGGTAACAATAGGCGGCCTTATCGCTACAGAGCGATCTCTACCAGGCAACCATAACAGAATGCCGTTGCATAAAAAGTAGCCTATGTGTTAATCTAGGGTACCAGCTATCTCCGTTCAAAATTGGATACAAATCCTTCCAGTCGATTCAGCGTGAAGAAGGAACAAACATATACACTCACATCGTCACTTCCATCCATCCCTCCTTACAAACCTTCGCATTTATAATATTAGTAGGATTAAAAAAAATCAATTTTATGCCAAAAATGCTTCACATCATTTTGCAAAAGAGCTGATACTCTTTAAACCGCTGGACTGATTTTTACCAAACATGGCCGAAAACCAGCGCAAAAGAACTGGCTTTCGAATAAAGAACACCGCATTGAAATCGATCCATGCGTTTAAGAGCTGCCTCCAGTAGCTTATAGAGGACTCGGTGAACTCGGACAACCCGAGCCCCGAGCCGTGTCGAGCGTGAGTAAATATGGAGCCATAGATAGAAGATAAAGAGCTAAGGCTCTAAGGTTTTAGCTGTCACTTTTAGTATGAATCTGACAGCGAGCGAACCTAAACTGAATCGGAATTGGGCCGCATTAAGACGTCATGGTAAGCCATGACAAACTTTAAATATCTGATAAACCGTAAACTTTTTTAAAAACTTATAATACATACAAACCTAACCTAACCTAATGTGAGCCACGTATAAAAGTTTTTAGATTTTTAAAAAAGTTCACGGTTTATTAGATACCTATTTAAATTTTGACAAATGATCATTTCGTAAAATGATGCTTTTGTCAATAATTTTTAGGTCAAATATAAGGACACCCCAAATTTCAGGTTCCTAAATTTGCTTAAATAATATACTTAGCAATGCATTTAAGAGATGTTTCCAAAGTTGCGAAATTTTCTAACAGCCTGGCATCAGCCTGGTGACAACGGACAGACGGACAGCGAAATCTTAGTAATAGGCTCCCGTTTTTACCGTTTGATTACGGAACCCTTTAAAAAACATACGGCCGCGGGAAGTTATATAAGAGTTTGTAAAAATATGAATGTTCGTATCCGAGTATTGGATGTTTAATGTTTATTTAACGGCTTCCTTTTTACCCAAATTGTTGGGTGCAAGATTCAAGCCCTTAATTTACTTAATTTTTGTAATTGTACTCTTCTATGTTTGTCTATAGATGCTTGTCTATTCCGTGACGTCTAAGCGAGAGTACACGCTATCCAAACCTTAATAAGTATGTTTATTTATTTTATCCGATTTCCCGTAGCCATTATAGAACTTAGAAGCTTGTCATCAAAAACAAATTTAATAAGACCAAGTCGCCGTCATCATCATCAAGACGGCCACTGTTGAACAAAGGCCTGAAATGTTACGTGTTCACTTATCATCAGGTGACCCCGCTTGATCGTTTGTTATCCTATACCTATATCATAAAAAAGTCACATTACCGCTATTCGAAGGGGGCGGGAAAATAAATTGTATACACAAAATTGTTGATACGCAAGACAAAGAATTGAGGTGAAACAAGTGTAATGAAAATTTAAAACCCTCCACGCATAAAAGACACGTACGTACGGTCGCCCAAATATGTGGTCTACCACTTTTCATCCAACTTCCTATCAAATGAAAATGTCGCTAAAGTCGAACTTTCAAGTTGACGGCCTGTCTTATCGACATTATATATTGAGACGTGCAAAGGAATTTTAACCTTAGGGTGGCACACATATTTGGCTGATGGTACCTACTTAGTTTGAGAAACCACCCTAAATTATTCAATTTTATAGCAAAAATTTAACATAGTTTTGGAAAAGAGCTGATACTCTCCAAAATGCTGGACCGATTTTCACCAAACATAGTTGAGAACCACCGCAAGGAAACTGGCTTTCGAATGAAAAAAACTGCATCTCAATCGGTCCATCCGCTTGAGAGCAATGCCACAAACACACGCACACAGAAATCGATATTAAACTTAGAACACCTCTTCGCATCGAGGGTTAAAAATACAATTTAAAAAGTATAAAATTGATTGTCTAATCACAATATCACAGGTAATTTCTGTATGATTCGAGCGACCTCTTATGACCCTGCAATCAACCAACCTCAAAAAACAACAACAGGTAAAAAATATCCCTCCAGTCTTTGCGTCTTCCAAAAATCCATTAAAAAAGAAATAACAATCGAATAACGAACAATTTCAAATTTCTAAGCGAACACTACTTCGTTGACTTTTTGAATTAAGAATCTTTTGTTTTAATCCGATACGAATCGGCGCGTCTTTTCGCTGCGCCTGCGTCGGGTAAACTGTCATGGCCACGAGATCGCAGCACGGAGGACTTACGACAGGAGTTGCCTTTAGGCCGGCCACA
Organism: Pandemis heparana; assembly: GCA_963854515.1. Taxonomy (NCBI): domain Eukaryota; kingdom Metazoa; phylum Arthropoda; class Insecta; order Lepidoptera; family Tortricidae; genus Pandemis; species Pandemis heparana. Next base: position 9,744,478 of record OY978032.1, read on the forward strand.
CACATACCCGTATGTGGCCGGCCTTAGGGGTACGTATTAAAATCCATAAAGTTTAAAATGTATAATGGGTTAAAATACATAATGGTTCAAAATATATAATGAGATTTTCTCAGAAAATTGCAAATTAATAGAATTGCTATAAACTAAACCTAACCTAACCTAAACCAATCTATAGATCACGTTATAAAAAAACATAATACTTAACTAATAGTTTCATAAAAAGCCGTGGTAGCCTAGTGGTTTGACCTGTGGCCTCTCAAGCAGAGCGTCGTGGGTTCAAATCCCGGGCTCGCACCTCTGAGTTTTTCGGAATTTATGTGCGAAAATTGCATTTGTAATTTGCCATGAGCTTTTCGGTGAAGGAAAACATCGTGAGGAAACCCGCACACATTTGCGAAGAAATTCAATGGTGTGTGTTAAGTTCCCAATCCGCACTGGGCGCGCGTGGGAACTATAGCCCAAATCCTCCAATACACGGAGGAAGCCTATGCCATGAGGCACGACGAATTACGCGACAATAAAAAAAAAAAAAACGACAATAACAACAACAACAACATGTAGGTACTTACTGAAATTGTAGCAAATTCGGAATAAAAAGGCTTATAAATAAATAAAAAATAGTTTCATAGAAAATTGCATTCAGTAATACAATTTGAACTATTATATATTGTAAACCCATTGTACATTTTTTTAAACTTTATAAAATTCTGATCCACTCCCGGCCTTAAGTAATATATGCCAGGCCCCTATTTCACCAACTTGACAATTGTCGGTACATGATACATTTATTTAAAAGCCAACAAATCTAAAATTACAACACATAAAATTGACATGCAAATCTAAAATTATCCTATTTATTGTTGGAGACATGTGACAACTAGAATTGCAAGACGTTGTCGATATGAAGCCAACAGGCGTAGTTTCTGGTTGAATTTGTGATGTAAACAGAATTGTCACTTGTCACTGACAATTGTCGTGACAATATTAAGCATCAGAACTAGTCCAAATTAGATTCACTTACTTAAATCTAAACACGCACAATTACGTCAGTTTTCTTTTTATTATTAAACTTTTATCTCAAAATATTGTAATAAATTTATAAAAGAAACCTTTATTACAATTATTTATGTGCCGTCTCCTGTAATAAGGACTCTATGTCACAACAGGAAAAAAATACATAAACTATAATTATTTCGCGCTAAAATTGTAATTTACATTTCGAACATGGCTTTGGATTCGTTTTTTAGAGTTCTGTAAACCTGTGATTTCGGCATGTTTGTCTTCTACCCGCGACTTAGCTCCTAAACTCATAGTACTGTTCTCCATTCCAATACAAACCAATTAAGTACATCTAAATTCCCACACAATGATTCATTGTATGCAATTAGCATCTCATCCGGAATGTACCTGATATCTCACCACATTATATGGGGAATTTCAGAAATATTTAGGGTACAATTAAGTTTATTATGTTTTTTTTCTCTCCGATTTTAGAAATTTTTGCATGGATCTGCTCAGGATCAATCGATCAGATTATATTGGCGTAAAAAAATGTCCCCAGTTTTTGCTACAAAAATTTCATTACTGTCGGTTTTGTTACCTTTGAACATTAATGTATGAAAAGTAACAAAACTGACCTGGGGCGGGACACTTTTCCCCTATATAGAATCGTTAGTGCTATCGATTCTAATATCAGAGAAAAAAACTGGCCAAACTCGAGTCGGACTCTCGCACGAAGGGTTCCGTACCAGAAATACTCTGTTGTATGGGAGCCCCCCTTAATTATTATTATTATTTTGATTTTAGTATTTGTTGTTGTAGCCACAATAAAAATACATAATCTGTGCAAATTACAACTGTCTAGCTATTACGGTTCTTGAAATCTAGCTCGGCGAGTGGTAGCCATGAAAAAGGGCTAAAATATCAAGTTTCTTGTATGGGAGTCCCCTTAATTATTATTATTATTTTGTTTTTAGTATTTGTTGTTATAGCGGCAACAGAAATACACAATCTGTGAAAATTTCAACTGTCTAGCTATTACGTTTCTTGAGATACAGCCTGGTGACAGACGGACGGACGGACGGACAGCGAAGTCTTAGTAATAGGGCCCCGTTTTTACACTTTGGGTACGAAACCCTAAAAACGTATTTGTAACCTATTTCTGAAATATGTAACAATTAAGGATACCTGTCTACTGTTTCAATATTATGAACTTCAGAGGACTGGTTTGTTTATATAAAAGTGTTAAAATAGATTGGAATGAAGGCACTATAGTGTCGTTTCGGTTTCGGCCAAAAAACAGCCGAACCTTTCGGCTGCGCCGAAACTCACATAGGTAGTTGAAATTTGGTATACAAATAGCTTGACTCCCTGGGAAGGACATGGGATAGCTTTTATCCCGGAAAATTGCGTAGTTCCCGCGGGATAGCGATAAGCGACTACTGCGCAGACGGAGTCGCGGGCAACAGCTATTAAAACGATTGTGTCGATTTTTAATAATTTCAAAATTTCCCCCGAAGTACAAAGACAGTTAAACATGGGAAACTACTTTCCGGGTGACATCCTGGTGCAAATTTGATATGAACCATTTATTCCACAACACACAGCACAACACAGCTATTAATAATATTTATATTCCTCGCAAATGTGTAGAAAAACGTCGTATGAAACGCGTGTGCATTGATCATTACCAAACTCGGCACTATTAACGCGCTCGCTTCGCTCGCACGTACAATCATACTTCGTATGTAATGATCAACATAGCACACTTGTGTCATAATGTACTATTGTAGTGGTGTTTATGTGTAAATCTACCCTCTGCTTCCAAATGTCATTTAAATATCCCAAAAACTGACTAGGTATCCTCAAAGCTAATTTCGTTTTGATAATCCTGAACCCAAGCAGTTTATTGACCCCGGCCATACGCAAACAAACTTACGGCTTATTTGGATAACTGTTATATAAACCAAATCCTTAATATTATAAATTTGAAAGTCAGTCTGTTATGCTTTCACGTCTAAACCACTGAACGGATTTAAATCAAATTTGATAGGTACCTACATAGAGATAGTGTCAGTTCCGTTTTAGACGTGCACGAAAAAGTGTCACATTGTCGCGTTCCGCGTGACGTCAGAGCTATCAGTTTTCATCAATGTATATTTATCACGTAAAACTATTGTAGGTACCAGTGGCGTAGCGTCAAGTATATCAGAAGGCAAGCCGACGGAACTTAACTAGCCTTTTCCTCTAATTCTGCACAATAAATTGCCCAACTGCCTTAAAATAGGCAAGCCAGTGGGAATCGAGTTCTATGGACGCCACGCCACTGGTAGGTACGTAAACCGACTTTACAGACACTGGTTTTTATCCAGGAAAATTGCATAGTTCCCACGGGATAGTGATAGGTACGCGGATTCTGCGCAGACGGAGTCGCTGGCAACCGCTAGTTGCTATTTTCATATCAAAAGTTTCTAAACCGATCGTATCATATCGTATCGTAGCAAGTGGAACAAAGTAGTCTCTGCCTACCCCTGTGGGAAAGAGGCGTGACGGTATGTATGCACGTAAAGTTTCTAAAAAAACTCGTATTCTGATATTTCCATCACAGCTCGTAAGTAGGTAATATTAAAATTTAGCCGGCTTTGTAATGTCGCCGTGATTATAAAACGTAACGAACCTGTTATAAGGAAAATGATGTGTCTGGGTCTGACAGGAAAACGTCCAATTGTGTAATCAAAAACAAATGCCGAGTAAAGGTGCGACCACACCGCCGCTTAAAAAACGGTGACTTTACGGATTCGCAGCAAGATGTATGAAGAAACGGTGAGAAAACGTGACGCATACCAGGCCCCTCTTCTCCACTGGGCACTATGGGCACGTGCCCAGGGCCCCGCGATCGAATGGGGCCCCCTAGTTCCTGTCAGATTACCAAATGATAACCGATATTTAGGTCATAGGGGCCCCATGATCCTAATGTGCCCAGGGCCTCAAATAGTTTAAAGACGGCCCTGACGCATACGACACGTCACTGCGCATACGCGGCGGTTTGGTCGCACCCTTAGATTGACAACTAGTGACATTTAAATTTTGTATTCCTAGATTTTAGTGATAAATTGTTATTGTGTGCCCTTGCGGGGCGTCATGGACCGACTAATTTATGCTTAACACCTTTTAATATAAATGTACATGACATTACAATCTAATAAATAAATAAATAAATAAATAATAGATGGGACTTAGTAGACTATATGGTGTAAAATCGTAGAATAACTACATTATTTATTGCTAAATTCTGAGAGGCCTGTGCCCAGCATTGGGACGTATATGACGACCGAATGGCCTAGTGGTTAGAGAACTTGACTATGAAGCTCGAGGTCCCGGGTTCGATCCCCGGTCGGGGCAGATATTTGTATGAAAAATACGAATGCTTGTTCTCGAGTCTTGGAGGTTTAATATGTATTTAAGTATGTATTTATCTATATAAGTATGTTTATCCGTTGTCTAGTGCCCATATTACAAGCTTTGCTTAGTTTGGGGCTAGGTCAATTGGTGTCAATTGTCCCAAGATATTTATTTATTTATTTATTTATATAGGCTTGACATGAGATGATGATGAAATTCTTGGCAGTGCGTCCAGTGGCCTCTAAGGCCATACCAAGCTCTCTACACGCGGTGTAGACGGCGACTAGTTTGTACATCCCAGGGTAGCCGATCTGCCGCAGTCCATCCCGTGTACTGCTCCACGAGAGATACAGTAGAAAAGAACTAGGTTCCAACTGCTTCGACTATTGTGAATTGAAGGGACCTACGTATGAGTGTGAGATAGGATCTAGTATACTGGGGACACTGGGGTATAGGGTGGAAAATCATAGAATAACTACAGGGTACTTGCGGGTGGTAGGGCCTTGTGCAAGGTCCGTCCGGATCGCTACCACCATCTTACTCGCTAATCCTGCCGCTAAGCAGCAGTGTTTGCGCTGCTGTGTTCCGGTGTGGAGAGTAAGACAGCCGGGGAAATTACGGGCACAAGAGGCATTTCATCTAAGTCCTCTAGGTTGGCAACGCATCTGCAATCCCTCCGGGATTGCGGGTGTCTATGGGCAGTGGTGATCGCTTACCATCAGGTGACCCACTTGCTCGTTTGCCTTCCTATTCACATGAAAAAAAGGGTTCATATTTATTGCAACTGCTTCAACTATTGTGTATTGAAGGGACCCAGTATACTGGGTGTGTGATACTGGGGACACTGGGGTATAGGGTGGAAAACCATAGACCATCTTCTGGGTTATTATTTATTATTAAATCCTTGGCTGTGCGTCCAATGGCCTCTAAGGCCACACCACACTCTCTATCCACGAGGTGTAGGCGGCGACGCGAGTGTAGATGCCAGGGTAGCCAATCTTGCCGCAGTCCTTCCCGTAGGAGGTCACTCCCACCACGGTGTACATGCAGTGGATGCGGCTGTGTATCTGGAGAGGTCCTCCGCTGTCACCCTGAAGAAGTATTACGATTACACATAAATGTATGTATGTATAACTCTTTATCTTATCTTATTAATATTATAAACGCGAAAGTTTGTAAATTTGGATGTTTGAATGTTTGGCAAAAGTTAAGGTTCTATAGTCAATATTTTTAAGTCAAGCCTGGCCAACTTTCGGCCCATTTAAATAAACCTGAAGTTTGCCGACTCGGAGTCGCTAATTTTATGCTCGGAGAGACAACTTTTGTTTCTTACGGTGTGTATGACTCGATTAGAAAGTATATTGTTCTAAGTTTCACTATAATAAACGATGTTAACTATACCTACAGAATGTTAGTAAAAATGTTTGCAATAAAAGTTAAATGTTAAAATGTATGGCCGGTCGCGATGGAGTAGAAAAGTGCACTAATTTATAAAACTAACGCGCCGCCAAAGTAGCGGCTCGCGGCTGACGTCACAATGTTTGGTGCAACTGCACCGAATAGGGGTTCATAAAGATCACCTGGCAAGCATCCTTGGATTCGTCGTGGTCTCCGAAGCAGAGCTGCGTGCTGCCGTCGTACCCTCGCGCCAGATAGCGCTGGCTGGCCTTGTACCGCCGCGAACACTCCGAGTCTTCGAACTTCGTCAGCGTCACCTACAACACATAAATCACGTCTTTATCCCTTACGGGGTAGACCACGTGTAGTATGATGGGCGTACAGGTGGAAAGGGGAATCAAAATAGTGATGGGTTGCTAGCCGCATCACTATAACATGATTCCTAAGATTTTCGCATAAAAAATGATCATTAGGGCATATGAAATTCGGGCGAATGAAAAGATTCGGTCGCAGAGATTTGATAAAAGCAGGAACTTAACCAAATTTTCTATATTTCTAAATAAAAACTTTCTATAATAAGAGTTTTCAATGATTCACGGTTAAGTTCATTCGAACTGCGTCGAAATATCGGGACCTCAATAAAGGTAATCGCGGTTCATATCCCGTTTATATTATTTCGAAATAGTAAAAACTTTATATATTTCCCTTAGCGATCTCTTTAAATCCCTAAAGAGTCATGGTAGCCAAGTGGTTTGACCTGTGGCCTCTCAAGCAGAAGGTCGCGGGTTCGAATCCCGGGTTAGCACCTATGAGTTTTTCGGAATTCGTTCTTACTCGGTGTAGGAAAACATCGTGAGGAAACCGGACCAATCCCAATAAGGCTTAGTTACCCTTCTGGGTTGGAAGGTCAGATGGCAGTCGCTTCTGTAAAAACTAGTGCCTGCGCCAAATCTTGGGATTAGTCTGTCAAAGCGGACCCCAGGCTCACTGAGCCGTGGCAAATGCCGGGAAACACGCTAGGAAGATGATGATCTTTTTAAATCCCTAAAGCCAGGTACCATCAGCCAAATATGTGGTCTACCACCTAAAGGTTAAAATTCTCTTGCACGTCACAATATACAGGGTTATTGGTAATTCGACGTGTATTCTTTAGGAGGTGATAGGGGTGGCTATTTGCGATAATTTTAACCCCCATATAATAATATATTGTGCAAAAGTTAACCATTTTTGAGTTATCATGTTTTTTAGTTTTTTTCAAAATAAGTCAAAAATGCAAATTTTATAATTTATTTTAAAAAAAGTATCGGTTTAAATCTCATTTTTTCTTCTGATTTATAAAAACGATTAAACACTGGTTATTTATCAATATTAAAACACAATTATCGGGCCAAATTAAAAAATGCGAGGTAAAAAACGATATTTAAAAAAAAAAACGAGATTTTTTTTCACTAAAATGCCTTTAAACAAAAAAAATGTTATGGAACTTGGCTGGCAAATTATTTTAAAATCATAACCGTTTTCTTAGCTCTTCAAAAATGCGTAACAACTAGGAACTTACTTCAAAGAAACAGAAAAAAAATGATCACAAAGGAAGCGGGCGGGAATTTTTATTTGAACTAAACTAAGGTCGTCCTAAGGAATTCTAAGGAAATTCTTATTCGAACTAAATTAATTAAAAACAATACTCAATGTAAATAACACAAAAAATACGGATGTAAAATAAGTATCGTTTTTTACCTCGCATTTTTAAACTTGGCCCGATAATTGTGGTTTTAATATTGATAAATAACCAGTGTTTTAATCGTTTTTATAAATCAGTAGAAAAAAAATAGATTAAAATTGATACTTTTTTTAAATAAATTATTAATGTTGCAAAACTAAAAAACATTATAACTCAAAAATGGTTAACTTTTGCATGATACATATGGGGGTTAAAATTATCGCAAATAGTCTCCCCTATCACCTCCTAAAGAATACACGTCGAATTACCAATAACCCTGTATAACGTCGATAAGATAGGCTGTCAACTTGAAAGTTCGATATTAGCGACATTTTCATTTGATAGGAAGTTGGATGAAAATTGGTAGACCACTTTATTTGGGCGACCGTACTCATTTGCGGGCGGATTTACAACCTGCAGATGAGTATCTGGCAGCTCTTTTAGAGATAAGAAGAAAATAGCTTAGGCATTTGAACAAATTGCAGCTTACTTTGAGCAGCACGTCAGCCTTCTTGCCGAGGTAGGCCGTGTCCCCCCAGCCGGTGACGGAGGCCCGCGAGGCGTCGGAGCCCTCGCCAGTGTCCAGGCATGCCGGGATCACTGTGGAGCTCAGCTTGATCCTTCGAGAGATACATAATAGTCATCACAATCGTTCTAATATTATAAATGCAAAAGTTTGTGACGATAAAACAAGTTTGTGTGAATAAATGCAGTAGAAATGAGAGCGTTAAGAAGTATGGAAGGTGTATCACTGTAAAATAGAATAAGGAATAGTGTGATAAGGGAACGTGCTGGTGTGAAAGAAGATATAGGTAGTGACAGGATAGAAAAGTATGCTTAGTTGGTTTGGTCACGTAGAGAGGATGGATGAAAGAAGATTAACTAAACTGATTTATATGGGGAGTGTGAATGGGTGCGTTGGAAAGGGAAGGCCTAGATGGACGTTCCATGATCAAATTGGGGACGTTTTGGAAAATGGCCAAGTCAAGAGTACCCGAAACCGACGAGCATGTATCAAGAGATTGATGAATGTGTTTGAAGCGAAAGAGGTATGTCAGGATCGTAGCAAGTGGAACAAAGTAGTCTCTGCCTACCCCTGTGGGAAAGAGGCGTGACAGTATGTATGTATGTATGTATGTATATTGCAAAAGAAGATGATGATGATGATGATGATAAAGGAGATAATGACGACGTTAACGCTGCCTCACTGTCTGTCGGTCTCGAGCAGCGCGATGTCGTTGTACTTGGAGGGCGGCCTGTACTCCGGATGCTTGATGATCCGCTGGATCTTATAGATGTTGGATGCTGCGACATCCTCCGTGCGACGGAGCAAGCCAACCTTGGCGGTGGACACTTTCCTGGAATAAATCAATACGAACGTTATAAACAATCTGTTGGAAACTTGGAAACAATGGGACCTTGGTCGGCAGACACGATAACATTTTTAAAAGACCTATCAACACGTTTATTGCTAGTCACAGGTAATCCTAGGGACCTTTACCTGTCCGAAAGGCTAGGAATAGTAGTTCAGCGAGGCAATGCGGCCAGCGTCTTGGGGTCGAAGCCTGTGGTGGAATATCCTGACGACTTTATAGTTGTCGTCACTATTGTTGCAGTCCGGTCTTAAATACCTTTTATATGTACTTATTATTTATGTTTAGTTTTCTATTTTTAAAATATTAAAAAAAAGATAAAAAAAAATATCTTTTTTAATAAGTTTTTTCATAAGTTTCAACTATAGTTTAACTACGGTAACTCTACGGGATAGGCTGACATCGTCGCTCAGCGACTAAAGCCTCCTTTCTTCCTTCCTTTCTTTATCAATAAAAGATTTTTTTTTTAAATCTACGGGATCACAATAGTATCACTACAGTATCACTATAGTTTAACTACGATATCATAATAGTTTCACTACCAGTATCGCTAGAGCATCACAATAGTATCACTATTAGTATACCGATGGTATCACAATAGTATCACTATAGTATACCGACGGTATCACAATAGTATCACTATAGTATACCGACGGTATCATCAGTATCACTACAGTATCACTATAGTATACCGACGGTATCACCAGTATCACTACAGTATCACTATAGTATACCGACGGTATCACCAGTATCACTACAGTATCACTATAGTATACCGACGGTATCACCAGTATCACTACAGTATCTCTATAGTATACCGACGGTATCACTATAGAATCACTATAGTATACCGACGGTATCACTACGATATCTCTTACGAGCCCGCTGTCGAAGTGCAGTGACCGGCTGTCAATATGAATCTGTCACTGATGACGGTACCGCCGCAGATTGGATCATTGGGCGTTTGAATGTCAAAACCCAGCAGTGCCTGTAATTTTAAAAAAAAGTATTATAGGTACATACTCAAATTATTGAATGTAACATCGTATTAATTGACAATGATTTTAAGAGTAAGAATGAGTATGAAAATTCATATGAGAATGAGAATAAATAAATACCATGGGACGATTTATATCATTACTTACCCCCAAACTAAGCAACGCTTACTATGGGTAAGTACTTAGGCAACGCATGATCGTTATTATATGAGTACCTACTCGGAGTACTCGTATGTAAATAAGTAAGCAAAGTCGTTATTGTGCATAATAAACATTAAGACAAATACAATTGAAAAACACAGACACATGCACAAAGGTAGGCTTATCCCTTTAAACGATCTCTTCCAGTCAACCTTTGAGTGGATAAGAGGAGCACTATATTACGGAAAGACGAGGGAGTTTAAAATTGCAAATACTGAGAGCCACAATGCATATCTTAGTAGAGTATGCGAATGAGAATGAGAATAAGTAAGAGAATGAGCATGAGAATGAGCATGAGTACGAGAATGAGTACGAGTATGAGAATGATTATGAGAACGAGTATGAGTATTTATTTCAATACCATATGCGGGAACTCTTCCCGTTTGGCCTCCTGTCCGCCTATTATTAATTCGTCGGCTTTATGGTTGCAGTAGTTGCCGCGACTGAACTTTCCGAGGAAGTCCACTCCTCGCTCGCAAGGGTACAGCAGCTGTTCCTGGTACTCTATGCATTCTGGAGAGCGACTACAAGATTAGACGACGCGTTTCGCGCACACACGGGGCATCATCAGGGGACCGAGTTCAAATGTAAAAACAAGGTCTCAGAATTATTCCGGAAGGTTTCAGCAGATGGCTGGATTTGTTTAATTAAAATTGTGGAAAGGGGAATCAAAATAGTTATGGGATCGCCTATAACATGATTCTTAAGATTTGCACCCAATTCCCTCGATGGGCTTTAACCATCTGCGTGGAAAGAGAAGCAACTGGTACATTCTATGTTATCTCTTTGCTCCCAGACCAGTATGGAAGCAATCATACATTAATTACATTATGGTAATGAGGAAAATGCCGTGGTAGCCTAGTGGTTTGACCTGTGGCCTCTCAAGCAGAGCGTCGTGGGTTCAAATCCCGGGCTCGCACCTCTGACTTTTTCGGAATTTATGTGCGAAAATTAAATTTGTAATTTGCCATGAGCTTTTCGGTGAAGGAAAACATCGTGAGGAAACCTGCACACATCTGCGAAGAAATTTAATGGTGTGTGTTAAGTTCCCAATCCGCACTGGGCGCGCGTGGGAACTATAGCCCAAACCCTCCAATACACGGAGGAGGCCTATGCCATGAGGCACGCCGAATTACGCGACAATTTAATAAATAAACGACAATAACAACAACAACAACATAACATGTACTTACTGAAATTGTAGCGAATTCGAATAAAAAGGCTTATAAATAAATAAATAAATAAAAAATGAGGAAAATGTATACATTTTCCCCCTTATCCATAAACTCTAGGCTTCTGCTAATTTAGTAATCGTTTGTCCTTATCTGTGAAAGGTAAATGTCAAAGTGACAGTAGGACAAACGATTGCTCAGTTAGCAGAAGCCTACAGGGGCCCGATTTTTGAAAGCACATGTGTGAAAATACCACTCGAGAATGGTGAAAAATTGTGCTGAATTTGAAATACGAATAGCTTAGAAGATACTTACGGCTCTCATTAATCATGTGGACTAGTCAAAAATTTAATTAAAGCTGTAGTTTTGAAGATATAAACAGATTTATACCACTTTCGAGTGATGTGCTTTCAAAAATCGGAGCCCAGAGCGTTTAGGAATAAAGGTGCGACCACACTGTCGCTTAAAAAACGGTGACGTTACGGAATCGCAACAAAATGTATAAAACGGTGAGAAAACGTGACGCCTACGACGCGTCACTGCGTATACGCGGCGGTGTGGTCGCACCCTTTGGGGGTTATTTTTTATTGTCTATGTACTACGAGAACTTGTTGGACAGTCTAAGGCCCACTTAACAAGAGCCCCAGTGTGTGTGGGACGCTTTACGTATTTTTGACGATGGCAACTTTAGCCAGTCCCTTCTGACTCTAGCCTCGTACGGCGATGGTTGACTTTTGTACATTTGTTTCCAATTTATTATTAAGTATTACTCGGTTTCAATAAGGAAGGGTTGTATGTGACATTAACATTGACAAATCTAGAGGTGAGGCTACTTTGTGACACCTTTCACATAAAACGATTATCGATTATATTTTAGTACTAATAACAATCGATTCCATTAAAATAACGACTGCATATTAATTTATTACTAAAATGCTATTTCGATATAATGATACCTACTCAAGTCAATCTCCTAAGATTAATAATTATAATTTATATTTTACGCTTTTTGCCAAGTTGTGTTTTTTCAACAAAATAGGTTGTATAAAATATTATTGAACTTCATAATGTAATTGAAGTTCTAAGGAATCTATTTATTACCAATAAAATCGATTGGTATTGTGTAGTGAGTGTGAAAGAATGTAAAATACTCACTTCGTGTTTTTGTATGTTGTCTTTGGATTTTCGATTATACGCGATTTTAACCGATTACCCAATTATACATAGTCACCTCTCTAGTTTTAATGACCATAGAACGTAACCTAGCAACGTCTTGTTAATAATGACATATATTGAAAATTTGTAGGTACGTGAAAATTAAGTAAACGCAAAAACATCGCGCGTGATTCTTTTTAGAACGTTATTAATATACAGTACCAAGTATTGGTTTATTTCTAAGTAATTTAATTTAGTATTTATTTTGCTGTCAAAACTTTCGTGAACACTAACAGTTACATTCTATGGATCTGTCACACAACCCTTCCTTATTGAAACCGACGTAGTTTAATACCTCATTTGACGATATATTGTGGTGTATGTAATTCTGAGGATTATAAAGCATCTCAATACGGACGTGCTACGTTTTCTTTATCTCCATTGCTGCACAGCCCCACTCCACTCGATCCACGCCGACCTCTAACAGAACTAACCTCTCTAATACCACTTACTGTCAAAGGCTTTTCTTCCAGTTTTCTTGGAGGTGTGTTTGTCGGGGATGGGGGCGCACTGGCCGGCGCCCGACCTTACGTCGCTATAGTCGTTCAATGGTGGCACGTACAACTCTGTTGTGGACCTACACACATACATACAAAACACATATATAATATTGTAAATGCGAAAACTGTCTGTCAGTTACGATTTCACCAAGATAGCCAACCCAATCCGCACTGGGCCCGCGTGGGAACTAAAGCCCAAAGTTCTCCCATTCTAAGAGGAGGCGTGCTCAGCAGAGTGACGGATTTGGGCTGGAGATGATGATGATGACATATAGTGTCAGTCCCGGGAAAGGACATAGAATAGTTTTTGTCTTGGGTATTGCAGTTCCCGCGGGGTAGACGACTGGACTCTGCGCAGACGGAGTCGCAGGCGAACGCTAAATCTAACTAATATTATAAAAAAATTGCGTAGAAAATTGCGTAGTTCCCGCGGGATAGCGATAAACGAATTCTTTGCAGACGAAGTCGCTGGCAAAAGCTAGTACGTACATACATCCCTTTGTTCCTCGCAGATAACCAAGTGACCTAACCAGCAGCCGAGAAGAAAGAAATTTTCTTCCCAGATAACTGGTTTTTTAACGGGAAAGATTTGTTCCCCGTACATAACTCATGTGTTTTCATGTGTGTTTTATGTACAATAAAGAGTTATACACATACATACATACATAACTATAAATTAAAACAAACATGTTCGCGGAGAGCTACCCCTGCCGCACCTAAGCCCAAATTAGTCCAAATTAATCATCCTACATTGGTTTTGCCAGTGCCGGTTATGTAACATGGTTATCGTGAAGGAAAAAATCTTTCCGCTTAAAAAACCAGTTATCTGGGAAGAAAATTTCTTCCTTCTTGGCTGCTGGTTAGCTGACTTGGTTATCTACGAGGATGATAAGCATAAATCACGTCTTATGGGGTAGACAGAGCAGGGGCCTTTACCATGACGTCTTGATGCGATTCAATTTGATTACTAGAAGTGTCAAAAACAACTGATTAAACGTGGCTAAAATCGCATTTGAACGCATTAAGACGTCATGTAAAGGCTCCTATTACGTAACTCGCTCGCAATCGCCATCGTGTTCATTTTGGCAGCTCTTGTATGAATGTGACAGCTAGCTAATTCCGATGCTAACTGTCAGCAAAGCGTCAAAATGAAGACAGTGGTGATCGCGAGCCAGTTACGTAATATATCGATTCAAACTTTCGCGATTTTCACACATTATTATATAATAAAACGGGGCTTAATCACGTAAACAAAAAAAAAATATTTTTGTAAATACCTCGAGGTTTCGGACGCGACTTTGAATCCATGGATGGGCTTTGCATGGATGGATGGATGGAGTTACGTAATAAGCCTGCAGGTAACAAAGCGTGACAAAGCCTAAAGGCTACGTTTAGCATGATTGTGGGCGTATAGCTGGCGGAATCAAAATAAACTGACGAGCAAAAATAACGTGTCACTTTCCATACAAAGTTCTATGAAAACCGACCCGTTATTTTGCTCGCGAGTAAAGTGATGCGTTGCTAAGCGTATCGCCTGTAACATGATTCCATAGATTTTTGCCCATTCCCTCTGGTTTTTATCATCTGCGTGGGAGAAGCACAATAAATAATAATAAAAATTTGTTTTAGGTATATTAAACCAGTAGGCTTATTGTCTAACTCGCTCACAATCGCCATCGTGTTCATTTTGACAGTTGTTGTATGAATGTGACAGCTAGCTGATTCCGATGCCAATTGTCAGCCCATACAAGAACTGTCAAAATGAACACGATGGCGATTGCGAGCGAGTTAGACAAGCCTACAGCACCAAACTTTGTTTATTCCAAGCATTGATTAACACACTCTAGGTTTAGCTTATTATTGTCTGATAGCAGTATTCGTGTCAGGTTCTACCTATTGCCACTTGTCAAAGAACTCCTATAATTTACACAATACGATCATTATACTAAAGAGCAATAATAACGCGCCACTTTTCATAGAAACTTGTTTTGCTCGTCTGTGTAGTTGCGAGGTACTATGCTAATCTGCTTAATTGTTTAAGGAAATGAGTACGCATAAATATAGAATCTTAAAATACGTATTTTTAGGGTTCCGTACCTCAAAAGGAAAAAACGGAACCCTTATAGGATCACTTTGTTGTCCGTCCGTCCGTCCGTCCGTCTGTCAAGACCTTTTTTCTCAGGAACGCGTAGAGGTATCAAGCTGAAATTTATATCAAATACTCAAGTCCACTGCCCCTTAGAGCTGTGAAAAAATCAAACTTCTAAGCCAACGCAATCAAAAGATACAGCCGTTTATGCCGCAAATTTTCGACTCTCAAGGGAATCAAAACCTACAGGGTATTTCCCGTGAACGCAGAATCTTGAAATTTGGTATGAAGGTAGGTCTTATAGCACAGATTAAGGAATAATTACGAAAAGCATAAATATGTATGTATGTCTGTATATATCAGTGACCAATATAAAGTGACCCGACTCTGCGTACATTTTGCTTTGGAGCAGGGCTCTGCTTACACTGGTTTATAGATATTTCTAGATAATGGTACGGAACCCTCGGTGCGCGAGTCCGACTCGCACTTAGCCGGTTTAAAATAATACTTACCGTATATTTGCCGGAGTGGCGGGGTTGATTGCGGAACCCAAGCAGCAGACGACGGGTTCCCGCCCTTCAAAGCCGCATCTCTGAAAAATACAAGATTTTTAAACCTGCACCTTTAGGACGGCTGGATCCAGTGCGAAACTATGGTAGCAGGGCTGGCAAAATGCCAGGGGCCCCCAGCTCTACGGGGCCCCGAACTGGCTTGGCCTTGAGCACAGAAGAGAAAATATATTATACTAGCTGTTGCCTGCGACTTCGTCTGCAAAGAATTCGTTTATCGCTATCCCGTGGGAATTTTCCGGGATAAAAAGTAGCCTATGTGCTATTACAGACTTTTCTCTATCTATGTGCCGAATTTCATCCAGATCCGTTGGGCCGTTCCAGCGTGATTGAGTAACAAACATCCATCCATCCATACTTTCGCATTTATAATACTACTAGCTGTTGCCAGCGACTTCGTCCGCAAAGAATTCGTTTATCGCTATCCCGCGGGAACTACGCAATTTTTCGGGATAAAAAGTAGCCTATGTGCTATTCCAGACTTTTCTCTATCTATGTGCCGAATTTCATCCAGATCCGTTGGGCCGTTCTGGCGTGATTGAGTAACAAACAAACAAACATCCATCCATCCATCCATCCATCCATCCATACTTTCGCATTTATAATATTAGTTAGATAACTGTTGCCTGCGACTTCGTCTGCAAAGAATTCGTTTATCGCTATCCCGCGGGAATTTTCCGGGATAAAAAGTAGCCTATGTGCTATTCCAGACTTTTCTCTATCTATGTGCCGAATTTCATCCAGATTCGTTGGGCCGTTCTGGCGTGATTGAGTAACAAACAAACTTCTATCCATCCACCCCTAAGTTTTTTTATATATTTTTTTTATATTTTAGTATTAGTTAGATTAGATTAGATTTAAATCGATTTATTGTTTTAATAAATCAATGATTTAAATCAATATTTTTTACTGCAAAGAAATCGGCCCAAAATTGTCAAGGGACTTCCCCCGACATAGACTACGCGCACGCGTGTGTAACGCCCCCTTGTTCCGTTGTGTATTTATTAAAACAAGAACAACGTATTTTGATCGACATACACCCACACAGCATCTTTTTTTCCGGAAATCTTCTTGTTGTATGGCGTTGTCCTTTGTTCCTTGTAGATAACCATGACCAGATAACCGGTTATGTTTGAAGATTTTTTCCTCTGAGATAACTAGTTATCTCTAAGGATTTTATTTTCCTTGTAAATAACTGAAAAACACAGTTACTTGCGAGGAAAATAAAATCCTTAGAGATAACTACTTAGTTATCTCCGAGGTATAGACTTTCTAAATAACTATTAATAAACACATAAAACCGGTTATCTGGCCATGGTTATCTACAAGGAACAAGGGACAACGCCACACAACAAAAAGATTTCTGGAAAAAAAGATACTGTGTGGGTTTATGTCGATCAAAATACGTTGTTCTTGTTTTAATAAATACGTAACTGAACTGATTATTAAATAAAATAAATAAATAAATATCTTAGGACAATTGACACCAATTGACCTAGTCTCAAACTAAGCAAAGCTTGTAATATGGTACTAGACAACGGATAAACATACTTCTATAGATAAATAAATACTTAAATACATTATTAAACATCCAAGACTCGAGAACAAACATTCGTATTTTTCATACAAATATCTGCCCCGACCGGGGATCGAACCCGAGACCTCAAGCTTCAGAGTCAGGTTCTCCAACCACTAGGCCATCCGGCCTAAATTAATAAAAAAAACAAGAAAGTAAAAAAAAAAACAAAAAACCGATTTAAATCAAATTAATCTGATTATTATAATTTTTTAAAAAAGATCATTATTTTTATCAAGACCTTACTCCTCGGCTGTCTGGTCTCACTTACCATCAAGTAACCCACTTGCTCCTTTGTCACCGTAGCTCATTAAAAAACTACAATACAATACTACACAATAACTCTATTGAACACCACACACAACAATCAAAACAGAAAAAAGGTATACAAAAGTAATATAGGCGGCCTTATCGCTACAGAGCGATCTCAACTAAACTAAATAACGGTCAATGCTTAAACTAGGTTTTACCTTCAGACTCCTTCTCGTGGCAGGGCTTCTGGCAGCAGGGCAGTTGCGGAGAAGTAAGCAGCGCCCGGAGACGCCATTTTGGCTACACGGCTCTCCATTACCTAGAGTAAACAAATACATACCTGAATGGGTCTATATTTTAATAATAATAATAATTTATTTATTCACGAACAACAAAGGTCCACAATTAGGTTAGGTACACACAAATGGAAAATAGCATTAAATTGAAAAACAATAAAGGTCAAAAATACATTTATTAAGATTATAGCTATACGAACATGTCAAAGATATCACATTATAAAATTCAAATTAATTAAATTTAGATTTAGATTCTTGACTACAAACAAATAAACAATTAAATTTCAAACATTCATTCATTTTCATTTTCATTTAATTTTATCCCATACAGTTCCGAATGTACGGTTTGTCATAATTTTCGTTTGTTTTATTTCTGAAACAGTAAATATTTTTTTCAGGATTGGTAGCGGCCCTATTACTCTATTAATGAGTTCTTTAGTGATTAAGTTTTGTTGTAAGTAATATATTTTTACAGAATATTCGCACACCAGAAATGGTGTAGTGTGCAGTTTTACTTTGAATTATGGAAGATCTCTGTAACCACATTAGTATTACTGTGAATATATATATTTTTTTTATTTGAAGCTAACCTAACCTACTACAGTCTGATGATTTTTCGAAATATTCTGAAAAACGCACGATTTCATGTGTTATGACCAAAAAAATTATGACTAACGATTATTATGACCAACGAAAATTATGGGACAAATAGGGACCCGTATCTGAATACATCAGTTTTTATTGAATCAGGCGTTACTTTGCGGAGGTCTATTTGAACGAAAAAAAAAATACTTACCTTGCTACTCCTCTACTGTGCGAAATATGTTTTTCATGCAATTTTATGTTTTGAACAACATATGTTTCACACAGGCTTGGTTATCTCGCATGTAAGTTGCGGAGTAGCAAGGTAAATATTTTTTGTTTATTTAAATACATTTTATTATTTATTATTTTGTATTTGGATTCCCCTATTCGCCCGCAATCAGGCTAAACATGGCCTTTAGGTCTTATTACTTTAGGCGCCGTCTACCCCGGAAAGGATAAAGACGTGATTTGTGTATGTAAGTATGTATTTAAATACATCGGGTCAATCTCTAGACTCAAGATGTAACGGGAAGAGATCCTTTACAAATACAAATACAAATACAAATACATTTATTTCGTAATCATAGGTAGGATATACAAAAGCCCTATATCTTCTTCTTCTTCTTGTTGTCTTCTTCTTATTTTTGAGTTTATAGGCGCCAGTTCCAACAGCATCCTGAGCATGTTTGCGGACCGCCTGGACTGCCCCATGACAAAGCATTGGGTGGGGATCACTACTGGCCAAATCAAGTACCTAATGATCTTCACCCAATGTTGCTTTATAATTATGTAATGTATGCTAGTATTATTAAATTAAATTTGTATAATTTGTTTTTTTTTTATTTATTTTAATTTGACTAACATAGTGATTTAAGTTGTGTTACTAACCCGATATGGACCTTGATGTCCGAAATAAATGATTTTATTATTTTTATAGGGATGAGTTCGTCTCTGTACATCTGTCCTGTCTTGTTCTGCAATCGTTATTTTCATACACAGATAGACAGGCAAACGCGGTGGAGGACTTTTTTAACCCCCCGATGCAAAGAGGGGTGTACCTATTGTGTAAGTTTGACGTGGAGGTGTCTGTGGCATCTAGCTCTCAAGCGGGTTTTCATTCGAAAGCCAGTTTCTTTGCTGTGGTTCTTGGCCATGTTTGGTAAAAATCGGTCCAGGAGTTTGAAGAGTATCAGCTCTTTTCCAAAATTATATACGGAATTGTTTTTTTATTTACATTATTACTCGATTAACGCGTGGAGGGGATTTTTTTTTATTTAATCCCCATTATTAAGTAATATTATAAATCTGAAAGTAATTCTGTGTCTGTCTGTCTGTCGGTCCGATTTAGCTGTTTTTTTTTTGTGAATTTGTTGAAATATAACGATTATTGTTGGATGTTGGGATATCGATTTTAATTTTGCGCTGACGAGGCTACTGGCAGCAGCTTGTCTTGTTTATTTGTAAGCAATATTGTATAGTACAAAATGATCTAAAAATATCCGATTTAATTTGCAAATCATTTTATAACCACTTCTAACAATCACATTGTCTTCAAATTTGATACAAAATAATATTATCGAAATGATATATCGTACCGTCAATAAAAAGATCAGTACTTAATAAAAACAAAAATTAAAATAAAAACACTTACGTTGGCTCAAAACACAATTAAAACAAAATAAAATCACGATAAAACAATAGATTTGACTCGACATTTTTTTTTATGTAATTTTAAAGATGGAGCCGACGCTCGCTCTGCGGACGCAGGCTCAACTGGCATGGCGGCCAACTGCTTTTTTTAAATCGTGTTATTGTAAATGACATGGTAATGATGTTTGATATCCCAGAAAGCACTCATAACAGGAGACGATTTCCTTCCGTCAAAAAATAAATTAATAGAAGGATGGTGATGACGAATGATGTGTACCGTCAACTGGGGTGACTTTGGTAATTTTGGGGCTACTTTAATCGTTCTAAAATTGCAATAAAATCGATATTATCCATATCCTGTGAATGTTTGGCATGTAGACGCAAAGGCGATCGACGAAGACATTGATTGGAAGCAGTAAACGCAAATAAAAAATAATGGTTTTGTCATTAAAACTACTTTTTAAAGTCACCCCGTAAATCAAAGTCACCCCAGTTGACTGTACCTACATTGTATGGTATACGGTGTAGAATCTTTAATATAAAACTACCGTGAGGCTCAGATATATATCCGTTATCCGTTTCTTTACATTAATACAGTGTAGAATCTGCCAAAATATGCTTATCATCCTCGCAGATAACCAAGGTAGCTAATCAGCAGCCAAAAAGGAAGGAATTTTCTTCCCAGATAACTGGTTTTTTAACTGAGCCGTGGCAAATGCCGGGAACATTTAAACGCTAGGAAGATGATGATTTATTTATTCATTTATTTATTTATTTATTTACAAATTTGTTACATAGCATTACAGTTTAATAACTAATACACTGTGAAAACTACAAAACTAAGGTCTAGTTAGGGTCTATGGTGATGTACATACATTAAGTAGGGACGCTAGATGGCCTGTCATCCCTCCTCGCAAAACAGTAACAATTGTCGACACACAGTAGCCCACCGTCCCGCAAGCAATCGCACTCTGGTGCTGCCACGAGAAGTGCATTCAGCTGGGTCAGGGCGCGGAGCAGCGGCGAGTTTCTGTGTGCCACGGTGCCACGGCCAGCAGGGAGCGAATACGTGGCCTCAGGGGTTTCCTAGGCACCTCCGGAGCTGACAATCTAACCAGCTGTTCCACGAGGTCCGGACAATCTGAATGATAACCAAGTTACATGAGCGGCACAGGTAAAACTAATATATGTAGTAGGACGATTAATTTGGTTTAATTTAGGTTTAGGTGCGGCGGAGGTGGCTCTTAAGCCACCCCTAAGCCGCGAACATGTTTGTTTTATTTTAGAATTAGTCTTTATTTTACCTTATAGTTATGTATGGGGAACAAAACTTTCCCGTTAAAAACCAGTTATCTAGAAAGAAAATTTCTTCCTCTTGGCAGCTGATTAGCTAACTTGGGTTATCTGCGAGGAAAAAAGGCAAAGATGTGGTCTACCACCTTTACATTAATGTAAGTAGTGTCGATAAGACGCGGCTGTCAATTTGACAGTTCGACTTTAGCGATATATTCTTTTGATGACAGGGGGTTGTATGGAAAGTGATAAACCTCCTCTTTGGCCGACCTTACCACACCCCTGGGGAAACTGGAAGAAACTATGCTGTATTTTAGTGCAAAGATTCTTAAGACAGCTCTTATGATAATTACTTTGTGATTATAATAAATGTAAGGATATGACATCATTTATTCGATATTAAACTTCATTTCATTTATTTTTTGTTTCTACCAAAATCAAAGTAAGATCGCTTCACTCGTGCTAAAATTCCAGACAGATAAAAACTGACGGAGGTACTATGCTAACTCGAATCACTTTTGACATACGTCCCACTGCTGGGAACAGGCCTTCTCGCAGAATGAGAGGGCTTGGGTTAGGATAGTTCCTACGGGGCTCCAGTGCAGACTGCGAATGTCACCATTGGACTGCTTCGCAGGTCTGTACAGGTTTGCTCACGATGTTTTCCTTTACCGAATAGGTCATGGTACAAACGTAAATTCTGAAAACCCGGAGGTGCGACCAGAGATTTTGCTGGAGGTCAACCACAGGTCAAACCACTGGGCTACCACGATTTAACCGGCTTTTGATAACATAAAAAACCGGCCAAGTACGAGTCGGACTCGCGCACCGAGGGTTCCGTATCATTATCTATAAATATCTTTATACCAGTGTAAGCAGGGCCCTGCTCCAAAGCAAAATGTACGCAACGTGGGGTCACTTTATATTGGTCACTGATATATACAGACATACATACATATTTACGGTTTTCGCAATTATTCCTTAATCTGTGCTATAAGACCTACCTTCATACCAAATTTCAAGATTCTGCGTTCACGGGAAGTACCCTGTAGATTTTGATTCCCTTTAGAGTTGCGGAAATTTGCGGCATAAACGGCTGTATCTTTTGATTGCGTTGGCTTAGAAGTTTGATTTTTTCACAGCTCCAAGGGGCAGTAGACCTGAGTATCTAACTAATATTATAAATGTGAAAGTATGGATGGATGGATGGATGGATGGATGGATGGATGTTTGTTTGTTTGTTACTCAATCACGCCAGAACGGCACAACGGATCTGGATGAAATTCGGCACATAGATAGAGAAAAGTCTGGAATAGCACATAGGCTACTTTTTATCCCGGAAAATTCCGTAGTTCCTGCGGGATAGCGATAACCGAATTCTTTGCAGACGAAGTCGCTGGCAACAGCTAGTTTGATATAAATTTCAGCTTGATACCTCCACGCGTTCCCGAGGAAAAGGGTCTTGACAGACGGACGGACAACAAAGTGATTCTATAAGGGTTCCGTTTTTTCCTTTTGAGGTACGGAACCCTAAAAAATCCAAATCGCGTAACAAACATGCAGAATCTGGAACGAGCTTCCCGCTGGGGTCTTCCCATTGAGTTACGACCTGCGTGCCTTTAAGAGGCGAGTGTAGTGTTCTGCATTGCCGACAACGCACTGGCATCGCGTAAAGCGCTGCGGGTGTCTATGGACAGTGGTGATCATTTAACATCAGGTGACCCACTAGCTCGTTTGTCTGGCCTCTCTAACATAAAAAATAGAAAACATACAAAGGAATTGGGAGGTTATTCCTTTTTTGAAGTCTGTTATATAAAAGCCGTAGTGGGCATATATATCTTAGCGGTTAATATTCAGGAGAAATGGAGAATAAGAACTAAAATTATTAAGTATATTTCATTAAATTTCACACACACCATTGAATTGCTTCGCAACTACTATACACTACTTTTTTTATGTGAATAGGAAGGAAAACGAGCAAGTGGGTCACCTGATGGTAAGCGATCACCACTGCCCATAGACACCCGCAACCCCGGAGGGATTGCAGATGCGTAGCCAACCTAGAGGACTTAGATGAAATGCCTCTTGTGCCCGTAATTTCCCCGGCTGTCTTACTCTCCACACCGGAACACAGCAGTGCAAGCACTGCTGCTTAGCGGCAGGATTAGCGAGTAAGATGGTGGTAGCGATCCGGACGGACCTTGCACAAGCCCCTACCACCTGCTATTACCACCCGCCACCCGCTTGTGCTATGATTATTAATGTTTCAATTTTATAGGTATGAACTTGGGGGGGACTTCTTGTTTAGATACATATACACATACACATACACAAATCACGTCTTTATCCCTTACAGGATAGACAGGCTTAAGGTAAAAATACCTAAGAAGCCACGTTTAGCACGGTTGTGGGCGGAATCAAAATAGTGATGGGTTGCTAGCCGCATCGCCTAACATGATTCCTAACATTTTAGCAAATTAAAACCTTTTATAAATAAACCAATTACATCTAAATTCATACACAGTCACTCATTTCTATACAATCAGCATCACCACTGCTGTCTGGCGTGGAGAGTAAGACAGCCGGTGACATTAAAGAGAGAGAGAAGAAACATTTATGTACAACCTACGTATGTAGGTATAATATCAATTTCAGACAAAACACATAGCTACTCGTTTAGAACGCAGTCAGATAAATACAAACCCGATGTCAACAGGTTAAGAACCAGTTTAAACTACCAATTTAACATTTGCATTCGATAAAAATTGTATATTCGATAACGACGCTTAAAAGTATGGTGATACAAGTGTTTTGCAATTTATAGAAACGCCAAACGTAACTTTGTAGTTTATAAGGAAAAACAAAACTTTTATTCGTTCTGTTTTGTTATAATTATATGGAAATAAGTCGTCTCCGGTGCTGGTGTTATTTTTTAGACAATATTATGCTGTTTTAGTGAATTTGTGTTCGAAATGTACAGGTAAGATTTGTTTTTTCGTTCAATTCAAAACCTAACCTCACTGTTTCAAATAAGGGTAGGTAGTATTTTGTTCTAATTTTGTTTAATCATGCCGCTAATGACAATTAGTTTTTATAGATGCTTAATCCGTTATATAAAATAAGACTTAGCAAAAACATCGTCTTATTTATTAGGTTTGATTTCTTTGAATAGGTACCTACTGCCTGGTGTTATGTTTTTAGTTTTAGTACCTAAATATCGTTTTAGGATTTATGTTGTGATTCTATTTTGTTCTTTAGTAAAGCTATAAGATTTTGTCAGCTAAAAAACTAATGTTCTTTTATGTATTTATACTTAGTTATTTAAGTATATTCTCAGTAAGTAGGTACCTAACCTATTTAGCCATTTCATTTAAAAGTTAATAATAATAATAATAATAATAATAAATTGTTTAATAATAATAAATTTAATGTCCTGCTGCCATTTTGTTTTTAGTTGCTGTTACCTACTTGTTCCGTAAAAGGATTTTTTTTAATAAAAAAACATAGTCATTATTTTCTATGGCATTCGAAAAATAGTTGAATTTTGACTAGGTACTTTTTAAGAATTGATGTGACTTCATAAAAATACAGAAAATTTCAAAACTTTTTCGTTTTCTTTTAAGGAAGAAGATAAACTTCTTATAAAGCACAAAATGAGACATTATATTCGTACTTAGTCCGAGATAACTATGTAGTTCCGTCCTTTCTTGCTACTTGAACGCGACGTATAAAGACACCATAAACAAAAAACAGCACCTGTCAATACTAATCACATATGTCATCTGTCATTTCGCGCTCGAGCGCAATGGAACAAAAAATGTTTTTTCTTTCGGGAAAAATACTTTTTACTGTATCAGTTATCGAAATATTATACTGCACCATGCCAAAAAGAAAGAGAGATGTCGAGGAAAAATACTGCAATTAGAGAAAAGGCTGGATAGAGATAGGAAAAAGTACGACGCAATTTCTACAGAACTTCGGCTTCTCCAAAGGGTAAGTGATTAGGAATAATATAATACAGGGGGTTTAGGCAAAGAAATATACAGCTCTCTTCGTTATAATTATAAGTTTATTACATCACGGGAAAGCTTTTCCCAAAAAATAGTTACGAAGATATGAGAACGTACGTACTTCCGTGGGAAGCTATGTACCTACACGTCTCACTGTATGGAGACTTGAGTATGATTAACTCTTTTTAAAAGCATTATCGTGTGACGATTTTGCTATCTATCCGTTGGATAGTGTTGGGTCATGAACCTTGACATGTTTGTCACATCCCTCACCTAAATTGTTTAGGATAAACAAATTTTTGTTTCAAATTCAGGCTATTACTTTTTGCCTGCATATAATTCAGCTCAAATACCAGAGCTTGACCCAGAAACGGAACCTGAAGCATCAGAATTAGAAACTCAGATTACTTAAATAATAAGCAAATAAATAATTCTGATCAAAGTGACTCAGAAAAAGTGACTGATATTTTGTCGGCACTAGGTGAGTCGAATACTGGTGAGAAACATTATGGAGACAAGGTGTATGATCAGATTTATAACACAATAAAGAATATTATTGTAGAAGGCCTACCCAAGTAAAACAAAAGAGAAATTTCTCAAGTCATTGCTGGTCCCTATCAACTGTAAATTATTTGATGTCACAAGATAGATCTCCACTCTCCAGGGAGTGTTAAACGATCCCTCTAAGACATGTGATAACTTATTATAATTCATAATTCATTTATTGCATGAAAACGGGTACACGGGTACATGGGTATTATGAGAAAGACAGTTAGAAATGGGCTTGGCAATCTTGGGTCTGTATGAAGTTATTCACAACTTATCGAAGGAGGACTTTGACAATTGGAATATCAATGCATATACCTATGCCTAATGCATAGATAACACTTATAAGAAATATTTAAGGTTCCAATTTAATTCGATTTATATTAATAAAATTGCTTACCATTTGGCATAAGCACCGCACCATTCCATTTCACAAAATTGTTAAAGCCGGTGATAGGATATCTTAAGATAAATGGGCATTGGTTTAAGGGTTTATCTCAATGATCTGATTTGTCTGGGCTCAACTTATGATGAATGTGTCAGTAATGGAAAAATTTTAAAAAAGACATTTACTATGTCTTGATTTTGTCATAAATGGGGAATAGAGTAATTTTACTCCACTTAATATCTGAATTTTTTGGTTTCCAAATAGATTATAAAGGTGACATTAGCCCATACAAATGTAAAATGGGAAAGACTGCGGAGGATAATTTAGAATTATTTAAATTTAGATTACTGCTCAGTTAGGGACTTGGCAAGAATGTTAGGTAGTTTAGTTTCAGTAGGTATGACAATATCTTAGGGTGTGTAATGTTCGTCATAACAACGATTTTTGCGATATTTAATTTTTCATAACACAAATATCAGAATTTCAATCTGTCAAAATATTGAGATTATATAAAAACAATATGCATTTAAACAAATTGCCGAATTTCTCAAATCATAATATCAACTTTCATATTTAAATAATAATAATAATAAATTAAAAAAAAAAAAAAAAAAAAAAAAAAAAAAAAAAAAAAAAAAAAAAAACTAACACTGAAGGCTAAGGCGGAAGCTTCTGAACCTAACCTATCCCGAGTCGCTTCTGCTCTGAACCGTCTTGCTCGCTCGCTTCGCTCGCTCGCACAATGCAATTGTTTTATACATTCGGCACCAGCCAAATTTAAATATGCGACAAGAGATGGTTCGCTTACTTACTAAACATATTTTGCATGATGTTATACCCTCTAATCATTGTTCTAAATGTCGTTATGGATTTTAATCATTATATTGAATAATCGAATATTCAAATGAATTTATTGCAATCGTTGTTATGACTAATGAATGTTATATTGCTTGAAGCTTATGCTCGGTAAAAATATGATTTTTGAAAATAGTATAATGAAATTATGCTAATGAAACGAAACTAGTATGATGATTGAACGGCACCCAATAATATCTATTGGTTTTGTGTAGTGTTACAATACATTTTGAAGCAGCAAAATTTAGGACTTTGGAATGGTTGGGGGTAGTTATGATAATATTATCACCATTGGCCAGAAGGCCAAAAAAGATCTCACGTGGTGGAAAAATAATATTAGGACTAGACCACATAAAGCAGGATAATTTTGCTTTAGAGATTTTCTCAAATGCATCTTTATTAGATGGGGTACAGAATGTAATGGGAAGAGTGCTAAGGGAAGTTGGCCAATAGAGGAAAATAAAAATGTCATTAATTATCTGGAGTTATTAGCGTTATATTTTGCTTTACGATGCTTTGCAGATCAGATTTTATTACGAATTGACAATACTACTGCCATTTCCTATATAAATAGGATGGGTTCTATTCAATTTCCACTGTTAAATAACCTTGCAAGTCAAATTTGGAAATGTTGCGAAGCAAGACATCTATGGATTCTTGCATCATAATATATTAATTCTAAAGATAACTTTCTGAGACAGATTATGAATCTCAGAGTTCAAATCAGGATACAGAATGGGAATTATCACAAGAATTATTTCAAACAATAGTTGACTCAATAGGATATCTATCTATTGATCTGTTTGCTTCTCGTTTTAATGAAAAATGTGTTAAATACATTTCCTAGCACAGGGATCCATTTGCATGGAACATTGACGCCTTTACAGTCGAATGGAGGGGGTTATTTTATACATTCCCTCCATTCTCGTTAATCTTAAAAGTATTGCGTAAAATTAAGACCGATAGAACAACAGGAATATTAATATTTCCAGTATGGCCCAACCAAGCCTGGTATCCATTGTTCAAATCTCTCATAGTCTCAGAAGTATGGTCACCACATCCCTTACATCTTCAACTTACCCTGGGGGCCTGTATATTATCAGGGAATCAATGAAGAGAAGAATGATACCTAATGATGCAATTGATGTTATGGTAGTATCTCTAGCCAAGAATAGCTTTAAGCAGTATGATTCATGTTTACGACAGTGGTGGCAATTCTGTAAAACTCATAATGAAGATGTAGTAGGCGTTGTTGTACCCAAGATTATATCATATTTAATGTTAGTATTTCAAAAAGAAGCCAAACTTTGAATTGCTAACGGTTAACTTGGTCTAAAGACCAAACCAGATTAAAATCTTAGATAGCCATATAGATCTGATAATGACGATAGAATAAAACGCTGGTGTAGGGAGTTTATAAACTACCCCCAGGTATACCTAATACTCAAGTAATCAAGTACCTGGGACCCAGCCACTGTTCTGTCTTACCTCAAATACTGGTATCCTTTAGAAACTTTAAATTTAAAAGAACTCACTTTAAAGTCTAATGTTATTAGTTTTGACTACAGGACAGAGGGTCGAAATGCGTTCGCTAATTAATTACAGTAGATTAAAATTTTATCAGATATCCAAAAAACCTCAGCTTCAAGACGGTTTATGAATAAATTATCTCTACCATGTTTCGGTAATAATCCAGACATTTGCCCAGTATAGACCCTGTTAGAATATTTGAAAAAGAACTAATGACTTAAGACAGATAGTGACTGCATTAAATTATTTCTGACTGTAAAGGACTTCACAAACCAGCTTCAACACAAACAATAAGTAGATGGCTCAAATTAGTGATGAAAGACAGTAGTATAGATGTCAATAAGTTTTCTTCACATTCAACTAGGCACGCAGCATCGTCGCCAACATACCGTACAGGTCTCACAACAGACAGTATTTTAAAAACTGTTGGGTGGTCTAGCAGGTGCGAGACATTATAACAGACATCTAATCATTGAGTGTAATGCACAAAATGTATTTGCCCAATCTGTGGCATTGCCTAATTATTCATTAAAATAACGTTAAGATTTTAAATTTAAATGAAAAATGAAAATTACCAAAGGCTGATTTTCTTAGGATTTCCTGTTTTTAAAATTATAAGAAGTAATGTTACTGATTTTTGTTGTTTTAAATAATTATGTTCATTTTGTTTTATTATTAAGAAAATAAATATTGAAGTTTAGTTTTGGATGTTTATATGTTTATTTTTGCTCTAAACATCTACATAGTTATCTCGGACTAAGTACGAATATAATGATAGGATTAAACGAACTTACCTGAAGTGAAGTTCGATCCTGATTATATGAAGTACTTAGTCCGAGATAAGGGAGCCTCCCGCCCTCCTCACGGATAGTCACTTTCTTACTATCCCCCTAGGCCTTATTATGACGACTCTAAACGTAATGACATATGTGATTAGTATTGACAGGTGCTGTTTTTTGTTTATGGTGTCTTTATACGTCGCGTTCAAGTAGCAAGAAAGGACGGAACTACATAGTTATCTCGGACTAAGTACTTCATATAATCAGGATCGAACTTCACTTCAGGTAAGTTCGTTTAATCCTATCATTATAACGGCACATAGCCTACAAAACTGGTATTACTGTAAATGGGTAGGCATTTAAACATATCAACATATGGTACTTTTGCAAGGAAAAACATTGCACAAATACAACAGATTGTGACTAAAGTGAAGGCCGGGTATTCTGCACGGATACTTAATTAAAAACATAATATTTTGATTCCCTTTTCCACCTATACGCCCACATCATGATAAGCGCGGCCTTTATAGGTCTTGCTCTGTCTACTCTGTAAGGGCTGTATGTACACGTGATTTGTGTATGTATATATTAATTAAAAATATGAAAGGCGAATGCGAGTGTTTTTCTTGACTCGATCTCAGTTTTTCGGAGAATAACAAAGTCTGTAGGGTATGCCTACCATCAATTTAGTTTAAAAAGAGTATCTAACTAATATTATAAATATGCGAAAGTATATGGAGTGATATGGATGGATGTTTGTTTGTTACTCAATCACGCCAAAACGGCCCAACGAATCTGGATGAAATTCGGCACATAGATAGAGAAAAGTCTGGAATAGCACATAGGCTACTTTTTATCCCGGAAAATTCCCGCGGGATAGCGATAAACGAATTCTTTGCAGACGAAGTCGCGAGCAACAGCTAGTACACATACATAAATACATAAATTACGTCTTTATCCCTTACGGGGTAGACACCCTAAAGTAACAAGACCTAAAGGCCATGTTTTACTAGTATGACTATTACGAGGGGTGTAGCTGGAAAGGGAAATCAAAATAGTGATGGGTTGCTAGTCGTCTATAACATGATTCCCGATGAGCTTTTACCATCTGCGCTGGACGAGAACCTAATACATTTTATGTTTTTCTTTGTTCCCAAACCAGGGGCCTTACCATGACGTCTTAATGCGATTCAGTTTAGGTTCGCTCGCTGTCAGATTCATACGACGACCGGATGGCCTAGTGGTTAGAGAACCTGACTATGAAGCTCGAGGTCCCGGGTTCGATCCCCGGTCGGGGCAGATATTTGTATGAAAAATACGAATGTTTGTTCTCGAGTCTTGGATGTTTAATATGTATTTAAGTATGCATTTATCTATATAAGTATGTTTATCCGTTGTCTAGTGCCCATATCACAAGCTTTGCTTAGTTTGGGACTAGGTCAATTGGTGTCAATTGTCCCAAGATATTTATTTATTTATACTAAAAGTGACAGCTGAAATTTGAACTGGGTCGGAATTAGGACGTCATGATAAGGCCCAGCCCGGCTAGCACGACAGCGCACAAGAGTCGCGTCGCGCGCGAGATAGATTACGCGTCCCTTTCTAGAACGAACAGTAAGAAAAAGACGGGCAATCTATCTCGCGCGCGACGCGACTCTTGTGCGCGGTCGTGCTAGACGTGCAGCATGGATTTTGGTTATTTCAAAAACTGTTTATATGTTTTTCAGGTATCTCATTATTCTGGCGGTGGTCCAGTCTTCGCTGGCTATCACAGAACCCACCCTAGAAGAGCTGATTAACCAGATATTCGGCGTAGAAACAGGTAGTCCAAGGCGTTACCTATCTTTCATCCCACTCATACAAATGCGAAAGTAACTCTGTTACGCTTTCACGCCTAAACCACTGAACCGATTTAAAAAAATTGGTACACAAATAATATCTGTACCGAGGAAGGCCATCTTACTTCTAACTAATATTATAAATGCGAAGGTATGGATGGATGGATGGTTGTTTGTTTGTTTGTTACTCAATCACGCCAGAGCGGCCCAACGAATCTGAATGAAATTCGGCACATAGATAGAGAAAAGTCTGGAATAGCACATAGGCTACTTTTTATCCCGGAAAATTCCCGCGGGATAACGATAAACGAATTCTTTGCAGACGAAGTCGCGGGCAGCGGCTAGTAATTTCATATACCGTAGGTAAATGAATTGGAATTGTTTTGCCATAATAATCACTTGCTATGAAAGAATGACTCTTCTCTTTCGCTCTCTCTCTTTCTCTCTCTTATGCCATCTCTCACACTACACACATTCAAATTGTTTTTTAGATGTGGCAGATATCGACAACAGCGTGGAGAAGATCCCGACTTGCTTGCCCGTAGTCGGGAGGGGGCTGGGGTGCTACGAGTGCCGCTTCTGCAACGACAGCTTTGTGCAAACTACGCGGTACCAGACCAATCGTGTGGAAGTGCTGTGAGTAGTGTTGCCAGTTTATCACTTAAAGAACCGGCCATGTGCGAGTCGGTCGCGCATGTAGGTTTTCAAAGTCAAAGTCAAAAGTTTATTTTGCAAATAGGCCGCCGAGGGCTCTTTTACATGTCTTTTTTTGAATCTACCAGCGCATTCGGAAAGACCATCATTGCCAAGAAGAATGCGCCGCAAGAAACTTGGCAGAAAGTCATTTTTCAAAACAAAATAGATTTACAATAGTACTTAAATTCTACTTAACTTACCTATAATACAATTAATACATTTTATAAAATTTCGTATGAACATGTTTCATGGATTCTGTCTAACCAAAGCTGAACCCACTAGTTATTTGATTGGCAACATTTTGTCTTTAAGTGTGTCTATCTGAGGTGTCATGTTGTATGTCAGATTGACATTTCTCTAAGAAAATTGCAGCTGTGTGAGTGGTCCTGTGTTACCCGGTCATGATTTTTTGAAATTGCCGCGCTTTTACAGGTTCAGCTTTGGTTAGACAGACTCTAGTCGCCTAGAGGGCTAAGATGATCATGCGCCAGTAATGTCACCGTCTGTTACTCTCCACGCCGGAACACTGCACAAGCGGCAGGAGTGAGTGAGACGGCGGTAGCAACCGCTTCAGTCTGGCCGTACTGTCTCAGTATGAGAGGTGAACAAAAGTGATTGGTTTCAGATTAAACAATGCCCAATGCTCAACCCAAGTCAAAGTGTGCTGTGTGGCGCAGACAGACTTTCTAAATTTCAGGTATAGTTTTATTTATTTATTAA
Source organism: Pandemis heparana (assembly GCA_963854515.1). Taxonomy (NCBI): domain Eukaryota; kingdom Metazoa; phylum Arthropoda; class Insecta; order Lepidoptera; family Tortricidae; genus Pandemis; species Pandemis heparana. The sequence continues at coordinate 9,777,128 of OY978032.1, forward strand.
AAAACATAACACTATCATTACAGGAGACCCAATGCAATTGTAAAGATCCTCTCTTACATCCAATGAAAGTCAGTTTGGTAGCGGACATCGTTTTATTCTCTTGGTCAACAACACAGTAAATTGAGCTAGTTCAAAGTGACCCTCCGCGGGAAGAACTAGCAAGAAACCTCACGGGCATAGTCTTTTCTTATTAGTCGCTACGTGTTCTATTACCATTAATACAGATTTACACTTCGGACTTATTGCTACACATAATCATCTCACAGTCGGAATCACAATACAATCTGCGCGTCCCGAACGCTTGGGGATTCTTTGGCGGGAATTTGAAACGAAAGGGCGGAAAAATTTGAGTTGCTTTTTCAATATTTTCTAAAATTGAATGTAGTGGAGTTTCTTTGTTGTTATTTGTTTGTAAATATAAAATTTTTAGTGGAGTGCTTTAAAAATGGTGGGTAACGAGGGCGGGGGTGAAGTTCCCCTCGCCCCCGGCGCCAAAAGGGTCAGGACAACGGACAATGAAAAGGACAATGGTAATGGCGGCGGCGGTGAGGATAATCTTTACGTACCTTATCACAAACCAAATTATAAGAGACTTTACCCAGAAAATTCGGTGTTGACGGAATTTAAAGTTTTCGTCGAATCTACTACGAATGAAAGACTTGGAAACAAAAGCCCAATTTATTTGAATCACATATTCTCAAATGAAATAAAAGGTGTAGTGGCTATTCGCAGAATTAATGCCAACAAGATTGTGGTAGTTTTTAAACAATTCAACACGGCCAATAACTTCATTAACAACACGGCTTTTCTGGACAAATATAGCATGCGAGCTTTCATACCCGCTGCCCATATCGAAAAAACAGGTATTATCCGTTTTGTTCCGGTAAACATATCTACTAAGGACTTATACTGCAAGCTGTCGTCAATCAATGAAATCATTTCAGTTAGACGATTTACCAAAAAAGTAGGACAAGAGCGAGTGCCTCTACAAACTGTAAGCATTACATTCCTATCAAATTCATTGCCTGAAAATGTACAGTACGACCTGTTCTCGTACAGGGTATTCGATTACGTACCGCCTCTGCAGCAATGCTATAGGTGTTTCAAGTTCAACCACTCGGCCAAGATCTGCAGCGGCAAACAGCGCTGCAGCTGTTGTGCTGGGGATCACCACTTTAAAGAATGCGATAAACCCACAGAGCTTTCTTGCGTAAATTGCAGCGGGCCTCATATGGCCATTTCAAGAACTTGTCCAATAAAAATGAAAAAAATGATGGAAAAAAAGAGTAAAATTACGTACGCTTCTGCTACAAATTTCAAAATTTTGACGGACGCGGACTTTCCCCCGTTAAAACCTCCGCCAATTGTACAAAATGTAAATTCTAATGTAAATAAGCCTTCAAATACCCTTGTAAATAAGACACAGAACCAAACGAAAGTCATTTCTGTGGCTGATGTAAAAACACAGCTTTTGGCTAATAATGACCTGACTATGGCTATTGTTCGTACTTTACTCGACTTGGCTAATAAAGTTGATGACACTCCCATTACTACCACAACAATTAAAGAGATGCTTTTTAAAAATTTGCAGTAAATGGATTCTAGTTCCTCTCATATTTCACAGTTAAGAATCGCTCTTCATAACATTCAAAGTGTTAAAAACAAAAAACCATTACTTATAAAATTTTTAAACGAAAATAATATAGATATCTGTCTACTGAATGAAACATGGCTTAAAGATAATGAAACTTTTAATATTCCTGGTTATAATATATTCTGTAAAAATGCGAAAAATAAACATGGTGGTGTAGCCATTCTTATAAAACCATTTTTGAAGTATAATTTATTACAAACAGTTTTTTATGAGGACATTCAAGCAATTGCTTTATCACTTTCTGTTGAAAACGGTAATATGACAATATTATGTGTCTATTGCCCTCCTACTGGAGGTCTTATGCGAATTAATAATTTACGAAAATTAATTAATGACCTACCTAAACCCATTTTCGTGGCAGGAGATTTTAATGCTCACCATATTGCTTTCGGCTGCGTGTCCACAAAGGGCCGTGGCCAACAATTGTTTGATTTGGTAGATGAGTGTAACCTATGTATATTGAATGACGGTAATTTTACAACTATTAACTATCCTAATCGAAATCCTTCTGCTATAGATGTAAGCCTAATCACTCCTAGTATTGCCCCTCTTTGTGAGTGGTCAGTTCATGATGACAATATGGGAAGTTATCATTTCCCGACTATAACCAATATAACTCTCTCAATTGGCAGATACCAAATAAACCCTCCTGTTGACAAATTTCTATATAACAAGGCAGACTGGGAAATGTTCAAAGAATTATCCATAAATATATTTAATGATTTTACTGTGGACTATGAGAATCCTTTAGAATCATATAATCAGTTTTGTACTCGTCTCAACACACTTAAGCAAGAATGTATACCTAAATTTACAAAAAAAACAACTTTCAAAAGTAAACCTCCAGCTCCCTGGTGGAATGATAAATGTGAACAAAGTGTCATCAACTCTTATGAGGCTTTAAAGTGCTACAGAGCAATACCTACTATGGAAAATTATATACAATATAAAAAAAATTGATGCTATTAAAAAAAGGACCATTGCAGAGGAAAAAAATAACAGTTGGAAAAAGATTTGTGACAATTTTCATAGAACTACACCTATAAGCATTATTTGGAATTATATTAAAATGTTTAAGGGTATGAATAAAATTAAAAATAAATCATACAATGATGAGTTTATCGCATCCTTTTTAGATAAGTTGTCGGAAGACAGTACTGTTAATTCTGACAATCTAGATATGTACTATAATCTTAATAATAATAACGTGAATTCAAAATTTCTGTTGGAACCTTTCTCAAGAAACGAATTTCTGTTAAGCCTTCAATCGCGTAAAAATACGAGCCCTGGTTTAGACGATTTTCCTTACATACTAATTAAAAACTTGGATTCAACTGTACAAGATATTTTATTACATATATTCAATTCACTATGGTCAAAGCAACTAATTCCTCAGTCTTGGAAAACCCAGTGTGTGATTCCAGTTCTTAAACCAAATAAGTCTCCAGACTGTGCTGATTCATATCGGCCTATTTCTTTGTCATCATGCATTGGTAAAATTTTTGAAAATATGGTAAAATGTCGCCTTGACTGGTATGTTGAATCAAATAGTATTATTCCACATGTGCAATATGGATTCAGACGAGGTAGGAGCTGTGCAGACAGCTTCTTATCCCTTATATCCGACCTGAAATATGCAAAAAATAGTAATGTTAGTGTGGCATGTGTTTTCTTAGATGTCAAAGGAGCATTTGATAATGTTCATCCTGGAATATTAGTTAAGGTGCTAACTAACTTGGGAATTCCGGGGTTAGTTGCAAAGTGGGTACATGAATTTCTAATTAACAGAATATTATATGTGAAACATAATAATATAATTCATGGCCCAAGATCTGTGTCTAAAGGCACTATGCAAGGTGCAGTTTTGTCACCTTTATTATATAATTTGTATACTAGTGAGATTTGTAAATATGTAAATACAGACTTTGTAAATATTTTACAATTTGCTGATGACCTTGTTCTGTACAGTGTCAATAATGATGTAGACTTAGCCATTCATAAAATTAACTATGCTCTTAAGGAACTCCATTTGTATTACCATAACAGATTACACCTACAAATTAATCCTACAAAAAGTAGCACTATGATATTCAGTAAAGACTCTCATTCTAATAATATTATATTCAATAATGAAGAAGTCCCTCAAGTTGGCCATCATAAATTTTTAGGCATAATCATTGAGAATAATTTGACTTTTGAAAAACATGTTAAATACATATCTCAAAACGCCACAAAAGGGCTAAATATTATGAGGTGCTTAGCGGGAGTGTCTTGGGGGGCCGACCCAAAGATACTTTCAATGCTGTATAAAGCAATTGTTAGAAGTCATTTTGATTACAGCTGTTTAGCTTATTTAGATAGTAATTATGTACATAGACTAGACATTATTCAGAATAAGGCTTTGAGGATAATTTCAGGTGCTATGTGCTCAACTCCCATAAGAGCAATGGAGGTTGAAACGAACATCATGCCTCTTGCATTGAGAAGATTATTACTGGCAGAAAGACATAGTGTGAAGCTATTAGCGTCAAATAATCAAAATATAATTAAAAGAATTATACCTTGTGAAATAGTCTGCCATGACCCTATGACTACAGGTGCTGATCTTCTCAATGGCCAGGCTCCAAAAGTCTCTCGTATCCTGTTAGAAATGAAGAAAAAATTTCCATCATTATATACAATATCACCTTGGCCATGTTATTCACATTCATTCAATTGTTTATTCTTTCAAGTTTCAATAATTAAGGCTTCCATCAGTTCTAATCAGGATATGTTGGAATTTCTAAGTGAAAAGGAAGATTTCTATAAACTTTATACTGATGGCAGTAAAGGAGAAAATTATGTTCGTAGTGCGGTTTATAACCCTCAAAATAAATTTGTTCAAAGCTTTGTTCTGGATACTAATTGTAGTATATTCACTGCAGAGGCATATGCAGTTTTAGAAGCACTTAAGTTGATTAAATTTGTAAATAGTTATCATAAGTTTTTGATTCTTACTGACTCTTTAAGTTTAATACAAGCTCTGGATTGTTTCAAATTTAATTTTAAAACTTCATACTTTATTTTTAAAATAAGAGAAATGATTTATAATTATAAGAGTAAAGGTTTGGACATATATTTTATGTGGATACCTTCACATAAAGGAATAACAGGCAATGAAATAGCAGATAAAGCTGCATATGATGGAATTAATGCATTAGATGTTTCATTAATTGTAAATATACCAGCAACTGATTGTTATTCAACCATCAAACTAGATGTACAAAACTTGTGGCGAGAATTTTGGAAGAAGGATCAGGAAGTTAAGGGGAAATGGTATGGAAGCATTCAACAAGACTTACCAGTCAAGCCATGGTACAATAAGCTCAACAACTTAGCCAGCCGTGATTTTATCACCACAATCAATCGTCTTCGTTTTGGCCACTCTAGAACACCTGCACATTTGACGAGACTTGGAATCACTGATAATAATAAATGCATCAACTGCGACAGTATCGGTGATATAGATCATTTGATATTTTCCTGTCCAGCATACTCCTTGGACAGGTTAATTCTCGCTAGTGATCTCAGTGAATACGAAGTGTTATCATCAACTAACGACCCCTCCCGCCGCCTCATTGGATTCTTAAAAAATGTGAATTGTTTTAATCCCATTTATAAATACATTAAAAATACTTTCAAAGAACTTTGATAGTGTAGTGAAGTGACAGTGACATTAACAAAAACGGTGTTTGCTGTGTAAATCATTGCTAACGTTAATAAAATAAAGACTTGGCTTAAAGGTCTAGAAACCAGGCCATAAAATTCCAAAAAAAAAAAAAAAAAAAAAAACCGAACGCTTGGCGCCAAACAGTGCCGTTGACATCTGTCAACTGTCAACGTCACTGCCCTGTCCAATGAGTTTGTTCTCTTTACAAAGTCTGTTTCCATTTACCATAACGAAGGATCAGATTTGAATTCTTAACACAATAGTGTGCGAACTTAATTAAATTACATTTGCTTAACTTACTTAATAAAAGTAAGTACCTAAGTAGTATAAATATTTCATCTATATTTTATTGGCATAGTAGAGATCATACTTTTTGTGCGTTGAGCGTTTGTAGCTAAAACGAGTTCTATATTTTTAAAACAATTTTTACTGTTACAGATCATCGGATAAATGTGGTAAATCTAACCCAGAAGGTGCGCCGCGCCGTCGCCGGGTGTCTGTGAGGTCTACGCTGCAGGGCGAGTTCCCCTGGAGGGCCTGGGTTTACAGGTAATTCTTATTTCAGAACATTCATACATAAAACACGTCTATAACCCTTACGGGGTAGACAGGGCAGCTAGCAAGACCTAAAGGCCACTTTTCGCGTGATTGTGGGCGTGGGAACCAAAAAAAGTGATGGGTTTCTAGCCTATGATTCCTACTCGTATTTGCGCCCGTTCCTTTGATGGGCTTTTATCATCTGCGCGGGAAGAGAAGCAGGGGCCTTACCATGACGTCCTAATTCTGACTCAGTTCAAGTTTTAGCTGTCACTTTTAGTATGAATCTGACAGCGAGCGAACCTAAACTGAATCGCATTAAGTCGTCATGGTAAGGCCCCAGGGTCCCATTTTATTTTAATTTACAAGCTAGCGGAAGTCTCTATCTAACACATAGGGTCAGAAAGAGACTTCTGCTTGTAAATTGTAGCTTGTAGCTTTATAAAATAGGGCCCAGGTAGTCCGCGCCGGAACACAGCGCAAGCGCGGCAGGATAAGCGAATAAAAATAAATGTACGGATAATTACAACACACCGGATAACTCACGTATAAAAGCCGAAGGATTGCTCCGACAATTGACAATTGTGTTCCAGTTGGAAAACTGTTTTAAATATTGACCATAGGTGAGTGTGAGCGAACCTTTACAAAGTGGCGTGATCAGTGTTGTTTCATTTCATTTCAATCATTTCAATCATTTATTTGCATAAAAACACATACAAATGCATGCAAATACAGTCTTTAAATACAGCCAAAACAATAGTAGTAAGTCCAATATCAGACAAATCGGTGAAATAACATTTCTACAACATAACTTAAAATAAGGCAGGTAAGTTCAGCAATAATAAGTAAATTTATATAAATACTAGCTGTTGCCAGCGACTTCGTCTGCAAAGAATTCGTTTATCGCTATCCCGCGGGAACTACGCAATTTTCCGGGATAAAAAGTAGCCTATGTGCTATTCCAGACATTTCTCTATCTATGTGCCGAATTTCATTCAGATCCGTTGGGCCGTTCTGGCATGATTGAGTAACAAACAAACAAACATCCATCCATCCATCCATCCATCCATCCATCCATACTTTCGCATTTATAATATTAGTTAGACCTTGTGTGCTGCACTACTTTGGACTATAATAAAAATGACGATAAAAATGATGGTAGTAGTGCGCCGATGTCAGCTGCGCCGAGTAGCCGCGCGAGCAGAGCGTTGGCGCGCAGTGTTAGTTTCGCTGCCGCCGGGGCGAGCGCTCTCTGATGAAGGGCTACGAAATAGTCCGAAACAATTGTCGGAGCAATCCTTCGGCTTTTATACGTGAGTTATCCGGTGTGTTGTAATTATGCGTGAGTCTCACGGTAGTTTCATGTTGATAAATGTACGGCTTTGGATTTTCAGCAAAAACTCGGACTCCCCACTCTGCGCCGCGACATTCATCCACGAGGATAAAAGAGCCCTGATCACTCTCGCGTCGTGCGTGAATGGCCGCTCCGCCGATAGTCTGGAGGTGGCTTTTACCAGGAAGGGCGCCCGTGCGGCTGTCAGCAGGGTTATACAGCACGAGAGTTACAAACCAAGTAAATATGTAACTGTACCTATAGTCTGGCAGCTAAATCACCGCAGCCAGATGACACTTCCAAATGTCATTTTACGAAATAATGATACCACATTTATTTTACTAGTGCTCGACTAAGGTCACGTAATGAATGATTTGATTGTTGAACGAACAAAATATTTTATAAATGTCACATTCGTAGTTTAGTATATTTTAAATTAAGCGCGATACTTTTGAGGGGTTCAAGGTTCAAATTAACATAGGTAGTAGATAAAATGTGCGATGACTTTGTAATACACGTAAATAGTGACAGCGGCAGTGAAACTGATTCGGAATAATTTAAGTTTTTAAGTAAAAGTACAAAGGTAGAAAAAAATATTGATGTGATAATTGTTGTTTTATTTATGGCAAAATGGGGAATGAGTTGAAAACTAGTAACTGATTTGAAATGCTTCCGCACATTTCCAAATCGCGCTCTCACACTACTACTAACTAGAAAACATACAAAAAATCTTATTGAACAAATAGGTATTTTATTAAAATAAGCTTTGAAAATTCTCTATTTCAACATAAATGACGCAAATTATTTTCATTACATCGTTCATTCTTTCATTCACTCACTAAGTCACCACTATTTAATTTTTGCCAAAAACTGACAATACTGAAAGTGTCATCTGGCTGCAGTAATTTATCTGCCAGACTATAGAACGTATTTCTATTTCGTCGTATTCTGGATTGATACGTGATTATGTGGGATTCCTATTATGTTGGATTCCTATTACGTCGGATTCCTATCACGTCGGATTCCTGATAATTAACTCACTGCATTAGCTAAATCAACGTTTGGCGTGACTTGCTTCGCAGTGCAGAATTCGGTTTAGCCAATCAGGTGGTCGGATTCGTGCCGCGCTGTGATTGGCTATATTTCTGGCCTTGTCATTGGCCGCTTAATTATCGATTTTTATTTACAATCTGTAACCTATAATTGGTTTAATGCGATTGAACTGATCGAGTGTTGCCGTACATACTTCCGTATATTTATTGTCAGCTTGTTTGTGAAGTGCTTTCCACTGGCGTTCGTTCCACGCCGCGATGCTATTTCTATCTCTTTCCTGCATGCGCTCTCTACAGAGAATGTTTGAAGAAAAATGACAAGAGATGGCATTCTAACCCAACTTAACCGGATTAAATTCGCTGAAAAAAACCCGAATGGTTACGAAAAGCGGTTTCTTTAATAGTCGGTCAAAAAACCGGTACCTAACCAAACCGTAAACCACAATCCATTTCGGCTTCAATCATTAACCCAAAACGGTTAATTTCAAAACCGGTTTCCAATCCCCGAACACCTTATACAATAACGATAATATTAAAGTCAAAAGTTCATTTTGCAAGTAGGCCGCCAAGGGCTCTTTTACACGTCTTTTTTTGAAACCAGTGCATTCGGAAAGACCATCATCATTACAAAGTTCTATCTCCGAAATACTTATCATCTTGTCGCATCTAACTCCAGGAGAAGACAAAAACAACATAGCGATCCTCCAGCTCTACTCCCTGGACCAGACTCCAAAGTGGGCGTCCCCGGCCTGCCTGCCGTGCGCCGCGCCGCCGCTCGTCACACCTTGCATCGTCACCACCGCAGCTGACTTACGAGTGAGTGACTGATTGGTCAATTAACTAGCTGACTGACTCCAGTCTAGTCACTCGAGAGGACTCCAACTCGAGCGTCTCCCGCTTGGCTGCCTAGCGTTGTGCCGCCCGCCACTACTGCAGCTGACTTACGAGTGAGTGACTGACTGATCATTGACTAGCTGACTGACTCCAATCTGGTTACTCGAGACGACTCCAACACGAGTGCCCGCTTGGCTGCCTAGCGCTGTGGCGCCCGCCACTACCTACTGCAACTGACTTACGACTGACTGATCAATTAACTAACTAGCTGACTGACTCCAGTCTGGTCACTCGAGACGACTCCAACACGAGCGTCTCCCGATTGGCTGCCTAGCTCGTCACTACTGCGGCTGACTTATCAACGGGTGAGTGACGAGCTGACTCCAGTCTGGTCACTCGAAACGTCTCCAACGTGGGCGTCTCTCGGTTATCTGAATTACGCGGCTGTGCTGTACTCTCGTAATTGTGCCTGTCTTAAATTGCGTATGGCCGAGTGAGTGACTGTTTCCAATCTGGTCACTCCAATCTAGTCTCCACTGTGCCTTGAAGACATTTTTGTGTCTAATACTACCACTACAGGTCCTGGGGCCTTACCATGACGTCTTAATGCGATTCAGTTTAGGTTCGCTCGCTGTCAGATTCATACTAAAAGTGACAGCTGAAACTTGAACTGAGTCGGAATTAGGACGTCATGGTAAGGCCCCTGAGCATCGCGTTAACTTGGCAAACATGTTCTTTTCAGATCGACGCTGTCATCCCAGTGCGGTCAGCGTGCACCCTGGACAACACCACGCTGCCGGAAGGCCTGACCTGCGCTCTGGCGCCGCCCGGCGACTACGACCCGGAGACGGCCGCCGGACTCTCTTGCTTGGACCAGGTCTACGTCTAATCAGTCTAAGGGCCTGTTTCACAACTCTCTGTTAAGTTTCAGTTAGCTTAACTGTCAGTTATCTATGATGACGTCTCTGTCTGTTTCGTAGTAGTAAATGGAGACAGAATCATACATAACTGACACTTTAACCGGAACTTAACAGAGAGTGATGATACAGGCCCTAAGTCTATTTATGTTTGGTCCTTTGTGGCCCTGTAAAGGCCAAACGCGTTAACCGATTTTGATTGCGTCGTCAATTACGATACATCGATTTGTTTCGATGGTGAGTGTCATTGTCACAACAAAATGGCGGCCGCTAAAATAATTGTTTACGTACGGGCCGTAAGTAGCGATTTACCGCTCGCTACGCAACTGGAAATTTCCACTTCCTGGTCAGGGGAAAAACCGGCCAAGTGCGAGTCGGACTCGCGCACCGAAGGTTCCGTACCATTATCTACAAATATCTATAAACCAGTGTAAGCAGTCCTGCTCCAAAGCAAAATATACGCAGTGTGGGGTCATTTTATATTGGTCACTGATATATACAGATATACATGCATATTTACGGTTTTCGCAATTTTTCCCTTTATCTGTGCTATGAGAAGTTGCTTCGTACCAAATTTCAAGATTCTGAGTTCACGGGAAGTACCCTGTAGGTTTTGATTCCCTTGTTAGTTTCTTTTGATTGCGTTGGCTTAGAAGTTTGATTTTTTCACAGCTAAGGGTCAGTAGACCTGAGTATTTGATCTAAATTTCAGCTTGAGCCTCCACGCGTTCCTGAGCAAAAGGGTCTTGACAGACGGACGGACAACAAAGTGATCCTATAAGGGTTTCGTTTTTTTCCTTTTGAGGTACGGAACCCTAAAAATTGTGTACAGCTCGGGCGGTGATAGAGAAAGCCTCAGGTCGCATGTTTATCGCCCCCGCCTTTGGCTCGTGCGACAAGTTCCTGCGATCTGAGACATGCTTTATTTCACCAGATGTGTAATGTGCTATTTTATTATTTCAGCACACCAACCCCCCAGTGTTCACCGTTCAAGGAATATTCACCACAGAAAACCAGAACATAGCTTCCTACGTCGATGTATGGCATTTCATGCCGTGGATCAAGAACAAATTGAACTTAAATGATTAGTAAAAACTGTGACATAAGGGGCAATTACACTACTGCGTTCGCCCAATTCGGTCACCGAACTTAATGTCACGTTAGCACAGTACATATAAGCACAAGCAGTAGGGAATCTACGAACAAATCGGTCGAAACGAACGCACACATAGACACGCGCTTTTACACGGCCCCTAAGCGGATCTCGCGGTGCCGTCAGTCGCGCGTGGCGCATTGACACGAGCGGACGTGTTCGTTTTAAACATGCCAAGAGCGTATTGCGCAGTGTACGGCTGCTTGAACTCGGCTTCTTCAAAACCGGAGCTTTCGTTTTTTTAAAATCGTTTGTTGAAAGGTAAGAATGATACTATATTATTATGAAATAAAATGTATATATTATTTTTATAACGAGAAATGTCGGATGTCACTTCTCCGACAAATGCTTTTTCTGTTAAATAAAACGTTTGGCTGTTTAGATGATAAGTAAGTAGTTGCCGTATATTATAGACCGTGTTTTTGGTGAAAAAATTTTCTACGGACTTTCAATGTTATAATTTTGCATCTATAGTATATATGTACTAATATAATATAGAAAACTACACTTGAAGGATAACTTGTCAAATACCTATAGGTAGGACAAACCTTGGTTAAAAAAAACTATTCAATTTAACAAAAATTAAATCGACAACCCTAACGCTTTATTGGAGCGTAGGTACTTATTTCAAAAAGTAGGCCTATCTTCCCTACTGCTTTAGCTTATATATATACTGTGACGTTAGGCTGTCTATACTTCGGTTACCGATTCGGCGCTTGCTATCTACCCCATTACTAAATATCTAAATTATCGCCATAAATTTAAAGGTAATACTCAGAATTTCAATAAAACCATCTTTAAGTAAAATATATTGTTTTATTTATAATAGCATCTTAAACAAATAGTATATAACGGCCATTCTCAGAGCAGGCAATTTTTGGACGTCCGAGCAAATATCGCATGCTTTCTTAGGCTTTTTAGACATTTTATTATTTTTCATAGTTAGTATGCGTCCCATTCTAGCTCGCACAATAAGATTTTGCACGATAATATGGTTATAACTATTTTAAAAAAAATACTAAAACCCCATTCTCCTAAGCTCCGTTTAGCGAGCGGACTCCAAAATTGAGAACAAAACCTTGTGTAACTTTGTAAAAACTGTCGGTAGCCAATGTTAGGTGTTTTATTATTCAAGTCAACTAGTTGGACTACATATTAATTATAATTAACAATAACGGTAAGGTCTTACTCATATAATTTTGATTTTTTACCGCGCAAGTGAACTTCCATCTAAACTCCGTCAATGGATATAAAATCACAAATTACACCACTATTTGTAAGCTTACGCACAACCCAATAGGGCTGTGCGCTAGTGTTCTGCCTGGTCCCCGTCATCATCTAGGTCGGATGCAGGCATGGCGTTTAAGGCCAAAATTACGAACATATATATCTAAACTGCGTATTGTGTTTCCCGTCTCTACTAAACTCCGTTTAGTTGTTTTATTTTTTACTGGTATTCTTCTGTATCTATTTGTCTTGCTATCGTTATAGCTCGTTATCCTATGTTAACGACGTGTTTGCTGCAATTCCCTTAGGATCCTACATAGAAAACATGTCTCAAAATACCACTAATTTGAGATCTCTTTTGTCTAAAAATAGTGCTTGGCATTGGACTGAAGAGCATGAACAAGAGTTTAATAATCTAAAAAGTCTTATTACCAAGGCCCCAGTCTTGACATATTATGACCCTAGTAGGGATATTGTTTTATCTGTCGACTCGTCAAAAGATGCTATGGGCGCAGTAATATCTCATGACAAGCAGCCTATCGCTTATGCCTCAGCATCTCTTAGCCAATCTCAAAAAGCTTATTCTCAGATTGAGAAAGAGCTCCTAGCCATTCTGTTTGGTTGTACAAAATTCCACCAGTATATCTATGGCCGTCATAGTACTGTTGAAACAGATCATAAGCCCATCGTATCATTGTTCAAAAAACCTGTCTATAGTATTCCAGCTCGTCTCCAGCGTATAATGCTCAGGCTACAGCCCTATGACTTGAATGTTATATACAAACCAGGCAAATACTTATATGTAGCAGACACTTTGTCCAGATGTGCCTTGCCTGACCAGTCATTAACTGATCTAGATACTGATATTGACTTGCATGTTAATTTGGTCATGAAATCTCTGTCTGTCAGCCCAACTAAACTTAATGAATTACAGCTTTACACTGCTAAGGACGCAGACTTATTAACCATGATAAATTATTGTAAAATGGATGGCCAGAACACAAACGTTCTGTACCTCTGAGTATAAGACCTTACTTTCATCTTAAAAGCGATATTCATGTCCTGGATGGCCTTGTCTTCAAAAGTAATAATATAACTGTCCCTATGTCACTAAGAGGCGACATTCTTCAACTCATTCATGCTGGCCATCAAGGCATTAACAGCTGTACACGCTTAGCAAAGCAGTCAGTTTATTGGCCACAAATGTGCACAGACATAGAAAAATATATAAGTCAATGTCACATTTGTCTCACATACAGGAATAGCAACCAGAAAGAAACACTAATTCAACATGATTATAAATCATTGCCATGGAATAAAGTAGGAGTAGATATTTTTGAATTTAACACAGAAAAATACCTACTGGTGGTTGACTATTATTCAAAATATATCGAACTGGCCCTATTAAACTCTGGCACATCCTCAACATCTAACTAATATTATAAATGCGAAAGTATGGATGGATAGATGGATGGATGGATGGATGGATGGATGGATGTTTGTTTGTTACTCAATCACGCCAAAACGGCCCAATGGATCTGGATGAAATTTGGCACATAGATAGAAAAAAGTCTGGAATAGCACATAGGCTACTTTTTATCCCGGAAAATTGCGTAGGTCCCGCTGGATAGCGATAAACGAATTCTTTGCAGACGAAGTCGCTGGCAACAGCTAGTATGTTATAACTCATCTCAAATCCATGTTTTCTAGACATGGTATTCCAGCAACTGTAATATCAGACAATGGCCCACCTTTCAATAGCAAAGAATTTAAACAATTTGCTCAAGAATGGGAATTTCAACACACAACATCAAGTCCATATCTGAGCAGGTCGAACGGAATGACTGAACGAGCCATAGGATCTATCAAACATATTCTAAAAAAGTGCCATGCCGATAAGTCAGACCCATGCTTAGCTATCCTTCACTATAGAAATACGCCTAAAGAGAATAGTCTTTGTTCACCCGCACAACTGTTAATATCAAGATCCCTCAGAACAAAACTGGATGTGTCAGACAGAAATCTAAAGCCTAAAATAAGTCATACTAAAAACATAATAATTAAAAACAGCCACAAAAGTTCAAGCCTTTATTACAATTCAAATGCAAAAGACATGCCTCCTCTTAAGAAAGGAGAAAACGTATATTTTAAAAAACAACCACACACTGTTTGGATTCCAGGCACTATTGAAGATGTGTGTCCAGAGCCCAGATCCTATGTAGTAAAGTCCCCTGAAGGCACGTTCAGACGTAATCGCCAGCACATTCTCAAACCAAGGTACACTCCGACAGTCCCACAGTCATCTCCAGCCAGTAGTCCGTTGTCATCTCCTCAAGCACCTTGTCCCGCCAACTCGCCTAAACCTGAAACCAAAAAAATCATCAGTATAGACGCAGATGTTAATAATACTTACCCAACTGATCCATTGATACCAAATACAGACCCTCCAGCTACATCTTCTGGTCGTCGTATCAAGCCCCCGCTTAGGTTTCATGATGAATTTAACTACTAGATAATAAGATCACCACCACTAATTCTATCTTTCAAAATATCCAATGCCCATTATTGTTTATTGTAACTAAAGTAATTTCTATTCTTCTAATATGTGTTGCTCAAAGGTTATACTGCCATCTGTCACACGTCATATTGATATTGATTGCTGTTATAAACGTCAGTGTCATTGCGTTTTGTTTCATTATGTAGTATTGTATAAAAATGTCTTGTTTAGATCTCACTAAACTCAAACTGATTTGTGAACTTTATTTAAGTTAAACTTTTAGTTCTACCTTTTCGAAAGGGAGATGTTAAGTACCCCGAACGCGCCTTAAGCGCGTTCCCATATTGTATTTGTGCATTTGTCTTTTTTTAATATTATAATAAATGGCCGCACAAACTACTAAGGGATACTAACGTATCAGACGACCAGACGACCCACTTCCCTACAGTCAAACTAGCCAATAAGGAAAAGTCGGGTTTAGATTATGACAGCTCTTTTTTTTTTAATTTACCAATGGCATATACAGGCAAAGGTGCAGTGTTAACAGCCGATTTGCATGAGGCTCCTTAGCCTATAAGTATTATTTTCATTTTATACTTGGAATAATACACCTATTTTATTCATAAAATAAATTTTAAAATAAAACAAACATTAATTATTTTATCTTTTGCTATCTAAAATGCTTGTAGCACACAAACATCTTACGAAGTTCCTGCAAACTACGGCTGCGATGGTGAACACCGCCAATGCACTGTAACCACTTTTGCAGTCCTATCTCAGATATGAGAAACTGATGCGTTTTAACGTCCTGTCGTATGCTAGCACAGTTTTCTATTCAACACTTGTTGTACATGGTAATAAATACAACACGGCACAACGAATTACTGGTTTAGCTGAGAGGATAAGCACGGACAAAATTCAACGTAACTTCACTCGATCAACGTAGGTAATGAAGGAAACTTCAATCAAACTAAAACACCGGTGTCAAAATGTCAATGTCAATTCGAAAAGTTCATGGGCGTGTCGGCCATTTTGAATTTAAAAAAAAATGGCACGTCATATTCTATTCTAGACCATAAACGATACCAAAATACCATAGACATAAGCAGCGTTGCCAGATGGGTACGCAATAGTACGCATGGCGTACTATTTTATGATCTTGCGTACTCGCGTACTCATCCGTCGATTTGCGTACTATTTTTATATTTTAGCACCTGACAGCCTAGGTTATTCCAGATGACAGAAAAACAATATAAATTACCTGTGGCTGACGTTTTTTTTTTTTTTTTTTTGGCCTTTGTTTATGTGCCAGCTGCGTAAAGCGCAGTTTTGCACTAAATGTTGCACTGCGTACTCAAACTTGAATTTGCGTACTATTTTTAAGAGCTACGCGTAACGGAACGTAAAACCCATCTGGCAACACTGGACATAAGGCCCAAACAATGTCTTTGAAGATTAACAGCGGCGTGTAAAGACTTGAGAAAGTGTGAGGCTAACACTTATGGCAGACCGTGCCTCAATTACACCCAACTACGGAATAGGTATTGCGAGGAGCATCATCACCTGCTGAAATTAACCTGCGAGGATAATCATTACATAGGCCGAGGGTATGAGGATATCTCTCAAAGTACTGTGGCGTGGGTGGAGTTGAGTATGCGAAATGCATACGTTACTCGGTTCAACATCACCGCTGACTACGGACAATCGATGGAAGGAGCATCTGGCAGAGCTGGCTAGTCAGCAGCCGGAATATTCCGTATCGCATGAGGTTCTGGAAATGAGGAACTATTTCCTAGATGAAGTGTTTAAAGGCGATCCTGACCCGCAAGCTCGTGTATTTAGTGAATTAAACATAGATATTTGTGCTAGCCTAGTGCTAGTTTTGTGTTTATGCCTGTTACCAAGAATAAATTTCTTTTCATTTTTTTTTCATTTCTAGGATTAGGAAGTATAGTATATCAGACTGTAGTGTAGACTATAATAACGAGCAACAAGCAGTTAATAGATATAATATTAATTTACACTATTTTAATACATGTATATTTAATCCGTTTAGTTCTATTACAAGATTTACAAGAGCAAAATCTTCTATCATATGAAATGAAATGAAATACCTCAACCAAAGGAGAGCTCGATCAATTTTAAACTTTTTAAGTTCTCAATCATAGTCATATAATTATAATTCATTCAAATTTGTGCTTTTAAATACAATACTATATTTTGTGTTAAAAGACTTAAAGCTGGTGGTTACATGAATTTGGTAATGTAAAATGAACAAACAGCTCTCTGTTCATTTTAACGCAATCATGTTTCAATAATGCCGATTTAATAAGGTACTTATAAAATATCACTTCGAATCCCGCATAGGAAAGTCTAGGGTGTAAGGCATTTGATTTCCTGGGAAGGTTTAAGCGATATGTAGCAATTCTGTTTCTAAATGTTGTGCTAATTATTTTCAATATGTTTAAAATCGGTTTCCGATGAACAATTTGATTTGCGCAAATTTGTTCTTAAATGAAATCTGTATTTATTTATAGCCATCTCAATCTGACAATGATCACATCTCATAAAAACATTGCTGAATGAGTCGAGGTAAGTAGACGGAGCTGTAAACAAAAATATGATTTTATTGATAGTATTTACTTAGTCATAGATTTATCTAATATAGTACAGCGTGGTAATGCTGCGAGGGTGAGGAGGGACCTTTGTGCTGGGTATGTCGCGGGATGGATTATTCGACAAATTGTTTTCTTTTTGTGTATTTTTTTTTTTACATTGTTTTTGATACAATAAAATATTTTTTATTTTTGTCTTGTTTATTTTGCACAATAAAGAGTTTACATACATACATACATATTTTATACATAGTTAATAATAAAGGTATAAATTAATATTAACACTATGTTGGTAAACCCGCTCTATAATGCACTAATCATGAATAACATACCAATTTCGTGATCATTAAATACAATAAGAATAAAAAGAAAACATAAAAATAAAACATTAATAGTAGTTGCTAATAAATATCGGAGTACAAGTTCTATATTCCCTACGAGTCAATGTAATAAAGTCTGACAAGTGCTGCCAAGCTGTAGTATTATCATCCGACTGAGTTTTTATGTTAACTATGGCTTGTCGCCATCTATTAAGAGGCTGACAACACCTAATTTTGTTGAAATTGATGTTATTTAAGCACTTTTTTAAGAAAAACTACACACAATAAAAATCAAAAAAAATATGTATGTCAATTTTCATCATATTTCAAACACGCTGGACGGACTCGATACATAATTGAACAAAATCGGCTCGATAGAAAATAATTGCAAAGATTGGTCTTAAAATCATCATTAAACGGGTCTATGTCTTTATTTTTTCAACGTATGGATCTACAGTTAAAAACATGAAGTCAACATATTCAATACCTACGCGGCTAACGAGTCATATTTCACAAATAATCTATACTTTTTTTTATTTCTTATTATTTGTGTCTTATTTGCAAGATTTTAGACGCGCGCCAAGCTGCCGAAATAGTTTCTTCTCCTTCACTAACAGGCATGCGATCCGTATGTGTGAAGAGTGGCGCTGCTCAAGGTCATTTGCTTTGCTGTTGACAGCGCCTTAACAGGTAACACGTTTTGAATCTCGTAGCACTTGTAAACTTTTAGTTCAATAAAGTGCGAACCTGTTTTTTAATGATTCTCCTGTCGTGAAAACCCCTTGGCTAGTCTTCGCGTGATATAAGACCGTAATTTACTAGACGTGGGGATGATACTCGAGGATCGCTTCTCATCCTCGCTATCGCTTCCAAAAAGCTCCGTAGTAGTCGTGCGGTGTGGTTTCACAGGTACGGGATTAATTTTGACCTTCTTTTTTGAATCACTTGAAGATGATTGTAGTGACTTTGTCTGGTTTTTCTTTTTTTCACTCGATTCAGTCGGTCTCGCAGCTTCATCTTCAGAGCTTGATGAAGAAACTACAGCTTTAGATGAATGTTTCAATCTGAAAAAATAAAAGTGATTGTTAAATTAAATCGAGCTAATAATATTTTTGCAGAGACTTAACTACACTAGCGGATATTCATTTAAAGGAATTAAAATATTGATTGGAACTGATAACATTTAAACGACATCATTCAATAATACAGAATAATCTTTAGTATCGACTCGAATCAAAAGATAAATTGAATACTTACGTTTTGCTATGCTTCCTCTTTCTTATCTCACGCGATTCGGCCTGCATTGTTGACTCGTCTTCCGACGGAAATAGTGTTTCGGCGTTGTTAGAGCGATACTTCGACCTGAACTTGACCTGAAATAAATATTAAAACATTTTAACTATAGTATTTAAGTGGTCTATAATATTTGACCCTACTTATCGTTTTATAGTAAGTATTTAAATAAGGTAGAGGTATATTTAAAAAGCATCGTCATTCGTCTTGTTACATACAATTTACTAGCGCAAGCCTCCACGAAATTATAAAATTTTGCACTAACTACTATAAGAATGACGCATAATAACGCAACATCATTAAACTATTACCCCCTTATTCATAAACGCACTATAGGCCTCTGCTAAGTTAGTAATCGTTTGTCCTTGTCTGTGAAAGGTAAATGTCAAAGTGACAGATAAGGACAAACGATTACTAAGTTAACAGAGGCCTATAGTGCGTTTATGAATAAGGGGGTTATTCTTTACCGCTATTCGAATGATCCATAATTTTATTGTTGATATTAATTTAAATTACTCTATTTAATAAACAGTATCATTTATATATTGAAACCTAGAATCGGCTAGCATAACTCTATCAAATTACAATATTTACACTACTATTCGAATGACGAATAATTTTATTGATAATATTAATTACTCCAATGTATAAAAAACAGTAACATTTAAATTATTAGACAACATAATTGAAGCTTCAAAAGTAATTAACTCTTCTAGATTATCTATTCGAATAAATCAATAATAAATAAACATTCATCAGCTCAGAACCTACAACCTAGCTTCATAGGGTGGGTACTAACGAATCGACTATTCGATCGTAATGATGCTTGCACAATTTAATAAGTACATTTGGTTAATACGATAGACACTTACATTTTTTGATGATGATCCTTCAGCTTAGGAGATGAGGAGATGGTTGTAGACGAGATAAATGATGCACTAGATTCGCTAATCAACCGCTTAAGTACCTACCACAGTATATATATAAGCTAAAGCAGTAGGGAAGATAGGCCTACTTTTTGAAATAAGTACCTACGCTCCAATAAAGCGTTAGGGTTGTCGATTTAATTTTTGTTAAATTGAATAGTCTTTTTTAACCAAGGTTTGCCCTACCTATAGGTATTTGACAAGTTATCCTTCAAGTGTAGTTTTCTATAATATATTAGTACATATACTATAGATGCAAAATGATAACAATGAAGTCCGTAGATTTTTTTTTCACCAAAAACGGGCTATAATATACAACTACTTTCTTATCATCTAAACAGCCAAACGTTTTATTTAACAGAAAAAGCATTTGTCGGAGAAGTGACATCTGACATTTCTCGTTATAAAAATAATATATACATTTTATTTCATAATAATCTAGTATCATTCTTACCTTTCAACATCAGCAGGGAGTTTAAAAAACGAAAGCTCCGGTTTTGAAGAAGCCGAGTTCAAGCAGCCGTACACTGCGCAATACGCTCTTGGTATGTTTAAAACGAACACGGCCGCTCGTCTCAATGCGCCACGCGCGACTGACGGCACCGCGAGATCCGCTTAGGGGCCGTGTAAAAGCGCGTGTCTATGTGTGCATTCGTTTCGACCGATTTGTTCGTAGATTCCCTACTGCTTGTGGTTATATGTACCTACTGTGTACCTACGCTCTAATCCTCGTGAATATCTTCCCTATACGGAAAGTATCCACATGATTTTAAATTATAGGTCTTACCATGTATCAGCAGTAACCCTTTTAAGCGGTGTAATCTTAAACTTCTGCGTTAACGCATAGTCTTAAAAGGGGAGCGATGATTTTGCATAGTTTAATACTATGGTTTTGCTTGACCAATACAGATTTACTAACTAATATTACTTCACGATTGGTTTTAGTTTGTAACCTATTGTACGAAATAAAATAAAAACGTTTATTAGTTTTCATATACGGGATCAACAAACAGACATACTTACTTACCTCCAAATTCAGTGTATGTGCATACAAATGCAAACATTGCAAAACATTGAGACTCATTTAGCATAGACATCTTTCATATATGGTTAGGACTCATATTAACGATAAAACGATTTTACTTACCGATATTAAACCTTGTGGTTTCTTTTTCATATTTAAAAAATAATATAAATAACAAAAAAATCAGGACATTTAACGATTAGTATTCATGCAATACACTGGTAACTAAGCAGTTCAGTAATGTCGGTGAGTGTTTATTTTATTATACTCGTTATCTTCTGTATATATAAAACTGTTCCGTTACTAAGTGACTGACAGACAACGCACAGCCTAAACCACTAAACCTAGAAACTTGAAATTTGGCACACATATACCTTGAGTATCCCAGAGGAGCACTAAGAAGGGATTTTTCGAAATTCCCACGGGATATGGAATAAATGAGGCTTATATGTTTTTTAGTAAAACTGTAATAGCTGGACTCTTCAAATTCGGCACACATGTAGATGATCGTAACACTAAAAAACTAATTTCAGGATTTTTTGATATTCCCACGGGATAAGAAAAAAATGAGATTTATATGTTCCATTCAGAATTTCAGAGTGACTGACAGACAACGCACAGCCTAAACCACTGGACCTAGGAACTTGAAATTTGGCAGACGTATATCTTGATTATCCCAACTCAAAGGAGCACTAAGAAGGGATTTTTTGAAAACGCCACGAGTTAGGAATTAAATGAGATTTATATATTTCTCAGTACATAACTGTTAACTAGACTCTTTAATTTTGGCACACCTATAGATGATTATAGCACTAAAACATGTTCTCCGGGAAAATGCGAAATTCCCGCGGGACAGAATAAGTGCATTCAACTTCGGGGCTGTTTCTAAAAATCTAAATATAAAAGAAAAAACTGACTGACTGACATATCAACGCACAGCCTAAACCGCTGGTTCTAGAGATTCAAAATTTGGCATGTAGGTTCCTTATCTATGGGTGCACTAAGAAAACATTTTTTAAAATTCGACCCCTAAAGGGGTTAAATGGGGGTCCAAAGTTTGTATGGGGAAACAAGATTAGACTATTTTATTCGAAACTTCGCAGGAGTATTCCTGACGATAAATGAGTAAACACCTCTTTCAGGTTTTTTGAAAATTCAACCCCTAAAAGGGGGAAATGTGGTGACAAAGTCTGAAAATCAACATGGGTATTTGTTAGTACGGTTTATCGGGTCGCTGATTACGAAAACAAAAACAGACGTACCTATTTTTGGAAATTTCCACGGAAACGGGAAAAAACGGAATTTATATATTCGATTTCGTGACCCTAACTACGTAACTATAATAACGAGTTTCTTTAAATTTCGTACACAAGTAGGTGATTACATAACTAAGAAAGTAATTTCCACGGGATAAGGAAAAAACGGGATTTATATACAGTTCTACAGGATCTGGTCGTAGAAAACTGAAATTACAGAAGTATTACAGACACTACAAAAGGATTTCCCGAAATTCTGACGGAAACGAACGAGAAAAAACGGGATTTTTAATTATACTGGTCTTAGAAAGTTGAAATTTAGCATGTAGGTTGCTTAATCAGTGTAGGGAAGCATTAAGATACAATTTCCCGACACGGGAAAACGGGACTATTCATTTTACTGGTTGTGGAAAGCTGAAATGCGGCATTTAGGTTGCTTGATGAGTGTAGAGGAACATTAAGAGACAATTTCTCGAAATTCCCACGAGAACGGGAAAAACGGGACTTTTCGTTTTACTGATTGTAGAAAGCTGAAATTCGACACGTAAGTTGCTTGGGGAGTGTAGAGGAACATTAAGAGAGGATATTTCAAAATTCTCACGGGAACGGGAAAAAACGGGATTTTTCGTTTTACTGGTCGTAGAAAGCTGAAATTTGCCATGTAGGTTGCTTGAAGAGTGTAAGGAAGCTATAAGAGAGCATTTCCCGAAATTCTTACGGGAACGGGAAAAACGGGACTTTTCGTTTTACTGGTTGTAGAAAGCTAAAATTCGGCATGTAGATTGCTTGGAGTGTAGTGGAGCATTAAGAGAGGACTTTCCAAAATTCTCACGGGAACGGGGAAAAACGGGATTTTTCGTTTTACAGGTCGTAGAAAGCTGAAATTTGGCAAGTGGGTTGCTTGGGGAGTGTACGGTAGCATTAAGAGAGCATTTACCGAAATTCTTACGGGAACGGGAAAAAAACGGGATTGAAATAGGTACTACTGGTACCTACAAGCGAGAAGCCGCGGGCAAAAGCTATTTGAAAATAAATGAAGTCTACGCGGACGAAGTCGAGGGCAAAGAGGCTAGTTATTTAATAATAATCGATATCCATGCCGATGAGCGGACAGCTGAGTGGTTAGAGAATCAGGCTACAAAGATTGAGGTTCCAGGATTCGATCCCGTTGAGACAGATATTATGTATGAAAAATATGAAAGTTTGTTCTTGAGCTTTAGGTGTTTAATAAATATGTACAGTGTTTATATATTGCAAGGCTCCGAGGGTCGTAGCCAGGTCTACTTCAACTTATTTTAAACTTCTAGGTTAATGCGTGAGTAAGCATGGGTTCTTGCGCTCTGATCCAACTTTATCTTTTTTATTACCAATAAAATATAATTTTAAGCTTTTATCCGTACATTCAAACTCATGAACTATCTAGCTACATCACTCAAGCCTTCGGAGACAGCTGTTCAGGTAATGTTTCAGAAACACTTTGCTTCTTTCAATTTTAAATCAAGTTCTAAATCCAAATTAAGTACAAATATTAGCATTACCTACCAGCGAATAGATTTGTATATACAAACTTTTGTATATAAAAACTCAAGTTATCACAATATCTACTATCTATATAAGTATGTTTATCCGACAGCTAGTAGCTGTAACGTAAGCTTCTGAGCCTATAATTTTAATGGTTCTCTGTATTTTGTTTGAAAAGATGAACATGCTGACAGTTTAATTTTTTGGCTAGGGCTTGTATTTAATTTATAATTAATTTATTAATTTGTGCTTATTCCAAAAGGGCGTAACTCCGATACTATCACAGAATACACACTTATCCCTTTGTCTTTTCTTTATAGAAAAAAAACCCGACGTTAATTTCAAATTGTCAATGTCAGGCCCTATTCTCCAATATTCGATTTTCGAGGTTCGCTTCGTGCTGTTCCGCTCATACTAATAGTCATTATCTTGAGAGTGAGAGAGAAGGTATGCAACAAAATTCGAAAATAGAATTTCAGAGTTGCTCCCCTTGTACTTTGAAGTTGTCAAAAATACAAAGTTATGATCGCTTATTTTTTCTCGTGAAAAAAGCAAAGGCGTTTCACCTATCATGTAGTAGTTTTGGTAAAATTAGGACATATTTTTAATTATTTTTTATTTTTTATAATAAGCGATATTAAAATTATATAAACATATTGCAGTGATCAGGAGGCAAAATGTTTTCGAACCATATATACATTTTCAGGTGTTATAAAAATGAAATGTTGTCAATTGGATCCCCGTTTCATATTATAGCATCGCTAGTGAAAGATGACGGCTTAAAAACTCGGTCTCACCTGAGCCGTTGTTTATACTACGTCTCAATGATTCGTCAAACAACACGCCATTATCACGAATGCACTGGCTTGCATTTTCTCTATTGCTAATAAATAATTAATATCGTAAGTATTTGAATGATAATATGATTGTATAAAAATGTTGACTTAATATATGTTTGCTCCATAACCAACGATATCAGAGTGTACCTATTAGAAATAGAATTTAATTGAAGTAGGTTTTGATTATTACATTTTATTGAACGCCACACATCAGTACCAAACAATACAGAAACAAAGAACAAAGATATACATACAGTCAAAACCGTTTACGACGACATCGTTTAGAACAACATACCGGTTATATTGACCAAAATCAAAGGTCCCGGCTGAATTCTATTAGACCGCCTTATAAAAAACACCGCTTTTTACGACATCGCTTATTACAACATATCTCTTTAAGCGACTACATTTAACTGATATTTTCGGAGAATTATATCTGTTAGAACGACCAGCCGTATTGTAAACATTTGAATAGGTGAGGGCAGTATCATCTTCCCACATCTGGTACACTAAAGTCATTAAGATCGCAAAAGTAAACAAAAACAACTCGAGCTTAGGGTCTATTGTATATCTCAGAAACAAAATAGGTACACGTGTATGCAGTATAATCGAAACACAAAGCCCGCTTTCTCATTTCTTTTCAGTCAGTTTGTGACTTATCCGAACACAAGATGCACCAAAACAAATTGTTGAGTTATTCGTGAAAATGATATATATATATATATACGTAATGTCTTTTTATTATAATTTTCATGTGAAATAAATAAAATGTAGTTTTATTTTATAGATGAGTATATCAATCACACATTTAATAATAAGTATTGGGTACGTCATCGGCTGTTACGACTATCGGTTTTTACGACCAAATATGAGTAGTCCCTTCGATGTCGTTATAAACGGTTTTGACTGTATTTACAAAAAAAAAACACAAATTAAACTAGGATTAAATTAAAAACTGATTTTTGATTGAACTAGCATTTGATTATCGGATTGTAGTGTAATTATATGCTCAACAGATAATTCGATTGACATGTATAAATGTATTGATTCATGATCAGTAATCATTATAATGTATAATTGGGGGATCCTGGATCTCGTTTGATCCAGGTCCCCCAATTATACACTACTAACGTTCGCGTTAACGAAATCATACCGGCTAAACCCAGCCGCCGCCGACATATGCCAGACGCTCCAGTAGTGGTGTAAAAGAGGGGTACACTACATAAATACGAAAAACTAAATTCCGATTATCGGAATCACGAATTTCATAATTCCGATTATTATAATTCCGACGATAAATCCCGAATGTAAGTATTCCGATTTTTATAAATCCAAAATTTCAAAACGCCTTACGTTTATAATCACGATTTTCAAAATTCCGAATTTCAACACACCGAACAATAAGAAGTCCGAATGAATAATAATACGAAATATCAAAAATACGAACTCCTATTATTAAAATACCGATTTTCAAAACTCCGAATATTATTGGAGTAAAACAAACATGTTTGCGTTGCGGGTTAGGAGTGGCTCAAGGGCCACCCCCGCCGCAACTAAACCTAAATTAATCCAATTCCTAATAAAAAAAAATCTGATTATTGAAAATACTAATTTCATTATCCCGAATATCAAATTTTCGTATTAGTTATGAAGTTTCGGAAAATCAATAATCGGAATTTTGTTTTTCGGGCCAATGACACTTAGGGCCTTTCATTATTCGGAGTTATAAAAATCGGAATAATATACAATCGGAATTTTGGAAATTCGGTTAAATAAATTTCGTGTTTTTTGTAAAAGGAATTTTATTTCTTAGGAATTATGAAATTTGGAGTTTTAAAAATCGGAATTTGTAAATTCGGAATAAAATATTTCGGAGTATTTGGGTGTTCCCGTAAAAGAGACATACAAGTTCTATCTTGCTCTTGTTTGGTAATTTTCAATTTAACCGGTTAATTTCGTTCCCCAAAAACGAATGACGACGCACAAACCGGTATCTCAATTGAACAGTTCTTTAACCGGTAACCGCGAACGGAAACGAAATCCTTTTCGTTCTCGGGCGAGGACAATACCGGTTTCAAAAATTAACCGGTTTCAAAAATTAACCGGTTTCCGGTCCCTGGTGCCGTGGCCTAAATCCAGGGCTCCCACCCTGATCTGGTGACGCTCAGAAGTTCAGGAGAGGTGCAGTGTTGCAGCAGACAAGATATCTGTAAAATTTAATGCATTTAGTATTCTTTCTAGTATACTGTGACGACCGGATGGCCTAGTGGTTAGTGACCCTATGAAGCTAGGGATCCCGGGTTCGAATCCCGGTAGGGGCAGACATTTGTGTGATGAATACGAATGTTTGTGCCCGAGTTATGGATGTTGTATGTATTTAAGTATGTATTTATCTACATTATTATGTACATATAAGTATGTTTATCCGTTGCCTGGTACCCATAGTACAAGCTTTGCTTAGTTTGGGACTGGGTCAATTGGTGTAATTTGTCCCAAGATATTTATTTATACAGTCATTAGAAAAGTTGTTTCCATAGAAGATACTTCTATTTCTCTTAGAAATTCGAAATGTGGTATGAAGCTCTTATAGCTCTGATAGCTCTTATAGAGGTAGCACAACTAATGAATTAAATCTAAAAATCTTAATTTTTATGTCTGTCTGTACATATCGCTCAGGAGCAGGGCTGCTGCTAAAATCCGAAAAGTAAAGCTATGGCCGGGAATCGAACCCGGGTCCTCGTCGTTCCGTGACGCGTGCTATATCCCTACACCCATAGCAGGTGAGTAAGCCTCCGAATTTTTCTATCTGTTACCAACTGTCACGTGACCTTGTTACTATGCGAATATTTGTCGCCAAGCGTCATCTGTTTGAATGATGTGTCTGTACGACACAATTACGAACTGGCTTTTTGTTCATTCGCCGAACTTGCCACCCTCGGTGCGCGAGTCCAACTCGCACTTGGCCGGTTCATTTATTACCTGATCTTCAACGCTGTAGGCTTCCTTTTCCACCACATCTTTGAACACGTGATCCAGTAGTTCTACATGTTTGTCTTTATGTTTCAAGTCGTTGCTCTGTGTGGCCACTTCTCGGTATATGTTGTATGACAGAGTGCGCCCGCGCAGAATGTTTCGTATATATTTAAACTGCAAATAAATAAATAACCCTCTCATTCATAAAAGCTCTACAGGCTTCTGCTAGCTTAGCAATCGTTTGTCCTTATGTCACTTTGACTTGCGGGTGGTAGGGCCTTGTGCAAGGTCCGTCCGGATCGCTACCACCATCTTACTCGCTAATCCTGCCGCTAAGCAACAGTGCTTGCACTGCTGTGTTCCGGTGTGGAGAGTAAGACAGCCGGGGAAATTACAGGCACGAGAGGCATGTACATAACTAACAAATTGTGGGTCTCAGTTACCCGAATAAAGAAATTTATTATTATTATTATTATTATTATTATTTCATCTTAGCCCTCTAGGTTGGCAACGCATCTTCAATCCCTCCGGGGTTGCGGGTGAGTATGGGCAGTGGTGATCGCTTACCATCAGGTGACCCACTTGCTCGTATGCCTTCTTATTCACATAAAAAAAAATTGCCTTTCACAGATAAGGACAAACGATTGCTAAGTTAGCAGAAGCCTGTAGAGCCTTTATGAATAATTGGGGTAAGGATGGTATAATATGTGGTGGTCTGGTGGTGGGGGCAGCAACGCGAGCGGATATATCTACTGCCTGGTCGGGGGAAGACGTTGAATTGTGTACACACCTCGGGTAGTGATAAAGAATGTCTCAGGTTGCATGTTTATCACCCTCGCCTCTGGCTCGTGCGACAAGTTCCTACGATCTGAGACATTCTTTATTCCACCACCTTCGGAGTGAAATGTCATCAATTCATCATCACCCTAGCGTTTTTCCCGGCATTGGCCACGGCTCAGTGAGCCCGGGGTCCACTTTGACAACCTAATCCCAAGATTTGGCGCAGGCACTAGTTTTACAGAAGCGACTGCCATCTCACCTTCCAACCCAGAAGGGTAACTAAGCCTTATTGGGATTGGTCCGGTTTGTTCACGATGTTTTCCTTCACCGAAAAGCTAATGGAAAATTTCAAATGTAATTTCGCACATAAATTCCGAAAAACTCAGAGGTGCGAACCCGGGATTCGAACCTGCGACCCTGTTTGAGAGGCCACAGGTCAAACCACTAGAATACGTAAGTACTAAAAATTTACTTTCATCTTATTACCTTGTCCTGAAACTTATCACCAGTCCATTTGAAAGACACCCTGATGACGGCCTCAAACAGGTGGTTGGAGTCGCGTAGCGCCGCCAGTATGGTCTGTAGACGACTCTCCAGCACTGCAGACAGACATACATACAGTCACTTTATTCTACACATTGAAATTAGACCCAAAAAAGCCGTAAGTCCCAATTTATCCTACTAATAAAAAATGCGAAAGTTTGTGAGGATGTGAGTGAGTTTGTTCGTTCCTTCTTTACTCAGAAACGATTGGGTCGATTTGGATCAAATTTGGAATAAGCTGGTACACCAGTTAAAACGTAGGCTACTTTTTATCCCGGATAATTGCATAGTTCCCGCGGGATAGCGATAAAGATGTGAAAGGTCGTAGCTGCCTAGAGTCGCAACGTAAACGATTTTTAATATAAAACTACCGTGAGGCTCAGATATACTAATGTAAATAACTGGATTACTCACGTTTTATTACGTCGGAAAAGGCCCGACAGTTTCGAATCATGGTGCGACGGCGGCCAAGGCGCGACGGGTAAGAATCTCGGATGATTTGAAACTGTCGGACCTTTTCCGACGTTATAACACGTGAGTAATCCGGTTATCACTACATAGTATAAAACAAAGTCACTTTCTCTGTCCCTATGTCCCTATGTATGCTTAAATCTTTAAAACTACGCAACGGATTTTGATGCAGTTTTTTTTTAATAGATAGAGTGAATCAAGAGGAAGGTTTATATGTATAATACATGCATAATATACCGTGCGAAGCCGAGGCGGGTCGCTAGTTTACATTAAAACGTAAACAATTATTGCAGAACATACTATCAATATCAACACCAGTTGTTAAGTCCAATTCTACGCGGACGAAGTCGCGGGCAGAAGCTAGTTATAAATAGTTGCTTTTAGAAAGAAGAACCTGTAGAAAGCTGAAGTTTCCTAAGTTTTGTTTTGTAAAGCGGACGCATGTGTCGCACAAACATACACATCTTACACGTGTAGTCACGCAGCATGGTTTCAATCCTTTGTTCCTCGCAGATAACCAAGTTAGATAACTAACTGCTTTTAACGGGAAACATTGGTTCCCCGTACATAACTATAAGGTAATATAAAGACTAATTCTAAATTAAAATAAACATGTTCGCGGCTTAGGGGTGGCCCAAGGGCCACCCCCGCCGCACCTAAACCTAAATTAACCAAAATTAATCATCCTACATTGGTTTTACCAGCGCCGGTTATGTAACATGGCTATCGTGAAGGAAAAAACCTTTCCCGTTAAATAACCAGTTATCTGGAAAGAAAATGTCTTGCTTCTTGGCAGCTAGTTAGCTAATTTGACTATCTGCGAGGAACTAAACAGATTTATATGGGAAGTATGAATGGGTGCGTCGGGAGGGGAAGGCCTAGACCAGAGGTTCCCAAACTCTTTTGTTCCATAGACCACTTTCAAAATTTTGCTGGATCCGGTGGACCCCCTGCAGCTACATTACCACTAATTTCTAAACTAAATCTCGAAAAAAAAATTAAGATTAGCTCTATAATCTATGGAAACTTGCGTTTTTGCTGAGTTTCAACGATAAATTAACAGTTTTCGAAAAAATTGGTTAGAATTGATTGCTTGATAGGGTTAATTATTTGAAAATAAAGTCGACTAAACCAATTTTCAATTAAATTATATTTTTGTGCTGCGAGTGACTCCATCCTACTTTACTTTCTTGAAATCTACAATGACTCACAGCACAAGAACCAATCAATTCTCACAAATTTTATTCAATTTTCATGCACCCCCGCTTTCTATTGTGGACCCCCATTTTTGGTCACGCCCAACGTAGACCCCCGTCGAGTCTTCCGTAGACCCCTGGGGGTCCACCTGGACCACTTTGGGAACTACTGGCCTAGACGGACGTTCCATGATCAAATTGGGGACGATTTGGAAAAAGGCCAGGTCAAGAGTACACTAAACCAACGAGCATGTATGAAGAGATTGATGAATGTGGATGAAGCGAAAGATGTTTGTCAGGATCGTAGCAAGTGGAACAAAGTAGTCTCTGCCTACCCCAGTGGGAAAGAGGCATGACGGTATGTATGTATGTATGATAAGGTTTAAACCTACCTTGTGTGTCGCACACGGCCAGCACGTTCCTCGTGAGTCGTGCAGGCATCTCCGCCGCGCCGTGCCGCCACACGTCGCCCCAGTCGACGCAGCAGACGCCGCCATCTTGCGATAGCATTATGTTTTGCAAATGGCGGTCGCCTAGACCTGTCAATTCAGAAAGTGACACATCTATACCATTTTCATTCTTACCTGTCCTATTTGGTAAACAAAATTCTAACCTCAATGTGCAAATTTTTGTAAAGAATAAGGTGTATTATGTTATCAAATAAACCTGAGGTAATATTTTGTACATAATTTTGCTGATATTTTATCTCCAGTTCCTTTATTTACGATGAAATATTTAAAAAATAACAAAAATGAGACGTTTTGAGGTTAGAATTTTGTTTACCAAATAGGACAGGTAAGAATGGAAATGGTATATGTAAATATGTAAAAGAAAGTCGTGTTAGTTACACTATTTATAAATCGAGAACGGCTGTAGCGATTTGGCTGAAAATTGGTGGGGAGGTAGCTGAGAACCAGGAATAGGTAATAGGATACTTTTTTTACCTTTTTAAAAGGAAGTGGACGATTTGGGAATGTTGACAAGAGGAAGTGAACGATTTGTTAATTGAATATGGAAATGGGATTTTTGACGAGCTAGGAAGTTGACAAAATGGGAATATTGACGAAGTAAATTTGAACGCAGACAGTTGAGGCGTACTAATAGATAAACTGGTAAAAACTGGTAAAAACTAATAAAAAAATGGGAACTATAGCCCAAACCCTCCAATACACGGAGGGGGCCTAGGCCATGAGGCACGCCGAATTTCACGACAATTTAATAAATAAATAAAAAATTAACTACAATAACAACAACAACATTTACTTACTGAAATTGTAGCGAATTCGGAATAAAAAAGGCTTATATATAAATAAATAAATAAATAGATAAATAACTTACCCAGGATCCATATAACTATAGTCATGAAGCTCAGGGATTCAGTGAATTTCTGCTGCTTAGATATGAAATCTTGAACGGACGAACTGTTTTTCTCTATAGCCGTCCTAAAAAAAAGAATAGGCTCGTTTTTGAAAATCCCTAAATTGTACTTTGGAATGGGAAAAAATCTTAGGAATCACGTTACAGGTGATGCTAGCAATCCATCACTATTTTCATAGTAAAAGGGAAAGTAAGTACACTTCAAACAAAAGTACATCGCGCGGCTTAAATGTGTGCGCGCCAGTTGGCGGCGGTACGCACGCACCCGCCGCACGCACACACTGATAATTTAGGGATGATTAAGTTGTCTTTAGTCAAGGCTGCGCTAGCGCCGGTGCCGCACGTTGACCGTCTCGCGCTCTTTGCGATCACCGATACTCGTTACTCGTGTACTCATTGTTGCGGTTTTTTTTTGTTTTAGGTGTATTTAGTCATAGTGTAAATAATAAATAAAAAAATAATAGTTGTAAATTAGTAATTTAATAGTAAGATGAGTATAAAGTGTAATAGTTTCGTGCAAGGACACATATAAACAATAATACCT
This sequence comes from Pandemis heparana, assembly GCA_963854515.1. Lineage (NCBI taxonomy): Eukaryota > Metazoa > Arthropoda > Insecta > Lepidoptera > Tortricidae > Pandemis > Pandemis heparana. The sequence continues at coordinate 9,809,719 of OY978032.1, forward strand.
ATTTATAATGGCAACAAATGGATCGCGAAAGTATTGTTCTGTTTTCGGCTGCCTCAATAATTCAGCGAATCCAGCATTGTCGTTCTTTAGCATACCCACAAAAGGGGAACGGTAACAAATATTAATAATTAATTAATAGTTATGAATAATGTTGACTATTCTTTATTTACTTTAAGTATGTACCTATACTTCGTTTATAACGTTTTACATAGTTATTATGTGTATGTAAACATGGAGTAGTAATACAGTCGCCATCGGCACTCCGGCGAATTTATAAAAAAATACTCGTAACTATTTTTAATTTAGTTTAATAACAATAATATAGCGGCATAGAATCTTGTTTGTCTAGCTAAACAGAGATATAAGACAATTATTTGCCGGTAGGTAGGTACTGGTAATTAATCTAAAATAGACTTCGACAACCCTAAGCGTCCGCGCCGGAGTAGGCAGTTGAGTCTCCTAAACGATGGCAGTGAACCTACTTCTCCCACTTTTACTATGCTATTTTGATTCCCCTTTCCACCTATACGCCCACAAGGGGTCATATAAAGTACGTCACACATTTAGGAATTTTAGTTTAATTGGCTTACCTTAAAGCGTAGGCTGGTATTTTGCTGCATAGCTCCCTGTGTCTCTGTAGGGACGCCGCTATGGGCGACTCTATCAAGTTTTGGTCGGCTGGCCGCATCACCGTGTTCACTACTGTACAAATAATAAAACGGATAAACATACTTATACCGGGTGGGTCCTGTAACTGGAGCAAAACATTAAAATACAGGTTCTGCTATTGACAACATTTCATATTTCTGAGCCTATAATTTTAATGGTTCTCTGTATTCTGTTTGAAAAGATGAACATGCTGACAGTTTAATTTTTGACGTGACAACGTCTTATAAATTGGTTTGCCGGGTGACACTTCAAGAAACTGCGTTACGCTCCGCTCACGTTATGCGCTCACAATGAGAGCGAGTGAGAGGCACGCGTCCCTTCCACTCGGGCATGGTTAGCCCGCCTAAGAGCGAGAGAGACAGACATAAAAAGTGAAAGGCCACTCAAAGTCGTTGTCACGTAAAACTTTCGCCCGTATACCGACTTTACAGGCAACCAATTTTTCGAATACCATAACTTTCGTCTTGCTCACTTTAACTTTCATGCCTTTCCTTTCCAATGCCCCACATAAAATGTTAGCCATCCTTTGCAACTCCTCCTCCGACGATGCTAACAACACTTGGTCGTCGGCGTATAGGAGGCATTTGATGGTTAACTCGTTCATCCTTAGTCCAAATCTCACATGATTATTGATTAAGCGAAACATCGCCAGAGGCGGTAGGAAGAAAACATCACGTGATTTTTGGACGCCCCTTAGTAGACATGGGGGTTAAATAACGTCACGGTGACAAAGTCACCGTGACTCGCCTTCAAAACGTGTCACTGTGACTTTTTCGCTAGGGTTTGTATTTAATTTATAAATTAATTTATTAATTTTTGCTTATTCTACAAGGGCGTAACTCCGATACTATCACAGAATAGACACTTATCCTTTTGTCTTTTCTGTATAGAAAAAAATCTGACGTCAATTTCAAATTGTCAATGTCAGGCCTTATTCTCCGATATTCGATTTTCGAGGTTCGCTTCGTGCTGTTCCGCTCATACTAATATAGTCATTAACTTGAGAGTGAGAGAGAAGGTATACAACGAACTTCAAAAATAGAATTTCAGAGTTGCCCCCCTTGTACTTTGAAGTTGTCATATACAAAATTATGGTCGCTTATTTTTTCTCGTGAAAAAGGCAAAGGTGTTTCACCTATACTGTGGTACTTTTGGTAAAATTAGGACATATTTGTAATTAATTTTTATTTTTTATAATAAGCGATATTAAAATTATATAAACACTAGCTGTTGCCAGCGACTTCGTCTGCAAAGAATTCGTTTATCGCTATTACGCGAGAACTACGCAATTTTCCGGGATAAAAAGTAGCCTATGTACTATTCCAGACTTTTCTCTATCTATGTGCCGAATTTCATTCAGATCCCTTGGGCCGTTCGGGCGTGATTGAGTAACAAACAAACATACATCCATCCATCCATCCATCCATCCATCCATACTTTCGCATTTATAATATTAGTTAGATATTGCAGTGATCAGGGGGCAAAATGCTTTCGACCCATATATACATTTTCAGGTGTTATAAAAATGAAATGTTGTCAATTCAAATGGAACTACTTTAGTTCTGCAACTTTCAAAAATTAAGTCATTTTATCATTATGTTTATTGCAATGCCGTGTTAGCCTAGTGGTTTGACCTGTGGCCTCTCAAGCAGAGGATCGTGGTTTCGAATCCCGGGCTCGCAGCTCTGAGTTTTCGGAATTTATGTGCGACATTACATTTGAAATTTACCATGAGCTTTTCGGCGAAGGAAAACATCGTGAGGAAACCGGACCCATCCCAATAAGGCTTAGTTACACTTCTGGGTTGGAAGGTCAGATGTTAGTCGCTTCTGTAGAAACTGGTGCCTACGCCAAATCTTGGGATTAGGTTGTCAAAGCGGACCCCAGGCTCACTGAGCCGTGGCAAATGCCGGGAAAAACGCTAGGAAGATGATGATGATCATTATAATAAGAGTTTTTAATGATTCACGGTTAAGTTCATTCGAAATATTATAAACGGGATGTGAACCGCGATTACCTTTATTGAGCTCCCGATATTTCGATACAGTTGCATGTATCATGATCACGGGTAGACTGAAGAAATTGCGGGTGGATGTTATTGTTGGGTAGACCGAGCTCTGTCTACCCTCATTCTTGCGCGTCGACTGCGTGCACTCTCGTTACCACTGGAACCGTTCTCACTCGAAACTCGATTCAAACACACCACACTCACAGTGTCACTTCGCCCACCCGAAATTGATTTTGGACGAGAATTATATAAGGAAATCACCGGATTCCAGATATTCGACAATTTAAACCCATCCTCACGATTAAAATTTTTATGTTTATGGATTTCAACCGCTTCCCTCACCAGTCTCGGTATATAGTGGCGTTCTGTCGAAATGATCTTAGGGCTGTGCAGCTCAATCCAGTGATTTGTTCCCGACTCAATAAGATGTTCAGCAATAGCGGATTTGCGCGTGTCATTATTTTTGACTGCAGTAATGTGTAAGAAATATCGGGAGCTCAATAAAGGTAATCGCGGTTCACATCCCGTTTATAATATTTCGGATGATCATTATGTTTATTCAAAACAAATTAAACCGTATTTTCAATGTATACGGCGTCCGATAGCCTAAATGACAGCCTGTCACATAACTAAATGACGGATTTAGCAACACTGATTGGCCAATTAAACTTTAAACTGTAATTAAAAAAAAACAAAAAAAAAGGCAAGGTTATCTTTAGGTAGGCCTTTGTTCAACATTGGACGTCTTCAAGCTGATGATGATGATGATGAACCCCTTGTAAAAAAAACCTAAGCTATTTACCGTTGATGTTGTGAACAGATTCTATTAACGCCCTCAGCCTCTGGTGGTCTTCCAGAAACTCTATAAGAGCACTGTCCTCATCCAGCAAGGAAACCTGAAACATTTGTTTATGTATTTGTTTACATTATATATGTATGTTTATCCGTTGCCTGTTACCCATAGCACAAGCTTTGCTTAGTTTGGGACTGGGTCAATTGGTGTAATTTGTCCCATGATATTTATTTCTTTATTTATTTTATTTGTTTTCGTAGTCAAAAATCATAGGAGAGCCAAGGACAGCAAAACAAAACATAAACAAAACGAAAATAAATATATGTACATCTTGAGACAATTGACACCAATTGACCTAGCCCCAAACTAAGCAAAGCTTGTGATATGGGCACTAGACAACGGATAAACATACTTATATAATGTACATAAATACATACTTAAATACATACAACATCCATGACTCGGGCACAAACATTCGTATTCATCATACAAATGACTGCCAGCAAATATCTGAAGGATATAGGATAGGTTTTATTCCGGATTATTGCAGTTCCCGTGGGATAGCTTTAAACGAATTCTTCGCGAACGGAGTCGCGGGCAACAGCCAGTTTTATAGATAAAAATAATAACGACAAATATTTGACATTATATATAAACTTTGCTCACAGTGTATCCGCGGTGCCTGGCCCCGCACACTCTCGCCGCGCATTCGCTCGCCCTCATGGCCGCCGCGTCGCCCGCCAGACTCTCGCCGGACTTGTGGATCGCGCGCCGCACTTTACCGTTGGAGAGAAGCATTGATATTACGACAGGACGACGAATCGAATCTGTGAACACCTCCACCTGAAAAACGAGAAAAAACAAGCGTAATTGTCTCTATCTCCTTTCCTCCCTCTCTCCCAATCCCCTCTTCTCTTCCCCCCCCTTCTCCCGCTGTACCTCCCCTGTCCATCCCACTCTCCCTCTATCCCACTGTCCTCCCTCCCTCTCCCACTTCCTTCTCCTCTCTCCCGCTGTAAGTCCCCTGTCCGTCCCGCTCTCAGTCTCTCCCACTGCCCTCCTTCTCCCCTTTTTTTTTTTTTTTTTTTTTTTTTTTTTATGTGAATAGGAAGGCAAACGAGCAAGTGGGTCACCTGATGGTAAGCGATCACCATTGCCCATAGACACCCGCAACCCGGAGGGTTTGCAGATGCGTTGCCAACCTAGAGGACTTAGATGAAATGCCTCTTGTGCCCGTAATTTCCCCGGCTGTCTTACTCTCCACACAGAATACAGCAGTGCAAGCACTGCTGCTTAGCGGCAGGATTAGCGAGTAAGATGGTGGTAGCGATCCGGACGGACCTTGCACAAGGCCCTACCACCCGCAAAACCCTCTCTCCCGCTGTACCCCTGTCCGTTCCGCTCCCCCCTATCTCCCCCGCTGAACCTCCCCTGTCCGTCCCACGCTTCGTCGAACTTGAGATAAAATATCAGCAAAATGATGTACAAAATATTGCCTCAGGTCTATTTTGATTACATAATACACCTTATTCTTTACAAAATTTGTACATTGAGGTTAGAATTTTGTTTACCAAATAGGACAGTTAAGAATGAATAGACCTTACCTCGTCAAAGAACTTGACAATTGTCACTCGTGTCAACCCGAACAGTCGGTCGGCACCTTCGCTATGCTGCAGTAGAGCGGGACAGAGGTCTGAGAGACGGAGCACGCGCACCGGCTCTTTGCTTAGAGACCTAATTATAGATAGCAGTTTGGTTTCGGTGCTTTTGAGAAATTCGGGAGTAGACTCTGAAAAAAAGGCATTATAACACAAAATAAAAACAAAAACATGAAAAACATTTACAGAGCTATTTAGTCAAAGTAACACACACACACGCACGCACACACACACACACACACACACACACACGCACACACACACAGAGTAAGAAGTAATAAGGACTAGTGTGATAAGGGAACGTGCTGGTGTGAAAGAAGATATAGTGACTAGGATGGAAAAAAGTATGCTTAGTTGGTTTGGTCACGTAGAGGATGGATGAAAGTAGACTAACTAAACAGAACTATGTGGGGAGTGTGAGGTGCGTTGGAAGGGGAAAGCCTAGACGGTTCCGGGACCAAATAGGAGACGTTTGGAAAAAGGTCAAGTCAGGAGTACCCGAAACCGGCGAGCATGTATGAAGAGATTGATGAATGTGGATGAAGCGAAAGAGGTGTGTCAGGATCGTAGCAAGTGGAACAAAGTAGTCTCTACCCCTACGGAAAAGAGGCGAGACGGTGTGTATGTATTTAGGTATCTAACTAATATTATAAATGCGAAAGTATGGATGGATGGATGGATGTTTGTTTGTTACTCAATCACGCCAGAACGGCCCAACGGACCTGGATGAAATTCGGCACATAGATAGAGAAAAGTCTGGAATAGCACATAGGCTACTTTTTATCCCGGACAATTGCTTAGTTCCCGTGGGATAACGATGAACGAATTCTTTGCAGACGAAGTCGCTGGCAACTGCTGGTATGTTTATAAATATACTAGCTGTAGCTCGCGACTTCGTCCGCGCAGAATCAAATATTGCCTATATTCATCAGGGATAATGTAGGATTCTAACTGTGAAAGAATTTTTCAAATCGGTCCAGTAGTTTCGGAGCCTATTCAATGCAAACAAACAAACAAATCTTTCCTCTTTATAATATTAGTACAGATGAACAAAATACAGACAGGGGGAGGGAGACAGTTGGAGGAGAGGGGTAAGAGGGGAGGGATACGGAGGGCGAGGTAGGGGTAAAAGGGAGGGGGAAGAGAGAGGGAGAGAGAGGCTAAGGGTAAGAGGGAAAGAGATAATGCTTTTTGTGACACCCATTATACGTACCGAATTCGTACATGTGATAAAGTTCATCTTTATATTTATCCAACAATCTATAACTTGGTCCCGTGTATGGATTTTCATAGATTTTGCTTTTAATTCTGTCCAATATAGTTCTCCAAAGGATGGCATCTGAAAAATGAAAAGTGAAGAAGCCTTCAAAATAACGTAAACCAAAAAATATGTGAACATATTGCAAATTGTGATTGTGATATTGTGATCGTGATATTGTCATTATTTTGATGTGATATTGTGATCGTGATGTGATAGTGATTGTTATATTGTGATTATTGTGATGTGATAGTGATATTATGATTTTGATTATTGTGATTTTCCTAATTTTTTTTTTTTAATCCATTACAAATAAAAATACAAAAAAAACATATCCGCACTAGGCTTCATCAAAATAAACAAGTGTTATCTGCCACAAGCTTCGTCATAATTTCCCAAAGTGAAATCCGCAACAAGCTTCGTCATACCAACCTAACAACTATCCCCGGAATGATGAGTACCCGGGCCAAACGTCCCAAAAATGCTAGCGGCATTGCCCCGCTGAATGGCCAGCGATATTTGTTGGATATTTATTGTGATTGTGATTATGTGATTATTGTGATGTAATATTGCGATTGTGATGTGTCAACAAACCTTTGTTCCTCAAAGCCTTAACCAACTCTTCACAATAAGTCGCCAGCATGTGCTGAGAGTCACAGACCACCCTAAAGCACTGTTTGCACTTCTCCTCGACTCCTGGCGACTCCTGGTGCATCTTCAGAGGAATTTTGGTGCTATTCCGTTTCATCAGCTCCAGGGTGAACACGTCCAGTGTGCTCATGAGGGGTGAAAGCTATAATTAAAGAAATAAACGGGGAATTAAAAACATTGACTGGACGCCTAGTAGCCTAGTGGTTCTAGTGGATCCCTCTACGGGATCATTCTTTCATTTTTTTTTTTTGGGGTTTTTGATAATGATCCCGTAGAGGGATCGAAACGCGCGTCAGTGTTTGTGTGGTGATAGGATTAATTAAGTTTGTTGGATTTGTGTGCGTTTTGTGTGGCAGTAGTGGTGGGAGGGCTTGCATGCAAAACGTGTATATTTCGCACAGGCTTGGTTATCTTGCACGTAAGTAGCGGAGTAGCAAGGTAAATATTTTGTGTTCATAGTAAAGTCTAATTTATTCAACGTAGATACTAAAATGACATTACATGTGTTGCCTGTTTTTTGCAATACAATAATAGTGATGTGCCACCACTATCGAAAGTTAACGATAAATTAAATTTTGTATAGATTTTTGTATGTATAACCTAGTGTAATCTAACTAATATTATAAATGCGAAAGTATGGATAGATGGATAGATGGATGGATGGATGGATGGATGGATGGATGTTTGTTTGTTACTCAATCACGCCAGAACGGCCCAACAGATCTGGATGAAATTCGGCACATAGATAGAGAAAAGTCTGGAATAGCACATAGGCTACTTTTTATCCCGGAAAATTGCGTAGTTCCCGCGGGATAGCGATAAACGAATTCTTTGCAGACGAAGTCGCTGGCAACAGCTAGTCAACTAATAAACCTTTAAATTTGCTTGATTATGATACAATCGTATTTTTTTCTTAAAATATAACATGACCAAACTTCTTGTATCCAGACCACAAACCAGGGATCGGAACCGGTTTACAAAAACCGGTTAATATCGTTCGAAAAACCGGTTAATTACGCTCATTGGATTAACCGGTTAATGGAGGAAACTAAATCAAAAAGTATTAAAATAAAACCGGTTACCGGTTAATACAAAGAACGAAATTTTAGAGCTCGCGCTCACCCATACGAAACCGGTTTAACTCAAAACAACTCCGCCCCCACCTCACCGTACGCGCTGAGTCACGCGGCGATGCTCTTTCCATCTCTTTCTTTCTTGCATGCTCTGGCTTCAGTGTTGTGTTAGAAATTGGAATTATAATTTTATTGGACGCTTTCCGCTGTCTAGTCCCTATGTATGCTTAGAACTTTAAAACTACGCAACGGATTTTGATGCGGTTTTTTTTAAATAGATAGTGATTAAAGGGGAAGCTGGTTTATATGTATAAAATACATGTTTAATATAGTAGAGAAATACTGATTGCACCCGTGCGAGCCGGGGCGGGTTGTTAGACGTTTGCCGTTCTCAAAAACATATGACACTAAAAATGTGGGTGTCGTTTTCGAGTAATTTGGTGGCTCTGAGCCCGATTTTGGCATAATTTTTGGATCCAAGATGGCGGATGACATTTTGACACTATGACACAAAAAATATTTATGGGTGTCGTTTTTGAGTAATTTAGTGCTCCTGAGCCTGATTTTGACATACTTTTTTGGATCCAAGATGGCGGATAACACTTTGACACTATGACACTAAACATGTTTATGGGTGTCATTTTCGAGTAATTTGGTGGCTCTGAGCCCGATTTTGCCATAATTTTTTGGATCCAAGATGGCGGATGACATTTTGACACTATGACACAAAAAATATTTATGGGTGTCGTTTTTGAGTAATTTAGTGCTCCTGAGCCTGATTTTGACATACTTTTTTGGATCCAAGATGGCGGATGACATTTTGACAGTATGACACTAAACATGTTTATGGGTGTCGTTTTCGAGTAATTTGGTGGCTCTGAGCCTGATTTCAGCATAATTTTTTGGATCCAAGATGGCGGATGACATTTTGACACTATGACACTAAAAATGTTTATGGGTGTCGTTTTCGAGTAATTTTATGCTCCTGAGCCTGATTTTGACATACTTTTTTGGATCCAAGATGGCGGATGACATTTTGACAGTATGACACTAAACATGTTTATGGGTGTCATTTTCGAGTAATTTGATAGCTCTGAGCTCGATTTTGACATAATTTTTTGGATCCAAGATGGCAGATGACATTTTGACGTTTGACACTACGGACACAAAAAACAAAAAAGTGTAAAATGTTACTCGAAAACGACACCCATAAACATGCTTAGTGTCATAGTGTCAAAATACCATCATGCCAGATTGCTTTCAAAGTCGATATCCGAGGGTCCGCGAGTAGCTTTTAACATGAATCCGTTATCATAAATGAAAAAACTGGCCGTCATTATGAAATCTTCAGATTTTGGACCAATTGCTTTCAAAATCGATATCTGAGCGTCAGCGTAGTCTCCAAACATGAATCCGTTATCAAAAACGGAAAAAGTATCCGCCATATATTGAAATTTTTAGTATTTCGACCGATTGCCTTCAAAATCGACATCAATCTGGGCGTCCGAGTAGTCTCCAAGAATCAGTTATCAAAAACGGAAAAAGTAGCCGCCATATATTGAAATTTTTAGTATTTCGACCGATTGCCTTCAAAATCGATATCTGAGCGTCCGAGTAGTCTCCAAACATGAATCCGTTATCAAAAATGGAAAAAGTGGCCGCCATATTCAAATTTTTAGTATTTCTACCGATTGCCTTCAAAATCGATATCTGAAGTGGTCACCAATATTGAATTTGTTGTCAGAATATGAAAAAATAGGCGTAAACTAGGGAATTTTAAGTTGAACGATTAATTTCTGTATTGATATCTGAAGATCTAGAAAAGCGAACGCCGAATGACACGACCGTTTTATTAGAATGATTATTTGGCATACATGTAACAGCTTACAAAAATTTCATCGCAATCGAGTCATTATAGTACCTACAGGAATTAGATTAGGCATTTCAACACTTAAACCACGCGCTTGACGTTCTTTTATCAAAAAATTACTTTCTTAGTCACAATACACACAACCAGCTTACGAAAATGAAGTAAATGTAACGCTATTCACGATACATTACTAACTTACGTTGAAAATTTTTAATTTATTGTTGAATATAGTTTAATAGTCGCATAGGGCAATGTAACAGAATAGATAAAAAGTAAACAAATTGCTTATTCTACGCTAACGAAGTCGCGAACAAAAGCTATTATATTATTTTTTATATTATATATTGCAAACGTACGTTTTTTTTGAGTCACTCTGTAAACTGAGACGTATCTCGACGTATCTAGTTTCTGGTGCAACGGAATGTACGTAATGTTTGCATAAATAAAATTATTAAGGTGAAAGGTCACTTACTGACTGACGAACGAATCACTCACGACATCCTCGACAACTATTGAAGCATTCAAGAATATCAAGATGAAATTTGGCAAAGCGGTAGCTTATCGTGGACCTGTTAGGAACGGATTTTGCGACAGGGACAGGGCCAGATATGTGGTTTAAAGGGCTCTTGCAAGTTTGTATTTTTTCATATTCTGACTACAAATTAAACATTTGGAGACCACTCCGACCCGCAGATATCGACTTTGAAAGCAATCGGTCCAAAAACTAATGATTTCAAAAAGACGGTCAGTTTTTTCATTTTTGATAACGAATTCATGTTTAGAGACCACTCGGACCATCAGATTTCGATTTCAAAACAATCAGTCCAAAAATTAAATATTTCAAAATGGCGGCCACTTTTTCCATTTCTGATAATGGATTCATGTTCGGAGACCACTCGGACCCTCAGATTTCGATTTTGAAAACAATCGGTCCAAAAACTAAAGATTTCAAAATGGCGGCCACTTTTTCCATTTCTGATAACGGATTCATGTTTGGAAACTACTCGGACCCTCAGATTTCGATTTTGAAAACAATCGGTCCAAAAACTAAAGATTTCAAAATGGCAGCCACTTTTTCCATTTCTGATAACGGATTCATGTTTAGAGACCACTCGGGCCCTCAGATATCAATTTTGAAAACAATCAGTCAAAAAACCAAATATTTCAAAATGGCGGCCACTTTTTCCATTTCTGATAACGGATTCATGTTTAGAGACCACTCGGACCTTCATATTTTGATTTTCAAAACAATCAGTCCAAAAATTAAATATTTCAAAATGGCGGCCACTTTTTCCATTTCTGATAATGGATTCATGTTCGGAGACCACTCGGACCCTCAGATTTCGATTTTGAAAACAATCGGTCCAAAAACTAAAGATTTCAAAATGGCGGCCACTTTTTCCATTTCTGATAACGGATTCATGTTCGGAGACCACTCGGACCCTCAGATTTCGATTTTGAAAAAAATCGGTCCAAAAACTAAATATTTCAAAATGGCGGCCACTTTTTCCATTTCTGATAACGGATTCATGTTCGGAGACCACTCGGGCCCTCAGATTTCGATTTTGAAAACAATCGGTCCAAAAACTAAAGATTTCAAAATGGCGGCCACTTTTTCCATTTCTGATAACGGATTCATGTTCGGAGACCACTCGGACCCTCAGATTTCGATTTTGAAAACAATCGGTCCAAAAACTAAAGATTTCAAAATGGCGGCCACTTTTTCCATTTCTGATAACGGATTCATGTTTAGAGACCACTCGGGCCCTCAGATATCAATTTTGAAAACAATCAGTCAAAAAACTAAATATTTCAAAATGGCGGCCACTTTTTCCATTTTTGATAACGTATTCGTGTTTAAAGACCACTCGGACCCTTAGATATCAATTTTGAAAATAATAGGTCGAAAAACTAAAATTTTAAAATGGCGGGGTTAACCGGTTAATTTCACTCAACAAAACCTGAATTGGTGCAAAAACCGGTTTATTTAATAACCGGTTAAAAAACCGGTAACCAAACCGTTAACCGCAATCCATTTCGGTATCGGCCATTGACCCCAAACCGGTTAATTTCAAAAACCGGTTTCCGATCCCTGCCACAAACATTGTCGATGGCTTCGAGTACACCACTAAACAATAAAAGCTGGTATCATTATTTGGCAATTTGACATTTGCAATTGTCAATTTAGGTTCTAGCTTAAATAAATGGACTATAGTATAGATATGATACCTTTCCCATCAGCTTTTCGCAGCACCCCGCCTCCATTTTGCCAGTATACTCGTCTAGTCTGTTCAAAATGACAGCTAGTAACATGTCAACATTTGACACTTTAAGGTCTGCAGCTTGACAGAAGACATCTGTCATATCTGACAGCACACTGTTATGGGATGATATGCCTAAAAAAATTTCAAATAATTAATTTAAATTTTATATGTATCCAACAAATTATAAATGCAAAAGTTTGGATGGATGGATGTTTGTTTGTTACTCAATCACGCCAGAACGGCCCAACGAATCTGGATGAAATTCGGCACATAGATAGAGAGAAGTCTGGAATAGCATTTGGGGGGGTGCCCCAATAGAGAGATCTCTCTCCAGGCAGATGTTATGCCTGGGGACCGAAGTCCGAAGGAAGAGAGTTGGAAGTTGTATATATGCATCCGTGTTGAGAAACTTCGTTAGCGCGATGTAGAACAATGTGACAGCTGTCACTAGAGCTGGCGCTAGCTACCCGTGCGTCGCAGTAATTATGTAGCGGCCAACTAGGTGGCGCTAGTGTCGCTACATCACTCCCCTCCGAGACCGGAGGTCGATAGCAGGTTGAGTCGTCCATACATCTTGTGATGCTTGCCGGGCCAGTGGAATGTTCCAGTGAGTCGGAACCAGATGCCGCATACGAAATATTATAAACGGGATGTGAACCGCGATTACCTTTATTGAGCTCCCGATATTTCGATACAGTTGCATGCATCATGATCACGGGTAGACTGAAGAAATTGCGGGTGGATGTTATTGTTGGGTAGACCGAGCTCTGTCTACCCTCATTCTTGCGCGTCGACTGCGTGCACTCTCGTTACCACTGGAACCAATTTCTTCAGTCTACCCGTGATCATGATACATGCAACTGTATCGAAATATCGGGAGCTCAATAAAGGTAATCGCGGTTCACATCCCGTTTATAATATTTCGAATGAACTTAACCGTGAATCATTAAAAACTCAGATGCCGCATAGTTCACGGTGAGTCGGAACTGTCTGCGGTGATGCCCCCAGTGAGTCGGAGTGGTGTAGTGTGCGTCGTGGCTGGCTGCTGCGTCGACCAGGAGAGAAGTGCGTCTCTGCTTACTGACCGGCCGAGGTGCAGTGTGCTGTGCCAAGGTCGCTGAGAAGGCTGTGGGTGATGACCTGGAATGCGCGTTCGCTGCATGCTGGTGGTCAGGATACCCGTAGTAGCCGTGGATGCTGGCTGGCTGTATGACTCGCTGCTCGAATGCTTGTGGAAGTGATGATGACGTCACGATGATGTAGATGGGAAGGCTGCGCTGACGTTCATGCTCGGGGTCACCAGTTTGGAGGGAGGAGCCACAAGAGAGAGATCTCTCTCCAGGCAGATGTTGGTGTTGTGTTGTGTGAAATTGATTTTTTAGGTGGCGCTAGTGTCGCTACAAGCACATAGGCTACTTTTTATCCCGGAAAATTACCGCGGGATAGCGATAAACGAATTCTCTGCAGACGAAGTCGCAGGCAACAGCTAGTCTCGTCTATATTTATGGTATAATTTGTTACCTGAGTCCCAAGAGTCGTTGTAATGTGTCATAGCGACCTCGAAGATCGCGCTTACGGCCGCCTTGGGCGATTGATTCCAGTCAACCTCTTTGCTACTCTCGTTCACTTGTTCCAGTATCAATTCTACTTCCTGATAAGAGAGAGCTGTAAAAAAATTCTGAGTTAGATTTACAACAAAAAAATAAAAATATACAATGATATATACAGGTTGTTTGGTAGCCAGGTGCAAAGCTTTAAGGGGGTGATAGCCGAGGTATTTTTGAACATTTTGAGCCATACATGTCTTAGCCGAAATTTGTTTTTTTTTTTTAAATCGTAAATTTAGAAATTTTATGAAAATACCCAGAATTTGATAAAAACGAGTCAATATTGCACCAATGAGCGTTAATTTGTAAACAAAATCTTTTATTTCGGGTAGTTTAATGTGTATTGGACCAAATGAAACAATATTTAAGTGTCTGTCTTGCCACAGAAACAAAATGGAGGCATTCGAAATTACTAAAAATGTCTTATTTTTGAACAGAGTCACCTTTCAGTGCCATAAAAAAAACAATATACCGTACGAAGCCGGTTTTATCACAAATCGAAAAATCCTATTTTTCACTTTCAAGCTAAATTGTTACAAGTTTATTTGATGTCAGTAAAAATGTTTGAAATTCATATTTTTTTCTTGTTTTTTAAAAACTTAGCTGGTAGCGACCCTTAAAATTAATAAAAAAAAAGAAAAAAATATAGCCTCTGTTAATAGGGACAGGAGAACAAAATGGGAGAGTAAGACTTTAAAATTACCGTTATTCCAAATAAGCAACACCCTAATGTATGTATGTAATAATAATAAATTATAAAATACTTACATTGCATATCTTTATGTAAAAGCAACATTAGGTGATACAATTCTATTGACACCGAAGGATTTTTGGCATACTCCATAGTATTATATTGGTCTGAAAAAAAAATTTTAAAAATATAATAAATCGCATATGCCGTCTTCTGAAGCCGCCGAACACTACAGTACTTTGTCGTAATAAGTAATAACCAACGGTGTCGTTAAGTTTGAAATCTATACATATAACAAATCAGTAGAAAGTTCGTGTATGTACATTAAATAAATTCATCAAATATAGAATGCTAACGATCAGGGGAGAGGAATGAAACACAAAAAAGTAAATTTTAAAATTTTTGACTGTCTGTATGTATGTGTATCTTTATTTTATTGAAATCTGATACTGTTCAAATATGCATAGCAATATTATGTGACTTTTGTCAATTAATGAAGTCTACGCGGACGAAGGCGCGAAAATGACAAGGTATTACTCTTACTAGCTTTCTCCAATAGGGTTTCTAGTATTCTCATATTGTTTTGTTCTAAACCAACGCGTCTCATAGCGAGTAGTTTTTGTCTTAGCCACGGTAAAGTTTCGCTCTCGCACATGTCTCTGAAAAAAAGGAAAAATCATCAAGGAGTCTATTCCAGGACTTCTAAGGTCTTCTTTTTTAGGGTTCCGTACCCAAAGGGTAAAAACGGGACCCTATTACTAAGACTTCGCTGTCCGTCCGTCCGTCCGTCCGTCACCAGGCTGTATCTCAAGAACCGTAATAGCTAGACAGTTGAAATTTTCACAGATTGTGTATTTCTGTTTGCCCTGTAACAACAAATACTAAAAACAAAATAATGATAATAATTAAGGGGGCTCCCATACAAAAAACGTGATATTTTATCCCTCTTTCGTGGCAACCACTCGCCGAGCTAGATCTCAAGAACCGTAATAGAGAGTAACGTTAACAGAGTAGTTGTTAGCCTTTTTTCTGGTACGGAACCCCTCGTGCGCGAGTCCGACTCGCACTTGGCCGGTTTTTTTTTCTTTTTTCTTCTACAGAATTTTTTTTTGAGGAAAAAATGTATCTCTTAGCACAGGTATTCTTATACTTAAAAAGAGGTACCAACCATTTGTTAACACACTGTACTTTTTGTTACCTGAATAAACTATTACTATTATTATTATTCTGTACATTTATTTTTTACATTTGATCGATTTGATGATCAAATTGGGGACGTTTTGAAAAAAGGTCAGGTCAAGAGTACCCGAAACCGGCGAGCATGTATGAAGAGATTGATGAATGTGGATGAAGCGAAAGAGGTATGTCAGGATCGTAGCAAGTGGAACAAAATAGTCTCTGCCTACCCCTGTGGGAAAAACGCGTGACTGTATGTATGTATGTATGTACAATACAATACAATACAATACAATAACTCTTTATTGAACACCACATATAACAATCAAAACAGAAAAAGGTATACAGAAGTAATAAGGTAGCAATAGGCGGCCTTATCGCTACAGAACGATCTCTACCAGGCAATCATAGCGGACCGGAGAAAAGAACAGATTTGAGCAGGTGGTGCAATTACAAATTTTACATAACATAATAACATAACATAATTTTCAATTGTATTTTTTACATAAGTTATGCTTTTACCATCTGCGCGGGAAGAGAAGCAACTGGCACATTCTATGTTTTTTCTTTGCTCTCAGAACAGCGTGGAAGCGCGATGACCTTCGATGACCTTTAAGATATTCAAAATGGCGGTTCGTTCTCACCCGACATTCCTCTTGACGCAGTCGAGAACAGCACGAGATATGCCCATCTCATTCGCTCTCATGCACCATTTCAGCTCGTGCGAGCGAGACAGCATGTTTATCCTGTCCTCTTCATCCTGGCTTTGTGGCAGCGAGCTATAGTACGAAGACCTGGAATAGAAAAAAAACAATTAAAATTTAGTATTTTATGTAGTGTCCGACCGAAACACGATTTTTAACCGAAACCGCGAAACCGAATAATCGTTTTTTTCTGAATTCGGCCGAAACCGAAACCGAAATTTTGAAGACGTATCATATCAAACAAAATATTCAAAATTACTGTACAAATCGTAAGGAAAAGGTGATTGCAAGGATTTCTTATATGAGAACAGTTACTTTTTCTGTTAAACAAAATAAAAAAAACTGTCGCTGGTCCCAGCCGGCCGCCTGTGCATTACCTATACCTACCCGGCCGAGCGTGCCCGAAGTAAGCCGAGCGCTCCCGATGCGAGAGCCGCGAGAGGCCGCGAAGTAATTTCGACCCGGCCGAAGGTTTCGGCCGGATCCTGGCCGAAACCGAAACTTCGGCCGAAATCACATTTTTGGCCGAAATTGGCCGGAACCGAAACCGATATGTAATGTTAAACCTAACAGTTCTTCCATGCTGGTGTGGGAGAAAAGTAAAAACATAGAATATAGTAAAAGCCCATCGAGGGAATGGGCATAGGAATAATGTTTAATATAGAGTCTGGCAAACGAAAGCGTGACCTGGATTTTTTAAAAAGTTTTAATATGGCAACATTATTACTCTGTCAAAGGCAAGTCGAAGTCCTTGGTTAGAGTTGTTTTGATTTTGTGAACTCATTTATTTTTCATTTATAATTGACAACATTTCATATTTCTGAGCCTATAATTTTAATGGTTCTTTGTATTCTGTTTGAAAAGATGAACACGCTGACAGTTTAATTTTTTCGCTAGGGTTTGTATTTAATTTATAATTATTTTATTAATTTTTGCTTATTCTAAAAGGGCGTAACTCCGATACTATCACAGAATAGACACTTATCCTTTTGTCTTTTCTGTATAGAAAAAAATCTGACGTCAATTTCAAATTGTCAATGTCAGGCCTTATTCTCCGATATTCGATTTTCGAGGTTCGCTTCGTGCTGTTCCGCTCATACTAATATAGTCATTAACTTCAGAGTGAGAGAGAAGGTATGCAACGAACTTCAAAAATAGAATTTCAGAGTTGCCCCCTTGCACTTTGAAGTTGTCATATACAAAATTATGGTCGCTTATTTTTTCTTGTGAAAAAGGCAAAGGTGTTTCACCTATCCTGTGGTAGTTTTGGTAAAATTAGGACATATTTTTAATTAATTTTTATTTTTTATAATAAGCGATATTAAAATTATATAATCATATTGCAGTGATCAGGAGGCAAAATGCTTTCGAACGATATATACATTTTCAGGTGTTATAAAAATGAAATGTTGTCAATTGCCGTAATATATGGGTAAAACAATAAAAAGTACCTAATAAGTACAATAGTAGTGCTACATACCATGATCAGTAAGTTCAAGCAAAAACAAGAGGAGAAAGAAGTTGTTTTCCAAGAGAAACAACAATGTTTACGTGCGATGTCGGATTTTTTAGGTTAGTACCTATGACTATGTAATCTTAATCCTTGTTGGCTGATTATTTGATATATTGACCATAATTATGATGATGATACCGTTGTTTATGTTTACAGATAATCTTGAAGATGTTCAAGGAATCTGCGAAATGAAAAACAATTAGTAATACCACATGTAATTTTTTTGAATTTGCCGCGTTTTCTCAGGTCACGCTTTCGTTTGCCAGACTATAGTCTATTTATTCATACTAGATACTAAATTGACGATTGCAAATGTCAAATTGTGAAATAATGATAACAGCTTTTATTGTTAAGTGGTGTACTCGAAGCCATCGACAATGTTTGTGGCCTGGATACAAGAGGTTTGAACAGGTTTATTATCATAATCAATAATCAAGCAATTTTAAAGGTTTATTAGTTTATCACACTAGCTTATACGATCAAAAAACTATACTAAATTTACTTTATCGTTAACTTTCGATAGTGGTGGCACATCAATATTTTTGAATTGCAAAAAACAGGCAACACAGGTAATGTCATTTTAGTATCTAGTATGGATAAATAGACTTTATGCGATGCGGCTAGCAACCCATCACTTTTTTGACTCGCCTGATCATAAGTCTTGCTGCCCACTCCGCGAGGCACTCGTTAGTCGTGAAGATATTATTATGTGCGTCTGTCAGTTCCGACGGATCGTGGCGCCACGACGTAGCCTCAGTTATCTGTCAATGAAAGTTTTTTTTTATACATACACTAGCTGTTGCCCACAACTTCGTCTGCAAAGAATTCGTTTATCTCTATCCCGCGGGAATTTTCCGGGATAAAAAGTAGCCTGTGTGCTATTCCAGACTTTTCTCTATCTATGTGCCGAATTTCATCCAGATTCATTGGGCCGTTCTGTCGTGATTGAGTACCTAACAAACATACATCCATCCATCCATACTTTCGCTTTTATAGTATTAGTTAGATAGTTAGATTAGATAGATAAATCACGTATTAATCACATACGGGGTAGGCAGGGCCTAAGGTAACAAGGCCTAAAGGCCACGTTTAGCATGATTGCCTCTTTCCGCAGATGGTAATAGCCCATCGATAATGGAAATCTTAGGAATCATGTTATAGGCGTTGCTAGCAACCCATCAATATTTTGATTCCCCTTTCCATGGTGTTCTGCCTTTTCGCCGATTTTTTTTGATCGAATTTCATTTGGCAACCAACATTTCGCCGAATGTTCACTTTGACAACTGACAATTGGCAAATTTTTGTATGCCAACGCCTCATTTGGCCGAATTTTCATGAAGACGAATACTTTTGGAATATCTTTCACATGGCAAATGTTACACTGGGCCGAATAACGCTTATGATTAATTTGGATTAATTTAGGTTTAGGTGCTGTGCCACCCCTTAGCCGCGAACATGTTTGTTTTCATTTATAAACAGTTTTTATTTTAAGAGTTTTCAATGATTCACTGTTAAATTCATTCGAAATATTATAAACTGCGTCAAGCCGTACCGCGTTACCGCGCGTTTACCGCGTAAAGGTAATCGCGGTTCATATCCCGTTTATAATATTTCGAGTCTTTATTTTTACCTTGGAATGTCTTATTTTTTATTAATGGTTATCAGTGGCGTGGCGTCAAGTATATCAGAAGGCAAGCCGAAGGGAAGTTAACTAGCCTTTTCCTCTAATTCTGCACAATAAATTGCCCAACTGCCTTAAAATAGGCAAGCCGGTGAGAATCGAGTTCTATGGACGCGACGCCACTGATAGTTATATAGTACCATTTGGCTATATATAGTAAAGTCATTTTAATAAGTGTCCATGTAAAAAAAAAAAAACGTTGAGTTGGCAATCGTGAGGTTGGGAAATGAAAGTAATCATTTTAACAAATTGCCATGTGACGATTCGGCAAAATGAAATTCGGCTAAACGTTGGTTGGGAAGTGAAATTCGGTAGTAAAATTTTCGGCAAATCAATAGAGAACCCCCTTTCCATATATATCGTGTTACCTTGGGATCTATGCCGTAAAAGATAAAGTCGTGATTTGTGTACGTATAGACCGACCGCTTAACTGAGTCCGCGCCCGCGCGGAGGGGGCAGGGTAGGACGACAAAGGGGACCGAGAGCGGTGCGGGCGGGGAGTGCGCCAAACGCCCGCACGGAGAGAGGCCCCCGCGCAAGCCTACCCCGCGCCCCGCACCCGAGCGTGAGGTAGGTCTATATTAGTTTTCACTGAGCAAGCCCATTGCTATAAAAAAGCGACGGGCAGCACTCCGGGAGTGCCGGCAGAAGTGAAAACAGCAGCTTATATTAGATTTTAATGTTGTAACCTCCACGCTCAAGACGCACGTACTGGCCGCTTACAAAAAAAAACGTACGTATTATCTATATTGACAGACCTCTAGCAATGTGCTGATGCCCTAGTACTTTTGCTCCACGACTCAACAAAAAAACACTTCATAAATCGAACGCGATTCATTCGTATTTCAAACTAAGCTCTGCTGATCCTGATATCCTGGTACTTAAACTCTCCTTCCGTCTGACGCGAGTTTGTAATTTTTTACCCATAACAAAGTGCTCAGCGCCGCTAAAGATGTTTTCACTTCAAAAAACAAATAGATGCTATTATGGAACCTTGGCACACTCACGGCTGAGATCTCGAAGTGTCTCCGTGGCCACTGGTCCATAGCTCGCAGCCACCCCACGGAGTTGTGGGCCATCCCCAGTTTATATGACACTACCATCTTGTCAAACCATGACTTGACATCTGTAGGCACTAAAAAAGGACACATTGTCATTAAAAAAACATAGACATCATTAATTTACGGTTAAGCCTTAATAAATAATTGACTGAAAGAAAAAAAAACTATCAAAGAAAGAACGAAAAAAAAGAAAAAGTTTATTCATGTTCATGACAATTATAAAAGTAGTTAATGAAATGAAACAATTTATTTTCCAGACTAGGTCCATAATCAAATAAAAATACAATAAATAGAAAATTAAAAATAAAATCGAAATCAAAAATTAAAATCGAAAATTAAAGTTAAATTAAAATGAAATCAAAAATCGAAAATAATCAATATTAAATTGTATTCAAATACAATAAATAGGAAATTAGAATAAATTAAAAATTAAAAATAAAACATTTATTAAATGAAATCAAACTGCAATGATAAACTAAATAGAAATTAAATTAAAATTAAGAAAGTTAAGTTAAGAAACAAAACAATTCCAGTTAACTTTTACTTTACTACAACCGCTTTTTTTCTGTTGACTACTTGCATTGAGCAATGGTTAAAATAACTACGGTGTCATTACAAAAAAGTTAAACAGACGTTGAACGCGTGTCTAAAAATTAATCCATTGAATTAAGGTTGATTTTGCAATAGATTATTTTTACTCTTATTTCTTTTTTCTTTTTTTTTCTTTTCGTTCTTGCTCGCTTGCCTTCCTATTCACATAAAAAAAAGTGTTTAACTTTTTTGTGATAACATCGTAAGCCTTCCCTGAGTGGTATGTGCCCAGGAGTGGGACGGCTATAGGCTGGAGATACTTCATGATGTACGAACCTTCATAGGCATCCAAGCAAGCAATAATAGCCCTTTTCTCAGCCCAGAGACAAGGCAAAGTAGAACTAGTTATAGATCTCCTTTGCTGTAAAGTTAGGTTATCCCAATTTGACAGTTTGCCAAAAGCAGATTTGAGATCTGTAAAAAATGTTGACAGAAATAAGAACACACTAGAACCAAAGCTAAACTTGCGAAATAACGTTTGAAATTTACATACATACGGTCTTTTGATTCTTTACTGCCCTATTTGGTAAACAAAATTCTAACCTCAAAATGTCTCATTTCTGTTATTTTTTAACAAATGTATGTATGTATGTATGTATGTAAACTCTTTATTGCACATAAAAATTTAAAAATACAGAAGTACACAGAAAATAGTACAAAGGCGAACAAATTCATTGTAAATAAAGGAACTGGAGGTAAAATATCAGCAAAATTATGTACAAAATATTGCCTCAGGTTTATTTGATAACATAAGGGTGCGACCACACCACCGCTTAAAAAACGGTGACGTTACGGAATCGCAACAAAATGTATGAAGAAACGGTGAGAAAACGTGAGGCATACGACACGTCACTGCGTATACGCGGCGGTTTGGTCACACCCTAACACACTTAATTCTTTACAAAAATTCGTACATTGAGGTTAGAATTTCTTTTACCTAATTGACAGTTAAGATTTTTTTTTTAAATATGAATAGGAAGGCAAACGAGCAAGTGGGTCACCTGATGGTAAGCGATCACCACTGCCCATAGACGCCCGCAACCCCGGAGGGATTGCAGATGCGTTGCCAACCTAGAGGACTTAGATGAAATGCCTCTTGTGCCCGTAATTTCCCCGGCTGTCTTACTCTCCACACCGGAACACAGCAGTGCAAGCACTGCCGCTTAGCGGCAGGATTAGCGAGTAAGATGGTGGTAGCGATCCGGACGGACTCGCCATACCACCCGCAATGTCTCATTTTTGTTATTTTTTAACTATTTCACAGTAAATAAAGGAACTGGACATAAAATATCAGCAAAATGTTGTACAAAATATTGCCTCTGGTTTATTTGATAACATAATACACCTTATTCTTTACAAAAATTTGTACATTAGAGTTTAGATTTTTTTTTACCAAATAGGACAGTTAAGAATAAAAAGACCTTACATAAATCCCGTTTTTATCGCTTACGGGGTAGACAGAGCCTAAGGTAAAGCTAAAGGCCACGTTTAGCATGATTGTGGGCGTATAGGAAAGGGGAATCAAAATAGTGATGGTTTGCTATACTAGTTCCAACCATTTATTTTCTCGATGACAGATTTATTTGATAGTTATAGTGTTGTAACCAAACAGGTGACCAGTAGATGGGCAGTTCTCCTCAGAAAAATTCTCCCCGAACAAATTTTGTGCCTAAAGTTATCTTAGTCCTAGGACTTCATTATGACACTTAAATGATACTTTAAGTTTAATATTAAAGTTTTATATGGGAGGCACTTCATGAAAAACATTATTTAGCTAGATATTTGAGATTAAAACAAAAGAGTAGTGACCTACAATGACGAACTGTATCCACAATGACATTTTCACTAACAGCAATGACGTGGTGTAGGCCCCAATGACGATTAAGTAAGAAGGTCTTATGTTCATAGTAAGCACTTACCAGTAACTGTCGTTTTTAAATAACCTGAATAAAATGATAATAAAAGTTTATGATTTTGTGATTTGTTTAATAAATAATCAACCGCTATAAAATTTTACAACTGGTCTAGTTATCCTACTAATATTATAAATACGAAAGTTTGTGAAGATGTGACGATGTGACGATGTGAGTGAGTGAGTGTGTATTATGTTTGTTACTTCTTCACGCTAAAACGACTGGACAGATTTGGATAAAATTTGAAACGAAGATAGCTGGTACCCTAGATTAAAACATAGGTTACTTTTTATCCCGGAAAATTGTATAGTTCCTGCGGGATAATGATAAACATATTAATTGCTAATTAAGAAGCTAGTAGGCTTATACATTTCGAATCGTACTGGTCTAGTTATATGATTCGAAATGTATAAGCCTATTCCCACTTGTCTATGTCCCTATTTCTACACTGCGAACTATTTAATAAAAATCCGGGGTTCTCTATTGTTTGCTCGAATTTCATATGAACTAATTTCACATGCCGGAATTTCATTTGCCATAATTTTATGACGATATATATGCCATAACAGTGTTAGCGAAAAATCAATTCGAATTGACTATTGACGAAACTAATTCTAAACTTACTGATTGAGGATTGACGATTACTAATCGTTAATTCGAATTGATCGGTCAATCCTCAATCCTCAATCGTCAATTCGGATTGACGATTACTTTGTATGTACCTACCTAATAATGTCCTTTTTAATTAGGCCATTTTTCGAAACTGACCAAATGCGTTCAAAAGCGGTGTCTGAGTTTACCAAAGGATCCGAAACATGTTTCCGACGGCAATATGAAGAATGTCCTTCTAAACATCTTATCGATTACAAAACACGTCCAAAAAAGACCTTTTTACGTCGTAAAAACGTCAAATACCTATGTGGAACATGTTTTGGGCACCTCAGATATTGATTTTGAACTCAATTGGTTGATTTCAAGAAAAGTCACCAAAATGTCCCAAACCCAAAACAGGGCCTTAAATAAGAGTTTTTAATGATTCACGGTTAAGTTCATTCGAAATATTATAAACGGGATGTGAACCGCGATTACCTTTATTGAGCTCCCGATATTTCGATACAGTTGCATGTATCATGATCACGGGTAGACTGAAGAAATTGCGGGTGGATGTTATTGTTGGGTAGACCGAGCTCTGTCTACCCTCATTCTTGCGCGTCGACTGCGTGCACTCTCGTTACCACTGGAACCGTTCTCACTCGAAACTCGATTCAAACACACTACACTCACAGTGTCACTTCGACGCAGTCGACGCGCAAGAATGAGGGTAGACAGAGCTCGGTCTACCCAACAATAACATCCACCCGCAATTTCTTCAGTCTACCCGTGATCATGATACATGCAACTGTATCGAAATATCGGGAGCTCAATAAAGGTAATCGCGGTTCACATCCCGTTTATAATATTTCGAAAGGGCCTTAAATATTGCGTTGGAAACATGTTTCAAAACCTTTGGGCACCTCAGATATTTGAACGCAATCGGTTGGTTTCATTTCAAGAAATACTGACATCAGGAACATGTTTTCGAACCTCTGGGAAACTCAGGTATCGACTTTAAGTCCAGTAAGTAGGTCCCAAAAAAGGACACATTTGAAAAGTAATCTTAGGGAATTAATGGTTAATCTAGATTGAGAATTGATTTAATCCGAATTGAGGATTGATGCGTTAATTCCAATTGATTCAATAGGATTGACGCGTTAATCAGAATTGAATCAATTCGAATTAATCAATTCGGATTAACGCGTCAATTCGATTGATCAATCCGGATTGATTTAGTTCAGATTGATGCCAACACTGTGCCATAATGATCATTGGTCATATTTTCATTTGCCATAATTTTTAGGTGCTATAACGATACGTTTGCCATACATTTCATTTTTCCTATTATCAAGTGTCCTAAAATCATTTGCCATAAAATTCAAACGCCATAATAATTATTTGCCATAAAAAACCCAGAATTTTGATTCTTGTAATTTTAAGTATTGCGATAATCTATTATCTAAGTACGTTTTACAGATGTTATGTCTAGAAACCAAATATTAATATGAACTGAATGACCCTGAGGCGAAGTTTTGGCGCTTCGCGCCTTGACGCCATTCTAACCTAACCTAACCTGTATATTAATTGACCAGTCGTGTGGCCTGTGATTTGATATTGCGGGGGGCTCCGCCCCCCGCGCCCCCCGAGCCCTTACGGATGCTTCTATTTCTGCTCTGAGGGTCGCAAGAAACCTAACGAACCTACCGTGTTTCGATAGCAGTAAGTTTCAACAGTCTGTATCTGTTTTTTCCTTAATTATGGCAAATGATTGTTATGGCATGAAATATTAGTGATTTTGAACGTTATGGAAAGTGATATTATGGTATCTAATATTAAGGATGTTGAACATTATGACGTTTGAGTATTATGGCATTAAGAAACATGTGATATTAGGGCAAATGAAGGTTATAGCCAGTGACCATTATGGCAAATGAAATTAGTACAAATGAAATTATGGGAAATGGAGGGATCCCGTAAGCATCATTATAATGATATGTCATATCGAAACGTCATTGTTGGATACGAATGTCATTGTAGGTTTTGCGGTTTATCATTGGAGGCGAAACGGGTCATTGTCATCCCTCTCAATTTCGCTTACAATGACGCAGCCAACAATGACAAATTCAATGAAACCTCTTGGAACTCGTTTGTTTTTAATGCGAACTAAAAATATTTATTTCGACAGCATCAAACCTAAATTTGCTTAAACATAGTTAAGGACTCACTTAAATATCATGCATTATCATCGACAAATAGTTTAAAATAACAATGACGAAAATATTTACAAAGATGGAAGAACTTTTTTCGGTGTTTGCCTGGCCGTAACGCGGCGTGTGTTGCTCATCCGCGTGCCGTGAGCTGACGGAGGGGCGGGAGACGAACGCTGGGGGCTGTATTTTGGCCGTTTAATGCGTTTCGTTTTTAAGAAAATTCACAAACAATAGCTGCATCCAACAATGACGTATTTTTTTTACACGTTGTTTGAAGTAAATTTTATTGATGTTACATTTAATTTACAAGCGTAATTATTATTTAATACTGAGCATTTTTTATCTGTTTTTTATGTATAAAAATAATATTCAATGGTTTGTTTGTACTCTATGTTTTAATCAACTTCTAAGTCTGGTGACTAGGTTGGCCGCATGTAAAATACGGCTTGTTTTCCACTTTTTTGCCAAATATTTTGTTTTATAGAGGATTAAGCTTAAAAATGGTTAGGACACCTTTTGCATTGGTTAATAACGTGCTTAAATAATGATTTTGGTGTACTGAATAATCAGTCAGTTACAACTAATGTCCAGTCATACGAAAAATGAACCTTGTGGAGAACTGCCCAGATACGATAACGATCCAATTTAAAAAAATTACCTGTCATTGTAATTATTTCATTTCAATGTTGATTACCTATCTATACTTACATTATAAAGAGGAAAGATTTGTATGTTTGTAATGAATAAACTAAAAACTACTGGAAAAACAAAAAATATTTCACCATTAGAACGCTACATCGTTACTGAGTAACATATGCGATTTTTTATCCCGGGAAAAAAATTACAACGTGTACAAAGTCGTTGGAACACATCTAGTTCATACACACAATACCGATACAATGTCGAAATTTCAATTATAACATCACTATGTGTATTGCCATAGAATGTACCGTTATTAAAACGTTTATTATTTATTGTACTTTAAAAAAAATACTGCATATATGGACTCAATATGTCTTAGATGAATATTATATAGGATCAAGGAACAAAATTAGGCAGTTGTCGTATGTTTTATACCTCGCATTTAAAAG
Source organism: Pandemis heparana (assembly GCA_963854515.1). Taxonomy (NCBI): domain Eukaryota; kingdom Metazoa; phylum Arthropoda; class Insecta; order Lepidoptera; family Tortricidae; genus Pandemis; species Pandemis heparana. The sequence continues at coordinate 9,836,795 of OY978032.1, forward strand.
TTATTTTTTGCGTAACTAATCACAGTTACATTCTACGGTAGCTGTCATCGAGAAAATAAATGGTTGGAAGTACTATAGCATCGCCCACAATCACTAAACGTGGCCTTTAGCTCTTGTTACCTGCTCTGTCTACCCCGTAAAAGTTATGACGTGGTTAATATGCATGTTTAAATTACCTTCCAGCGAGAATGTTGTTGTTTCATCCATTACAACATCTTGTGTTTCTTGCCGAGCGCTAAAAAGTAAATAGATTCAATACTTAATACAATGTGTCAAAAAAAAGTGACGGGCAGCACTCTGGGAGTGCCGGCAGAAGTGACAACAGCAGCTTAGATTAGATTTTAATGTTGTATCCATGACGCTCAAGACGTATCGTACTGGCCGCTTACAAAAAAACGTACGTATTATCTATATTGACAGACCTCTAGCAATGTGCTGATGCCCTAGTACTTTTGCTTCACGACTCAACAAAAAAACACTTCAAAAATCGAACGCGATTCATTCGTATTTCAAAATAAGCTCTTAGACTTAGAGGATCTGATATCCTGGTACTTAAACTCTCCCTCCGTCTTACGCCTGACGCTAGTTTAACATTTTTTACCCATCCCAAAAAGCGCTCAGCGCCGCTAAGAAGTCTTCACTTCAATAAAAACAATAATAATAAAACAATTAGGTACAAAACAAGGTCGCTTTCTCTGTCCCTCTGTCCCTATGTATGCTTAAATCTTTAAAACTACGCAACGGATTTTGATGCGGTTTTTTTTAATAGATAGAGTGAATCAAGAGGAAGGTTCATTATGTATAATACATGCATAATATACCGTGCGAAGCCGGGGCGGGTCGCTAGTAAACTATAAAATAATAATAATAATCAATACGGTTTCGCTATAATTTCTTTGGCAGGTGTATTATGACATGAAAGTAAAGTTTTTTAAGTCATTATGACATTTGCAGTGAAAAGGTTCCACAGTACGCGATTAATTTTCTTTCACTTTACAGTTAGTTTTTTTAACCTAAATACAAATATAGTAGACAAACTTACCCTAGTACATAAATCTCGTCACCATAGTAACGCATCCTGACATCTTCATAAAGGAGGGTCGACAAAGAGGCACCTTCTGTGCCGACTGTGAGGCCTCTCAGTTTGTCAGCGGGCGCTAATAAGCTAAACAGAAATAGTACATTATTGCAGGCGGACGAGTATGCGTTAAAAGGCCGAGCGCAAGCGAGTACTCCTATTATACCTTCAGGAAATCGGCGTTAATATAGCGCTTTTCTCAAATGTGAGTTATGTCTAAATATCAACCCTCTTATTCATAAACGCTCTATAAGCTTCTGCTAACTTAGCAATCCTTTGACCTTATCTGTCACTTTGATATTTTCCTTTCACAGATAAGGATATTGATTGCTAAGTTAGCATAAGCCCATACAGCGTTTATGAATAAGGGGGCCAGTCTTTATATCAGTCAGCTGATATAAAATAATCGTGTTTATTCCCACTTATACGCCCATAAATACGCTAAATGTGGCCTTTATGTCTTATTACCTAAGGCTCTATCTACCCCGTAAGGGATAAAGAGCTCACGCTATAATTGACAACATTTCATATTTCTGAGCCTATCACTTTAATGGTTCTCTGTATTCTGTTTGAAAAGATGAACATGCTGACAGTTAAATTTTTTCGCTAGGGTTTGTATTTAATTTATAATTAATTTATTAATTTTTGCTTATTCTAAAAGGGCGTAACTCCGATACTATCACAGAATAGACACTTACCCTTTTGTCTTTTCTGTATAGAAAAAAATCTGACGTCAATTTCAAATTGTCAATGTCAGGCCTTATTCTCCGATATTCGATTTTCGAGGTTCGCTTCGTGCTGTTCCGCTCATACTAATATAGTCATTAACTTGAGAGTGAGAGAGAAGGTATGCAACGAACTTCAAAAATAGAATTTCAGAGTTGCCCCCCTTGTACTTTGAAGTTGTCATATACAAAATTATGGTCGCTTATTTTTTCTCGTGAAAAAGGCAAAGGTGTTTCACCTATACTGTGGTAGTTTTGGTAAAATTAGGACATATTTTTAATTAATTAATTTTTATTTTTTATAATAAGCGATATTAAAATTATATAAACATATTGCAGTGATCAGGAGGCAAAATGCTTTCGAACCATATATACATTTTCAGGTGTTATAAAAATGAAATGTTGTCAATTATTACACGGTAGTTTTCTCATCGTGAGGAAACCGGACCAATCCCAATAAGGCTTAGTTACTTCTGGGTTGGAAGGTCAGATGGCAGTCGCTTCTGTAAAACTAGTGCCTACGCCAAATCTTGGGATTAGGTTGTCAGAGCGGACCCCGGGCTCACTGAGCCGTGGGAAATGCCAGGAAAAACGCTAGGAAGATGATGACTATACCTAGTTTTCTATTTACCTTTGCACATTGCCTCCATTGCCCACTAGGACTCTACACACGTCAATACAGAGTGGGGTGACGTCGTTAGCGCGAGGTAGCACAGTGGCCAGCATTGGGAGCAAGCATGGGCCCAGATCGAACGAGGTCACGGCTAGCACAGAGTGCAGTGCCTCCGAGAGCAGCGTGCGAGCCGCCTCTGGAGCGCTCTGGAAATAATTAGTGTCTTTACAGCCTTATTCATAAAAAATCCTTAATTGAGGTTTGATCGGTCTAGTAGTTAACAGACTGATTAAGCTTATTTGACAGTTGTTAAAAAGTATGATTCATAAACGCTTGCTAGCAGTCTGTTAGCTAATGAGCTGCTGATGGATGGATTAGACGCGTTATGTTGTCACCTTGACAAATCATAGAGCAAAAATGGCCTTTTAGTGAATTAAAAAAAAGAAATTGACAGCAGTGGCAGCCAATTAGCGGGAAACCCAAAACATGGTTTCAGCCTAATACGACAGACGAGGCAGTGTGGATCTAGTTTCCTTTACCTTTCCCGGAGTGGATAAACTTAAAACAAAAAAAAAACTGTCTTGCGTAAGGTTTTGCGCTTGCCAAAATCAGCTGTTCACATTTGTGGCGGCCATTTTGTGAGTTAGCAGAGAGATGAAGGAGGGTCTACGGTCCGCTAACTTTCGGACTACTTAACAGAGCCTTTATGGACTGATTAGCGCTAACAGACGTTTATGAATCATTTGTTTTTTTGCATCGGTCCTATATTTTTTTTTTATTTATAAGCCTTTTTATTCCGAATTCGCTATAATTTCAGTAAGTACATGTTGTTGTTGTTGTTGTTATTGTCGTTTATTTATTAAATTGTCGCGTAATTCGGCGTGCCTCATGGCATAGGCCTCCTCCGTGTATTGGAGGGTTTGGGCTATAGTTCCCACGCGCGCCCAGTGCGGATTGGGAACTTAACACACACCATTGAATTTCTTCGCAGATGTGTGCAGGTTTCCTCACGATGTTTTCCTTCACCGAAAAGCTCATGGCAAATTACAAATGCATCGGTCCTATAGCGCGCTTCTAACTTTTTATGAATAAGGCTGTAATTGATTATGGATTCAGCAGGCCCCTATTTCACTAAAGTCGTCACAATTTAAAAGGCCCGTTTTGACAGTTCACGCCCATGAAGTTCTTTATTTTGTACCGATAGAAATGTTCTGAACGATGTATCATTTCAAAATACCTACAATATCAATTTAAGTTAAATTTTCAAGTCAGAACTTTAATCCAGCGCCATTTTACAATACATATTCAATTCGATCAAATACTCATGAAAACTTGAATCGATTTATCGTGAGTATCGAGTACCGAGTTGTACGGTGACATCACTAGTTACGTCGGGAAGACAAATGTCAAAACGGGCCTTTTATTTTGCGACGACTCTAAGTCGACAATTGTCGGCGACTTTTGACAATTCAAACTGCAATACGTATTCAATGAAGTCAACCGGCGTAGATAGAACAACACAAGATAACTTACCTTAGCAAACTCTAGAAGAGTCTCTAAAATGTCATCTATAGGTATTTGTACATCGATGCTTGGCTTGTTAGAATCTAGAAAAAGAAAAAAAATCGAATCGAGAACATGCTTTCTTTAAGACGGTAAAAAAAAACTCTGCGCAATAAGAGAGAGATTTACACAGGTTCGATACGATAATAGTCAAACCGTAAATAAAAAAAAAAAAACATTTTTTGTCAAAAATGCCTTAAGTCACTTTGGAAAAGAGCTGATTACTCTTCAAACGGCTGGACCGATTTTCACCAAACAAAGCCAAGAACCACCGCAAGGAAACTGGCTTTAAAAAGAATAAAACCGCATCGAAATCGGTCTATCTGCATGAGAGCTGTGATACCACTAGCTTCTGCCCGCGACTTCGTCCGCGTAAAATTAGCAATTGACAAGTTTATCGCTATCCCGCGGGAACAATGCAATTTTCCGGGATAAAAAGTAGCCTATGTTTCAATCTAGGGTAACAGTTATCTCCGTTCCAAATTTTATATAAATCCATTCAGTCGTTTCAGTGTGAAGAAGGAACAAACATACACTCACTCACATAGTCACTCAGAAACTTTGCATTTATAATACTAGCTGTTGCCAGCGACTTCGTCTGCAAAGAATTCGTTTATCGCTATCCCGCGGGAACTACGCAATTTTCCGGGATAAAAAGTGACCTATGTGCTATTCCAGACTTTTCTCTATCTATGTGCCGAATTTCATCCAGATCCGTTTGGCCGTTCTGGCGTGATTGAGTAACAAACAAACATTCATCCATCCATCCATCCATACTTTCGCATTTATAATATTAGTTAGATTAGTAGGATATCCTTGAGTATATTGTATTTCTTCATATTTTAAATCTAAGTGTATCGAATGTGTGTAAATAAATGTTTCTCTCTCTCTATTCTTTTTTTCTTTTCTCTTCTTTTTTTTCTTTTTCTCTTCTTTCTCTTTTCTCTCTCTTTGTACACAGTTTAAACAATAAATAATTATCTTATCTTATCTCTCTCTCTCTCTATCTCTCTCTCATTTGCCTCTTTTTTACTCACCCTCTTGCACGTTCGTCTGTCGCGCTCTCGAAGTGCTGTAACTGCTAAACGTGCCTTGGAAAGCTTTGCTGAGAGTCATAAGTTTTGCAGGTACTGGTGCGAGACTGTAAACAAAAACATTTGTTACTAGCTGTTGCCCGCGACTTCGTCTGCAAATAATTCGTTTATCGCTATCCCGGAACTACGCAATTTTCCGGGATAAAAGTAGCCTATGAGTTATTCCAGACTATAGTCTAAATTTGTGCCAACTTTGAGCCAGATCGGTTCAATCACTGACGTGAAAGAGTAACAAATATCCATGCACACAAAATATTTACCTTGCTACTCCGCTACTTACGTGCAAGATAACCAAGCTTGTGCGAAATATATACATACATCACATACATGTACATGTACATCGGTTGTGCTCTAACTTTGATAATGATCCCGTAGAGGGATCGAAACGCGCGTCAGTGTTTGTGTGGTGTTAGGATTAATTAAGTTTGTGGGATTTGTGTGCGTTTTGTGTGGCAGTAGTGGCGGGAGGGCTTGCATGCAAAACGTATATATTTCGCACAGGCTTGGTTATCTTGCACGTAAGTAGCGGAGTAGCAAGGTAAATATTTTGCGTTCATTGAAATGGACCTCCGCAAAGTAACGCCAAATTTTATCCAAATCCGTTTAGTCGTTTTAGCGTGAAGAAGGAACAAACATACACACTCCCTCACATCGTCACATCGTCACAAACTTTCGCATTTATAATATTAGTAGGATTACACCCCAAGGGTGGTGAAATAAAGAATGTCTCAGACCGCAGAAACTTGTCGCACGAGCCAAAGGCGAGGGCGATAAACATGCGACCCGAGGCTTTCTTTATCACCGTCCGAGGTGTGTACACAATTTTACGTCTTCCCCTGGCCAGGAAGTGGAAATTTTCGCTCAGTAAATTTCTACTTACGGCCCGGGACGTAAAGAAATTTAGTCATCATGCCTATGTTAATAAGAGTCAAAATACCTCAGCGCAATAGGTTCTTCTCGCAGTTTGATGCTTTTGAAGTTATCGGCACTCCTCACACCACTATACAGCATTTCTATAATGGCCGACGCACAGGCAGACAGATCTAACGATTTATTCTGTAGCGACGGAAGATACACTGTTATGAAGAAGCACTCTGCAAATCTGTGGAAAATATACATATATCACTCAGAGGTTATACATACACTAGCTTCTGCGTAGAATTATACATATAAACCACCAACCAAACCAAATGGTCGTGGTTAGAGAACCTGACTATGAAGCTTGAGGTCCCGGGTTCGATCCCCGGTCGGGGCAGATATTTGTATGAAAATACGAATGTTTGTTCTCGAGTCTTGGATGATTAATATGTATTTAAGTATGTATTTATCTATATAAGTATGTTTATCCGCTGTCTAGTGGAACCGTAACAAGTGGTCTCTGCCTACCCTGTAACGGCTTAGCCGTGTGATGTGATCTCACTAATTATTAAGTTTAGTAAGCTAACAGAGCTCTAGTTTTTGTTAAAAAAAAGACATTTTTAGTAATTTCGAATGCCTCCATTTTGTTTCTGTGGCAAGACATACACTTAAATATTGTTTCAATTGGTCCAATACACATTAAACTATCCGAAAAAAAAAGATTTTGTTTACAAATTAACGCTCATTGGTGCAATATTGACTCGTTTCTATCAAATTCTGGGTATTTTCACAAAATTTCTAAATTTTCAATTTAAAAAAAAATATCAAATTTCGGCTAAGACATGTATGCCTCAAAATGCTCAAAAATACCTCGGCTATCACCCCCTTAAAGCTTTGTACCTGGCTACCAAACACCCTGTATTAATACTATAACTTGTGAACTGTATTCTTGCAATAAAAATATTTTATTTCGTTTCATTACCCCTATGGGAAAGAGGCGTGACTGTATGTATGTATGTATGATTTAAAATTTACTCACCTGGCTCCTAACTCGTTACTTAGCTTAGCTCCCACCCCCTCCCTTACTTGTCTCGCTATGTCCCCCCCACTGTCAGTGGCACCCACACCAAGGCAGGTCAGCACTGTGTTCGCATACACGTCGTCTTTGTGTGTGTTCAGAATGGGGGTAGTGTTTGTCTTTTGCCGCTTAGCCACAGGTTGGAAAGTCGGTTGAGAAAATAATTCTGAAAAAGGCATAAATTTAAAGGTAGAGTAGTGATTTAAGAATTTTAGTTATATTTTTGAAGATGGAACGGATTTGGGGGTACTGTAATGCTGCCTTGAGGAGGCACTTCAACTAGTACGGGAATTCGTATATAATTCGGCCTATAAAAACTGAGGGTGCTGAAGGCCTATAACTTTATTTAAAACAACTCAATACGTTTGAATAATTAATCATTAAATATACAAAATGTTAGGTTGCATCAGCAAGCTCCGTTCAAAGCGATCTGACCGTGCTCTCGAAATCCGAAATACAAATATTTAAAATCATCGAACGAGCGTTCGATGTATGGATATCAATCGCACTGACGAACCAGCCAGTCCGACAAACCAGCCAGTTCGCAGATTCGCATGCTACCTCACAGTACAGCGGGAGAGAGGGGAGAGAGGGGGAGGGAGGACAGTGGAAGAGGGAGAGCGGTACGGACAGGGGAGGTACAGCGGGATAGGGGAGAGAGGAGAAGGAAGTGGGAGGAGGGCAGTGGGAGAGGGAGAGTGGGACGGACAGGGGAGGTACAGCGGGATAGGGGAGAGAGGAGAAGGAAGTGGGAGGAGGGCAGTGGGAGAGGGAGAGTGGGACGGACAGGGGAGGTACAGCGGGATAGGGGAGAGAGGAGAAGGAAGTGGGAGGAGGGCAGTGGGAGAGGGAGAGTGGGACGGACAGGGGAGGTACAGCGGGATAGGGGAGAGAGGAGAAGGAAGTGGGAGGAGGGCAGTGGGAGAGGGAGAGTGGGACGGACAGGGGAGGTACAGCGGGATAGGGGAGAGGAGAAGGAAGTGGGAGGAGGGCAGTGGGAGAGGGAGAGTGGGACGGACAGGGGTGGCGCAGCGGGGGAGAGAGAGGGGGTGGAACGGACAGGGGGGGTACAGCGGGGGAATGGGTGAGGGGGAGGGAGGACAGTGGGAGAGAGACAGAGCGGTACGGACAGGGGAGGTACAGCGGGATAGGGGAGAGAGGAGAAGGAAGTGGGAGGAGGGCAGTGGGAGAGGGAGAGTGGGACGGACAGGGGTGGCGCAGCGGGGGAGAGAGAGGGGGTGGAACGGACAGGGGGGGTACAGCGGGGGAATGGGTGAGGGGGAGGGAGGACAGTGGGAGAGAGGCAGAGCGGGACGGACAGGGGAGGTACAGCGGGATAGGGGTGAGAGGAGAAGGAAGTGGGAGGAGGGCAGTGGGAGAGGGAGAGTGGGACGGACAGGGGTGGCGCAGCGGGGGAGAGAGAGGGGGTGGAACGGACAGGGGGGTACAGCGGGGGAATGGGTGAGGGGGAGGGAGGACAGTGGGAGAGAGGCAGAGCGGGACGGACAGGGGAGGTACAGCGGGATAGGGGAGAGAGGAGAAGGAAGTGGGAGGAGGGCAGTGGGAGAGGGAGAGTGGGACGGACAGGGGTGGCGCAGCGGGGGAGAGAGAGGGGGTGGAACGGACAGGGGGGTACAGCGGGGGAATGGGTGAGGGGGAGGGAGGACAGTGGGAGAGAGGCAGAGCGGGACGGACAGGGGAGGTACAGCGGGATAGGGGAGAGAGAAGGAAGTGGGAGGAGGGCAGTGGGAGAGGGAGAGTGGGACGGACAGGGGTGGCGCAGCGGGGGAGAGAGAGGGGGTGGAACGGACAGGGGGGTACAGCGGGGGAATGGGTGAGGGGGAGGGAGGACAGTGGGAGAGAGGCAGAGCGGGACGGACAGGGGAGGTACAGCGGGATAGGGGAGAGAGGAGAAGGAAGTGGGAGGAGGGCAGTGGGAGAGGGAGAGTGGGACGGACAGGGGTGGCGCAGCGGGGGAGAGAGAGGGGGTGGAACGGACAGGGGGGGTACAGCGGGGGAATGGGTGAGGGGGAGGGAGGACAGTGGGAGAGAGGCAGAGCGGGACGGACAGGGGAGGTACAGCGGGAGATAGGGGGATAGGGGAGAGAAAAGGAAGTGGGAGAGAGGGACGGACAGGGGTGGTACAGCGGGTGAGGGGGGGAAGAGGAGAGGACAGGGGGAGAGTGGGTTGGACATTGGAGGTACAGCGGGAGAGAGGACTTGCAAACACTGGAGTGCAATCTTATTTCAGCAAAACTAAAGATCACACAGCATAGCCTGTTTAACTTTACATACCCTCAAAAGCTGTCAACATGACTTCGACGGCCGACTTCCGGACCTTGACGCACGAGTTTTGACAGCTGTCAGCGATCTGCAGCACCGCTCGCCGCTTCAGATCGTCCGACATTAAGTGCATACCGTTCTTTACTACCAGCATAGCTGAAAATATTAAATTTAAATAAATAAATTAATATCATGGGACAAATTATACCAATTGACCCAGTCCCAAGTGCTTAGTGTAAGTTTTCTATAACAAAATACGCCTCGAACGCGTTTGCGTTAAACTGTCAAATACTATGAGAACTATTTGTTGTCGTTTCGTTCCGCTAGCGGCGCTGTCAATTTTCCCATTATAATTAAGACTTGTCGCGAACACGTTCGATACGTTTTTCGTGTCAGAAACTTAAGAGGTATATTACAAACGGGATGTGAACCGTGATTACCTATATTAAATAAAACCTACCTACATACATACATATCGTCACGCCTCTTTCCCACAGGGGTAGGCAGAGACTACTTCGTTTCACTTGCTACGATCCTGACATACCTCTTTCGCTTCATCCACATTCATCAATCTCTTCATACATACCTCCTACAAACAAAAGGAGGGGAGGTAGGTAGGTTCATAAAACCTACCTACCTCCCAATAAACCTTACATTTACTCCTACCCCTACCCTTTATACCCTTTTTTTTACTTTTTTTAAATTTACCTTTCAAAAAAGGTAATCGCGGTTCACATCCCGTTTACAATATTTCGAACTAGCTTTTGCCCTCGACTTCGTCCGCGTAGAATAAGCAACTGATATGTTTATCGCTATCCCGCGGGAACTATACAATTTTCCGGGATAAAAAGTAGCCTATGTTTTAATCTAGGGTACAGCTATCTTCGTTCCAAATTTTATCCAAATCCGTCCAGTCGTTTTAGTGTGAAGAAGGAACAAACATACACACTCACTCACATCGTCACTCACAAACTTTCGCATTTATAATATTAGTAGGATGAACTTGACCGTTAATCATTGAAAACACTTACACTAGAGACTCTGGTCATTTACTTAAGTTTTTCACCTATACATATAGTATTTACCTGCAGTATCAACAAGAAGCATTTCAGATAGGTCAATGCTGTCAAACATGTCGGCAACGCACGCGCTCGGCCGGCTGTTAGCAACGTACACAGATATAACGTGGAGGCACTTGCTCCTGTCGCATGAAGTCACTTTAGTCACGAAATTTACCGTTTTCCTAAAAAAAAATGGGACAATTAACCTAATTATGCAAAGCTTGTAAAATGATGATGCTGATGATGAGGATGAAGATGATTATGAGGATATAACGTAACTACTAAGTAAGTAATGCTTTATTGTACAAATATAAAGAAACAGATACAATAATAATAATAATGATACAATAATAATGAGGATGAGGATAATGAGGATTATGATTATGATGAGGACGAGGATAATGAGGATGAGGATGATGATTAGGATGATAATAAAAATGATGATGAGTATGAGGATAATGATGAGGACGAGGATAATGAGGATGATGCTAATGATGATAAGGCTGATGAGTATGATAACTCCAAATTACCTGAACTCCTGTACCCCGCAACACACCGGGCTGCCCATACTAGCATAGTACAATATTTTCACATAATTCGTGACATTCTTCTGGTGCAACGCCTTCTTGAACTTTGACAGTGCCTCTTCCCGCTCGCTGTCACTTTGACAGGCCGCCATTGCTAATCCAAAGCACTCGGCCACCTTCGACGGGTTCGTGTCCAGTTTTGACAGTATCTTTTGTAATGACTGAGGTATGTATAGTTTCGCTTTGCATATTGTTTTGACCAGTAGAAATAGTTTTTGATAGTCTTGAGATTGACCTAAAAAAGTTTTTTACTCATTTTTAATATTTAGATTTTTTATTTCTCCACACATAATTTATTTACACATATTACGACTGTTGGCTGAGACTTTGTCAAGTCATCCTCTCAATCAGATTAACTGGAAGAGATCCCTTTCTAGAGACAAGCTCGCCTTAGTAGTGTTCTGTCATTGTTGTGTTCATAAATTAGTAGTTTTAGCCCAGCGGTTTGCTTTTTAAGCACCTCTGGCTTCAGTTAAGGGAAACATCGTGAGGAAACCTACATACACCAGCATGGCAATTCAATGGTATGTGTGCAGTTCCCTGCAGATAATACATAAATGGGTACAAACATACACACAAACATTACAAGTCAAAAAAAACTTTTAATATATTTTTATCAGTGACTATAATTGAATACTTGCTTTCGTAATACGGCTCGAAGCTCTGCCATTCAATTTGTATGTGAATTCCATACAAATCCAAGAGTCCATACAAAGTTTTGAGCAGACCATCAAAAACGTTCCGCATACGATTCTCCATACAAGTAGTGATGAGGTAATGTATGATCTTGTTGAGATGCTCTGACGTCGTATCTTCGTTCCAAAATATAATAGTGTCAAGCTGTAATAAAATAGTAGTTTACGCAACTGGTACATAATGCGCCTTATAACACAAGTGTGGCTTTATGAAACGAGCACTGTCGACTTTCATAATAAATTACACGAGTGTTTTAGTTTAGATTCTTGCGGCGCATTCTTCTTGGTAGTGGTCTTTCCGAATGCGCTGGTAGTTTCAAAAAATGACATGTAAAAGAGCCCTTGGAGGCTTATTTGGGGAATTTCAGTAATAGGGTACAATTGCGTTTTTTTCTTCTGATTTTAGAATTTTTTGCATGGATCTGCTCAGAATCAATTGAACTTGATTATAACAGCATAAAAAAAACGTCCCCAGCTTTTCCTACAAAAATTTGTGTCGGTTTTGTTACCTTCAAACATTAATGTATGAAAAGTTACAAAACTTACCTCGGGACACTTTTTTTCCCCTATACAGGGTGTATCAGACACCCCCTACCTCAACCAACTGGGGTATATAACCATAGCTACAGAATCTAAAAAAAATATTAAAAAAAAATTGGAGTAATTTTTTTTTTATATTTTCTATAGGAATGGTTCTCTAAAAACTTGTAGTTCCCTAAAATCCGCTAAGCAGGGCATGTCTGGTAGTAGGAAGGTCTGGATCACTAATTTGAGAGACGAAGCCGGCAATAAACAGAGCAGTCGTGACAAAATTAGAGATATCTGTACACGTTACTACAGGACGCTGTATTCGGATTCATCCCGACCTAATATCATGGAAAGTGGCTCCTCTGATTCTGATGCTGTTTCCCCCATAACAACCAACGAAGTCAACGCTGCTTTAAAAACTTTGAAAGGCTCAAAAAGTCCAGGGGATGATGGCATCACAACGGAGGCTCTTAAGGCAGGAAGGGAAACGTTGCTCCCCCACATCACTGAGTTTTTCAACAATATTTTGTTTACCGGCCAACTTCCAGAGGGCATGTGTCACTCTGGCATTATCCTGCTTTACAAAAAAGGGGAAAAGGCCGATGTTAGCAATTATCGACCAATTAGTCTGATATCCCACTTATATAAATTGTTCATCAAAGTAATAGAAAATAGAATAGCCCCTCTTCTGGATAAACATCAGCCACCCGAGCAAGCCGGGTTCCGACCCGGTTTTTCCACTACCGACCACCTCCACACGCTTAATCAACTGATGGAAAAATCCAACGAGTTCAATAAACCCCTTTACCTGGGTTTTGTCGATTACAGCAAAGCGTTTGACAGCGTTAAACACCCAGCTATTTTTCCGCATTGCGTAACCAACAAATTCCGTCCACGTATGTTGAGCTCGTTGGATCAATCTATCACAACAGCACGGCTCACATTAAGCTACAGACTCCTGGCCCAACATTTAAAATAGAGAAAGGCGTCAAACAGGGCGACCCGTTGTCTCCAAAACTGTTCACCAGTTGCCTTCAGGAGATCTTTAAAAAACTGGCAGTCTCGTGGGAGAGCAAGGGCATTGGGGTCGGTGACAAGAGGTTAACAAACCTTCGATTCGCTGACGACATTGTCCTGTTCTCAAACACAGCACCCGAACTCGAACAAATGCTGCAAGATCTCAGCACAGCGAGCCTTGAGATTGGACTTACAATGAACCGAGCAAAAACCCAACTCATGACCAACAGCGTTAAACATAGGATTGTAGTGGATGGACAGGATATACATTACGTCGACGAGTATATTTACTTAGGCCAGATAGCATCCTTCGAAAACAGGCAAGACAAAGAAATAGATAGACGCATCGAAAACGCTTGGAAGAGCTTCTGGTCTATGAAGTCGCTAATGAAGGGAGACCTTCCAATGACACTGAAGCGAAAACTCATGGACATGTGTATCCTGCCCATCCTAACCTATGGCGCTCAAACGTGGTCACTAACAGAAGCTCAGAAGTCCAAACTCAAGGTTTGCCAACGAGCAATGGAACGCAGCATTCTTGGGGTCCGAATAACGGACCGGATTAAAAACACAGAGCTGCGTTCCAAAACTCGTATCGCTGACGTGGGTGTGAAGACTGCCAAGTTGAAGTGGGACTGGGCTGGACATGTCTGCCGAATGAATCCGGAGCGTTGGGCTAAAATTGCCACAGAGTGGGTCCCTGACGACGGATATAGGAACAGAGGCAGACCAAAACGGAGATGGCGGGACGACCTGGATTACTATCTAGGGAAATGGCAGGAACACGCGGACCATAGGGAAGATTGGCGAAGAAGAAGAGAGGCCTTTGCCCAGCAGTGGGACACGAAATAGGCTATTTAGATTTAGATTAGATAGGAATGGTAGTATTAACTGTAATCATTCCTATAGAAAACATACAAAAATTATTCCTTCAATTTTTTTAAATATTTTTTTTAGATTCTGTAGCTATGGTTATATACCCCAGTTGATTATTGGTAGGGGGTGTCTGATACACCCTGTATAGGGGAAAAAAAGTGTCCCGAGGTAAGTTTTGTAACTTTTCATACATTAATGTTTGAAGGTAACAAAACCGACACTAATTTTGTAGGAAAAACTGGGGACGTTTTTTTAGGCTGTTATAATCAGGTGCTCAATTGATTCTGAGTAGATCCATGCAAAAATTTCTAAAATCGGAGAAAAAAAAACATAATTGTACCCTATTTCTGGAAGTCTCCATTTGCAAAATAATTTTTTGAATTTTGATTACATACATACACAAATTACGTCTTTATCCCATACGGGGTAGACAGAGCCTAAGGTGACAAGTCACGTTTAGCAAGATCGTTGGCGTATAGATGGAAAATGGAATCAAAATAGTAATGGGTTGCTAGCCGCATCGCCTATAACATGATTCCTACGATTTTCGCCCATCCTATTATTCGAATGATTTTCCTATGATTTTGATTAAATACAGCAAATAACCAATAACCCCCTTATTCATAAACACTCTATATTCTGCTAACTTAAAGTCGTCGCAAAATAAAAGGCCCGTTTTGACATTTGTCTTCCTGACGTAACAAGTGATGTCACCGCACGACTCGGTACTCGATACTCACGATAAATCGATTCAAGTTTGCATGTGTATTTGATCGATTTAAATATGTATTGTAAAGACGCATTGGATTAAAGTTCTGATTAGAAATTGAATTTTCAGTCAATCATTTTCTTCAGATGATGAAGACGAGCCATTCTATTGAAATCAGTGTTGCCATTGTTTACGGCTTTGAGCTCCAAGGTCATAATTTTCAGTAAAGATCACTACACAGCTGGTGAAATTCAGTAATTAATTGGTCTAAATAACATAAATAAAACCGGCCAAGTGCGAGTCGGCCTTAATTTTTTTTATCTTGATCGATTTATTTTTTCCTTAACCGATTATTAATAGCCTGTGGACAATATGAAAAAATCGTTATGCACAGCACTTCGCTGAGTGAGCGATACCCACCAATGAAAAATGCAATTACCTTCAGAACATTTCGATCGGTAAAAAATAGAGAACTTCATGGGCGTGAACTGTCAAAACGGGCCTTTTAAATTGCGACGACTTTAGCAATCGTTTGTCCTTATCTGTGAAAGGTAAATGTCAAAGTGACAGACAAGGACAAACGATTTCTATAGTAGCAGAAGCCTATAGAGCGTTTGTGAATAATATATTAAGGTTCAAATATAATGTCACTGATATTCTAGATATTATTTTTAATTTGAACCTTAATACTATGACGATACCGTTTGTTTTTCAATATGAATGTTGTAGTGGCACGTGCGTACGGTAGCTTGCCGTTTTGCGATAATAGAGGCAATGGCCTTTGTTTGAAAGATTAAGGCTCGAAGCGAAATTCATCTGGGAAGATTCATACTATAAGTGTTTGAAAGCGGAAAGTACGTGAAGCCATTGAAATAAGTCGATATCCCAATTTTAATCGTGACAGCGGATGGTCGGTGCCCCCCAGTTGGAAAACTGTTTTAAATATTGACCAAACGGTGAGTGTGAGCGAGCCTTTACAAAGTGACGTGATCAGTGTTGTGTGCTGCCCTACTTTAGACTATAACAAAAATGACGATAAAAATGAGGGTAGTTGTGCGCCGATGTCAGCTGAGCCGAGTAGCCGCGCGAGCAGAGCGTTGGCGCGCAGTGTTCGTTTCGCTGCCGCCGGGGCGAGCGCTCCCTGATGAAGGGCTTCGAAATAGTCCGAAACATTTGTCGGAGCGTTTCTTCGGCTTTTATACGTGAGTTATCCGTTGTGTTGTAATTATAAGTGTTTGACTCTATTCAGTGTTAGCCTCTCACCACATCAACATGCAGGCCGTTGAGACTGTTGCCACCCGGGGCGACGGTGGTGGCTACCGCCGCGAGCAAACCCGGGAGCAGCGCACTAGCGTGCGGTCTCAGCTCCTCCTTGCAGTTGCAAATTACCTACAAAATAAAATAATAGTAAAAAAACACCGGGTAGCACTCCGGGAGTGCCGGCAGAAGTGAAAACAGCAGCTTAGATTAGATTTTAATGTTGTATCCATGACGCTCAAGACGCGTACCGTACTGGCCGCTTACAAAAAAATACGTACGTATTATCTATATTGACAGACCTCTAACAATGTGCTGATGCCCTAGTACTTTTGCTCCGCGACTAAACAAAAAAAAAACACTTCAAAAATCGAACTCGATTCATTCGTATTACAAAATAAGCTCTTAGAGGATCTGATATCCTGGTACTTAAACTCTCCCCCCGTCTTACGCCTGACGCTAGTTTAAAAAATTTTACCCATCCCAAAAAGGTGTGCATGTGCGTGTGCGTGTGTGTGTGCGTGTGTGTGTGCGCGCGCGTTTGAATGAGTGTCTGTGAGCGCGTATTTGTATTTTCTCTCCCCCCCCCCCTCTCTGCGTGTCTCACCTGGGCCAGCAGCAGCTTCAGATTGGCGTGCCCGTTGAGCAGCGAGCTGGCCACTTCAGGCCACAGCGCGTGCGTCAGGCCAGCCACGTGCCGGAACAACGCCGTCAACGTGGCCGCGCACGCGTCGGTGTTCAGGTCCGTCTCCGGCAGGAGTATGTCCTGGATTTCAGGCTGAAAACACATTTGTTCATATTTATTTATTTACCCATTTTCAACATGAAACTACCGTGAGATTCAAACAGATAACCTCACGTATAAAAGCCGAGCAATGCTCCGACATATGTTTCTTACTATTCCGTAGTCCTTCTTCAGAGAGCGTCCGACCCAGCGGCAGCGAAACGAAAACTCGCGCCACCGCTCTACTCACGCGGCTACTCGACGCAACTGACAGCTGCGCACAACTACCCTCGTTTTCATCGTCATTTTTGTTATTCTCAAAAGTAGGTAGGTCGGTGCCTCCGAATTGGAAACTGTTTCACATATTGACCAAACAGTGAGTGTGAGCGAAGCTTTACGAAGTGACGTGATCCTGTTACGTGCTGCCCTACTTTTGACAATAATAAAAATGACGATGAAAACGAGGGTAGATGCGCGCTGATGTCAGCTGCGCCGAGTAGCCGCGCGAGCAGAGCGTTGGCGCCCAGTGTTCGTTTCGCTGCCGCCGGGGCGAGCGCTCTCTGATGAAGGACTACGGATTAGTCCGGAACATGTGTCAAGCATTATTCGGCTTTTATACGTGAGTTATCCGTTTTTAGGGTTCCGTACCTCAAAAGGAAAAAATGGAACCCTTATAGGATCATTTTGTTGTCCGTCCGTCCGTCCGTCCGTCTGTCAAGACCCTTTTTCTCAGGAACGCGTGGAGGTATCAAGCTGAAATTTATATCAAATACTCAGGTCCACTGCCCCTTGGAGCTGTGAAAAAATCAAACTTCTAAGCCAACGCAATCAAAAGATACAGCCGTTTATGCCGCAAATTTCCGCAACTCTCAAGGGAATCAAAACCTACAGGGTACTTCCCGTGAACGCAGAATCTTGAAATTTGGTATGAAGGTAGGTCTTATAACACAGATTAAGGAATAATTGCGAAAACTGTAAATATGTGTGTATGTCTGTATATATCAGTGACCAATATAAAGTGACCCCACACTGCGTACATTTTGCTTTGGAGCAGGGCTCTGCTTACACTGATTTATAGATACGGATACGGAACCCTCGGTGCGCGAGTCTGACTCGCACTTGGCCGGTTTTTTCGTAATTACGTAGGTACAAAACAAGTATTACAGGTGTAGTACAAAATTATTTTCCACGACATTTCGTTGAATTTTATCCGGTTTTCAACTTTAGTGACAAGATATTAAAGTCGTGTATACAATGCAGCTGTCAGATTAAATTGAACTACTTACCGCATCGGCCAGCGGTGTGTGTAGATCGAACAACATCGGGTGTTCGGAGAGAGTGCGAAGGAAGATGTGCGAGTGAGACGAGAGAAGCGACTGCGACTCCACCGGTACCGAGACCGGGAGGGATTTGTTGCGTTTTATCTAAAACAAAGTAAAATAGCGAAAAAGGGTAAATTTAGATATTCTTAATTAACAACAATACTTAAATTCTACTTAACTTATAATCCTACTAATATTATAAATGCGAAAGTTTGTGAGTGACGATGTGTGTGTATGTTAGTTCCTTCTTCACGCTTAAACGACTGGACGGATTTGGATAAAATTTGGAACAGAGATAGCTGGTAGTCCAGATTAAAACATGGGCTACTTTTTATCCCGAAAAATTGCAAAGTTCCCACGGGATAGCGATTAACATATATGTCAATTTATAATTCTACGCAGACGAAGTCGCGGGCAGAAGCTTGTACATTCATAAAAGGGATGTATAAGATCCCCAAATTAAGTAGGTACCTTAAATTATATTATTCTACTAGCTTTTTCCCGCGACTTCGTCCGCGTAGACTTCATTTATTGACAAATAGCTTTTGGCCACGGCTTCGCTTGTGTGTACCAGGAGTATTTCAATCCCGTTTTTTTCCCGTTCCCGTAAGAATTTCGTGAAATGCTCTCTTAATGCTCCCTACAATCCCCAAAGAACCCACTTGCCGAATTTCAGCGTTCTACAACCAGTAAAACGAAAAGTCCCGTTTTTCGCGTTCCCGTGGTAATTTTGAAAAATGATCTTTTATAGCTTCTCTACACTCTTCAAGCAACCAACATGCCAAGTTTCAGCTTTCTACGACGAATAAGACGAAAAATCCCGTTTTTTCCCGTTCCCGTGGGAATTTTGGAAAGTCCTCTCTTAATACTTCTCTACACTCCCCAAGCAACCTACATTTTGAATTTCAGCTTTCTACAAAAAACGAAAAGTCCCGTTTTTCCCGTTCCCGTGGGAATTTCAGGAAATTGTCTCTTAGTGCTTCCCTACACTCATCAAGCAACCTACATGCCAAGTTTCAGCTTTCTACGACCAGTAAAACGAAAAATCCAGTTTTTCCCGTTCCCGTGGGAATTTTGGAAAGTCCTCTCTAAATGCTTCTCTACACTCCCCAAGCAACCTACATGTCGAATTTCAGCTTTCTACAACCTGCACTGCAGTATAACAAAAAATCCCGTTCTTTCCCGTTCATTTCCGTCAGAATTTTGGGAAATCCTTTCGGTAGTGCTCCCCTATACTCCCCAAGGAACCTGAAGGCAAAATTTCAGTTTTCTACGATCATTAAAACGAAAAATCGATCCCGTAGATCTGAATATAAATCTTTTTTTTTCCTTATCCTGTTGGAATTTTCGAAAATCCTTAAAACTGTTTTTTTTACTATTATAATCACCTACTTCTATGCCAAATTTGAAGTCTAGTAATTATAGTTCGTAGGATTTCGTTGAACTGAATATATAAATCCCGTTTTTTCCTTATCCCGTGAGAATTTCCAAAAATCCTGAAATTATTTTCTTAGTTTTGTAATCATCTACTTGTGTACGAAATTTTAGATAGGGTCACTCGGAATCGAATATAATAAATCCCGTTTTTTCCCGTTCCCGTGGAAATTTGTGTGTGTGTGTGTGTGTGTGTGTGTGTGTCAGGTAGGTATGTGTGTTGTTGTTTTCGTAATCAGCGACCCGATAAATCGTACAAACAATACTACCCACTATAATATAATAATAATAATACCCACGTTGATTTTCAGACTTTGTCACCCCCTATCCCCTTTTAGGGGTTGAATTTTCAAAAAACCTGAAACAGGTGTATAGTCATTTATTGTTAGGATTACTCCTGTGAAGTTTCGAATAAAATAGTCTAACTAATCGTGTTTCCCCATACAAACTTTGGACCCCCATTTAACCCCTTTAGAGGTCGAATTTTGAAAAATCCTTTCTTAGTGCACCCCTAGACCTTATAAGGAACCTACGTGCCAAATTTGGAATCTCTAGAACCAGCGGTTTGGGCTGTGCGTTGATATGTCAGTCAGTCAGTCAGTCAGTCAGTCAGTCAGTCAGTCAGTCAGTTTCTTCTTTTATATATTTAGATAGTAGAGATATGGCAATTTATTTATCTTTAGCTTTTCTTATCACGGTAGTTTCGAAGCCGTGGTAGCCTAGTGGTTTGACCTGTGGCCTCTCAAGCAGAGTGTCGTGGGTTCGAATCCCGGGCTTCGCACCTCTGAGTTTTTCGGAATTTATGTGCGAAAATTACATTTGAAATTTGCCATGAGCTTTTCGGTGAAGGAAAACATCGTGAGAAAACCTGCACACATCTGCGAAGAAATTCAATGGTGTGTGTCAAGTTCCCAATCCGCATTGGGCGCGCGTGGGAACTATAGCCCAAACCCTCCAATACAAGGAGGAGGCCTATGCTAAGAGGCAAGCCGAATTACGCGACAATTAACAACAACAAAAACAACAACAATGTACTTACGTACTGAAATTGTAGCGAATTCGGAATAAAAAGGCTATATTATTATTAACCTTTTCTTTCTTTCTACATGTATAAAGTTTCTACTGGCAGGGGGTGTACGTGTACACTCCGCAGTTTAGGTACGTTCAACCGGCACTCCTGCCGGGCAGGATAGTGGCAAGGTTGCCGCTCGCCTCGCACGCTGGCGTCGCGCGTTATTTGTGTACCTAGTTACCTAGCAACGAACAATGACAACTACAACCCTAATAAAACCTAATAAATAATGCTTGAAACGGTTAAAATAAAAGAAGCGCTCTCGCGTAGTAATACGGTTTAATTTTGCATGAATGCTTTGCGGGAAATGTGATGGAGTGGGGCTGTAGGCTATTATCGCTGTAGGTAAATATATCAGGAGCGAGCTAGATTGTGCTTTATGTGTACGCGGCTAGAGTTTTTATTTATTTAATCGACTCCAGAGAGAGAGCCTTCTGTACGTTAGTACTATTATTTATTCTGTGCTACTGGTCAATGATTGACCTACCCAGCTAGGCGTTATGGGCAGGTCATAGACCCGGTCTTCGTCCACGATCTTCTCCCACGCGGCGCCAAACACTTGTCTGTATATCTTCTCGCTCGGCTGCCGGCGACAGATGGCAGAACTGTAGCAATTGTAGAGGAGACACTGGAATTGCCTGCGAAAAGAACATCATCAACATCATCATCTAGGCGTCTACATCTGACAGTCTAGCTGTTCCCCGCGACTTCGTCTGCAAAGAATTCGTTTATCGCTATCCCGCGGGAATTTTCAGAGATGAAAAAATAGCCTAAACGCTATTCCAGACTTCTCTGTGCCGAATTTCATCCAGATCCGTTGGGCCGTTCTGGCGTGATTGAGTAACAAACGAACATCCATCCGTCCATCCAAACTTTCGCATTTATAATATTAGTTAGATGATTTAAGCATTGTCAGCGGCACTTCTGTTGATGACTAAAAAAGCCTACCGAACGTACGAAACGTAACGAAAAGAACACACACACACACACACACACATAAATCATGACTTTATCCCTTACGGTATAGACAGAGCCTAAGGTAACAAGACCTAAAGGCCACGTTTAGTGATTGTGGGAGTAGGTGGAAACCGGAATCAAAATAGTGATGGGTTGCTAGCATCGCCTATAACATGATTCTTATGCCCATTCCCTCGATGGACTTTTACCATCTGCGCGAGAAGAGAAGCAACTGATACATTCTATGTTTTTTCTTTACTCCAGACCAGCGTCACAACCAACGTTCCAAAGTCTCTCGCACGATATAGCTACCACGGCTTCGGGTTGCTTGACGCTGTATAGGGGCGATGATGACGCATCTAGAACTCTTTGGCATTTTTTATTGAATCAGGCGTTACTTTGCGGAGGTTCATTTCAATGAACACAAAATATTTACCTTGCTACTCCGCTACTTACGTGCAAGATAACCAAGCTTGTGCGAAATATATACATTTTGCATGCAAGCCCTCCCTCCACTACTGCCACACAAAACGCACACAAATCCCACAAACTTAATCAATCATTAATCAATCACAAATCAAAATCATCATCAAAGTAACAACAAAGGTTACAAATTAGTACGACGTTGGTTCGCATGTACATCGGTTGTGCTCTAACTTTGATAATGATCCCGTACAGGGATCGAAACGCGCGTCAGTGTTTGTGTGGTGTTAGGATTAATTAAGTTTGTGGGATTTGTGTGCGTTTTGTGTGGCAGTAGTGGGGGAGGGCTTGCATGCAAAACGTATATATTTCGCACAAGCTTGGTTATCTTGCACGCAAGTAGCGGAGTAGCCAGGTAAATATTTTGTGTTCTTTAGCATTGATCGGTTATTTTACCTGTAAGTGTCTTTTAGCGCTGGCGAAGCGTCACTGGGACAGACGACAGCGTCACATCGTTGCAATGTCTCCCGCACGATATGCCACGGCTTCAGGTTGCTTATGACGCTGTATAGGGGCGATGATGACGCTTCGACAGAACTTTTGAGCACATGCCTGGTTATTTTACCTGTAAGTGTCTTTTAGCGCTGGCGAAGCGTCACTGGGACAGACGACAGCGTCACAGCTCCGCAGAGCGTCACATCCTTGCAATGTCTCCCGCACGATATGCCACGGCTTCGGGTTGCTTATGACGCTGTATAGGGGCGATGATGAAGCATCTAGAACTTTTGGCAGTGATCGGTTACTTTTGAGCACATGCCTGGTTATTTTACCTGTAAGTGTCTTTTAGCGCTGGCGGAGCGTCACGGGGGCAGACGACAGCGTCACAGCTCCGCAGAGCGTCACAACGTTGCAATGTCTCCCGCACGATATGCCACGGCTTCGGGTTGCTTATGACGCTGTATAGGGGCGACGATGACGCTTCGAGAGAACTCGTCGGTAGCTGGAAATGTTGATTATAGTTTTTTTCATCATCAATACCCACATTTTTTTTTATTTATTTTTTTTTTTATATGAATAGGAAAGCAAACGAGCAAGTGGGTCACCTGATGGTAAGCGATCACCACTGCCCATAGACACCCGCAACCCCGGAGGAATTGCAGATGCGTTGCCAACCTAGAGGGCTAAGATGAAATGCCTCTTGTGTCTGTAATTTCCCCGGCTGTCTTACTCTCCACACCGGAACACAGTAGTGCAAGCTCTGCTGCTTAGCGGCAGGATTAGCGAGTAAGATGGTGGTAACGATCCGGACGGACCTTGCACAAGGTCCTACCACCCGTAAAACCCACATAATTTATTGAATTAATGATAATTTTTCATGTTTAAAACTTACCTTTTCGAAGGCAACGAGCAGCAAACTCAAGCCGATTATATATTTTTCTATAGATTTCTGATAGTGATGGTTAGCCTTCACCACAGTAGGACGTTTGTTCAAGCTAGCGAATATATCTTGCAAAATTGACGCTAAGAATGTTTCACACAACTCGGCGGATGAATATCTAAAATATAACACAATTAATTACAAGTGCAATATATGTTACCCCGTTACCCCGTTTTTCCATTGTGTCACGAAAATTAGTCACACATTTGTATGGGTAACTTTCGTGTCACAACGGAAAAAGTTAGTGGTAATTTTAACCTACTAACGCAACTTTAATGGTGTGTGACTTTTTGGTCCTCACCCATTAGTACACACCCAAACAGGCACCAAAAGCCGTGGTAGCCTAGTGGTTTGACCTGTGGCCTCTCAAGCAGAGGATCGCGGGTGCGAATCCCGGCCTCGCACCTCTGAGTTTTTCGGAATTTATGTGCGAAATTACATTTTAAATTTACCATGAGCTATTTGGCGACGACGTCGTGAGCAAACCGGACCAATCCCAATAAGGCTTTGTTACCCTTCTGAGTTGGAAGGTCAGATGGCAGTCGCTTCTGTAAAAACTAGCCTACGCCAAATCTTGGGATTAGGTTGTCAGAGCGGACCCCAGGCTCACTGAGCCGTGGCAAATGCCGGAAAAAACGCTAGGAAGATGATGACCCATTGGTACACACCTCAGTAATGGTATAAGTACTCGGCGACAGACGCGCGCGCCGCGATCTGACGCGTATAGAGCGCGGCAGATGTCAGCACGGTTACTCTGACCAATGGCGGCTAGGCATGAGTCTAGCGCCTCATCCCACCAACCAGAGCTCGTATCGTCTGTTAATAACAAGCACTTTGCTTAAACAAATTGTATTTCTAAACTATAAAAATAATTGATAATAATATGGCAAATTTCACCTTAGATCATAAGATAGATTATCTAACTAATATTATAAATGCGAAAGTATGGATGGATGGATGGATGGATGTTTGTTTGTTACTCAATCATGCCAGAACGGCCCAACGGATCTGGATGAAATTCGGCACATATATAGAGAAAAGTCTGGAATAGCACATAGGCTACTTTTTATCCCGGAAAATTGCGTAGTTCCCGCGGGATAGCAATAAACGAATTCTTTGCAGACGAAGTCGCTGGCAACAGCTAGTAAGATAATATTTTGCATGCCAATGTATTTGGTTAGACATGTCACTGTACCTACAATTAACTACAAGACCATTTCTTACCATGTTTAAAGCATAATAAACTATTTCATTTCATTTCATACTGAAAAATCCCGAGTACCCGAAACCGGTCAGCATGTAAGAGATTGACGAATGTGGATGAAGCGAGGTATGTCAGAATCGTAGCAAATGGAACAAAGTAGTCTGTACCTACTCCTATGGGAAAGAGGCGTGACTGTATGTATGTACTAGCTGTTGCCCGCGACTTCGTCTGCAAACAATTCGTTTATCGCTATCCCGCGGTATAAAAAGTATCCTATGTTATTCAAGACTATAATCTATCTATGTTCCAAATTTCATCTAGATCTCTTCAGCCGTTCTGGCGTGAAAGAGTAACAAACATCCATACATCCTCACAAACTTTTGCATTTATAATATTAGTAAGATGTGTACTGAAAACTTGCACCTGGAAAAATCCGAAAAAGCTATTGCAAGGGATCGAACCCGAATCCTCATCAATCTGTAAGGCGTGCTACCGCTGCATCACCTACAGCTTGGATCAGTCGGCTTATTGTCTAACTCGCTCACAATCGCCATCGTGTTCATTTTCACAGTTCATGTATGGGCTGACAATTGGCATCGGAATCAGCTAGCTGTCACATTCATACAAGAACTGTCAAAATGAACACGATGGCGATTGCGAGCGAGTTATAAGCCTACAGGTGTCAGATTCACGCGAGATTATATGTTTAGTGCTACTCACTAGCCACTAAAGCAGCGACGATCTCGACATACAGCACGCAGGGCCGGTTGGTCAGGGCTTCTAAAAGCGCGGGCCGCAGCTCGCTGAGACGAGCCGGAAACAACTCTGTCACAAACGGTGCTACCCGGCTGTAAAGGTAACTTTAATCAACGGCACAAAATTTAACCCAGTATCCTTACAATACTATACGTGCCGGCACGTAAGTCTAGCGATGACGAGTCACGTGGAGGGGATCTGCGCACCCACGGATACCGTATTTTATACTTCTGCGCATACAACGGCATCGCTAGACATACGTGCCGGCACTTATATGTACTTATATTACATTCATAATATGAGGACCACACTTTTTCTGGTTGAGATAATTTATTTCTCATTAATAGATAATTTATTTTTCATTACAGTAGAAAATAATTGCTTGCGTGGTTCGCAGGTTACTTTGATAATTATCGCTATAAATTTATCTGGATAACTAACACCAAAAATATCTTGATAACTAAATAACTATATTAGGATTTGATAGTAAAATTATCATTCATAAATTAATTATCTATAAAGAATTATGTTGATAGTAAAAGTAACACACGTTCTAAGATAATTATTTGCGTCTTGCTTAATAATTATCATATCATAACATTTCAAATTACTAAAACACGAAAACTTTTCTAGTGAAAACAAAACATAATTATTTTATTATTACCTTAAAACCTCTTCTGGTATAAACGACACTAGTTTGATTTTATCCTCTATTTTCATTTCTGGTGAGCAGATTGAAGCTAAGACCCATTGGATCGGCTTGGAATCTGGACCAAGAGTCTGCAGGCATTCCAGATTGGCCAATAAAGAATGCTTTTGAGCGAACGTCGTGTGCTTTTCATATGAAGGCCAAAGCTAAAAAAATAAAACGATTATTTAACACAATATTATTACTCCCTGATGAAGGGCTACGGAATAGTCCGAAACAATTGTTGGAGCAATCCTTCGGCTTTTATACGTGAGTTATCCGGTGTGTTGTAATTACAATATTATTATGCATAAAAAACAGCCAAGTGTTAGTCAGAATGAAGAACTGAGATTACGTACAAATTAAACTTTATTTTTGACTAAATTTTATATTTGAACGCAGAAATATTTAAAAGAATATACTCAGAGGGTTTTGAAAAGGACGTCCCAAGTAGCGGCGCTGTCAATTCGGCATTGTGGCTGTATATTATATGACATATTATGTCAATAGAGATTTTTTTTTAAAAATATGACAATATCGTAAAAGAAATGACGAAAAGTGAAATAAAAAATAATGTCGGTCAAGAAGCACGGGAGCAATTAGTCAGCGATTAGAAAGAGAGATCCGATATGACATATGATGTCATTCATTTGTCACAACGCCCATATAAACTCCATGTTAAAATGCTAAGCTGTTTTTCTAAAAAGATATACACAAATCTTTGATAGCTTATATCTCGGTTATTTTTATAGTTATTTGAAAAATGTTTTTTAAATATTGCTTATTACTTAAATGAGCTTTGAATAAGAGCCATTAAAATATCATGAATATTTCCTATTGGCGTGGTAGCGTTTAGTGTTTTTTGACGTGACAACGTCTTATAAATTGGTTTGCCGGGTGACACTTCAAGAAACTGCGTTACGCTCCGCTCACGTTATGCGCTCACAATGAGAGCGAGTGAGAGGCACGCGGGCATGGTTAGCCCGCCTAAGAGCGAGAGAGACAGACATAAAGTGAAAGGCACGCGTCCCTTCCACTCGAGCACAGTTAGCCCGCCTAAGAGCGAGAGAGACAGAGCGAGAGAGAGAGAGTGAGAGAGATAGGCATACACACCGGTTCATGTCTTGCGCTTCTATTTCGATTTAGATTCTTTGTATAAATTAATGTTTTAAATATAATTCTTTGTATAAATAAATGTTTTAAATTGTTACTATTATTTCATCCTTCTTCCTACTATACGAATGAATATTCACATTAAAATTATTTTACCACTCAAAGTCGTTGTCACGTAAAACTTTCGCCCGTATACCGACTTTACAGGCAACCAATTTTAAATTATGGTCGTCTAGCCAATTTGTTACGGTTTTAAATATTTTACATGCAAACATAAACTTACTTTGTCGACGAGCTCCAATAACTTTAAAACGTCCTCTTTAACATATGTCTTTTTGACATAATACTTGATCAAGTCATTCAAAATGACGCTACACACTTCCATATCGTCGTCTAACAGAAAATAGGGTTCCTCAGTCAGTACCTCCGAAAACCCTTGAATAAAGAACCCGAAAAACAAAACACCAACGTCTTTTATTGCCAGATTGATCCCACTGCCTTCTAGTAAAAGCTTCTTGACGTCGGATATAGTCACGAACTTCAAACTGACAGTCAACATGTCGTTAAAATACGGTACTTCGTTGTAATAAAACTCTTCCAGCCTCCCAGAGGCATACAATTTAAGCAAAAGCTTCGGCCATCTTGAAATGTCAGATTTGACATCTGATAATACTAATTCTTTGATGTCAAAAATGTTTGACATAATTTTTAAAGCATTGACACACAGCATATGTTTCGGCTGGAAATCTTCCCTTTCTAAAGCCTCTGTTATTTTCTTGAATGGCAACATTTCTGTCCACATTTGAAAACTGTTTTGCAATAATCTCGGTGTTTCTTTCCAGTGCTTTTTTAACGTTAAAAAACATTTTTTTAAGTCTTTGCGCAAGAGTTTTATCATCTTCGACGTTAGTTTTGGTATGACGTCTGAAAGG
The DNA here is from genome assembly GCA_963854515.1 of Pandemis heparana. Classification (NCBI taxonomy): domain Eukaryota; kingdom Metazoa; phylum Arthropoda; class Insecta; order Lepidoptera; family Tortricidae; genus Pandemis; species Pandemis heparana. The sequence goes on from OY978032.1 coordinate 9,864,880, forward strand.
AATAGTATTGTTTCCTGAAAAAATACAAATCAAAGTAATATTATAAAGGCGAAAGTTTGTGTGTGCGTGTGTGTTTTAATTCTTCACGCGAAAACGGCTGGACGGATTTGGATAAAATTTGGAACGGAGACAGCTGGTACCCCAGATTAACACATAGGCTACTTTTTGTCCCGGAAAATTGCATAGTTCCAGCGGGATAATGATAAACATGTCAAAGGTTGTAGCTGCCTAGACTCGAAACGTAAATAATTATTGCAGAATATCAACATCAGTTCTTCAATCTAATTCTACGCGGACGAAGTCGCGGGCAGAAGCTAGTATGTAATAAATACACAATTCAATCTAGGTATTTAGTTTAAAGACTGACAGATAACTCACCTTATATTTCAATTCTAATATAATTTGAGAGTACTCTTCAAAAAACTTTAGCACGGCTTCCAGTTGAAAACAACCCATCTCACTTTCATCGAAAACAAAATGAAACACAGAATCCAACACAGCCGTACCGTCTTTCCCCAAAATCATTCTTGACACACCAATGTCAAAATCAAACACACTCTTCATAACTGTCAAAACACACACCACTTTGACATCAACATTTTGACATTCAAAAATTACTTCTAACAAATCATCAATGTTGACATCATTTATTTTCTTCACGAACTCCAAGGTCATTCTGACCGTCGTTTTGTAAATTTTGACATCAGTTATTTCAGTATTTATCAAGTTTCTAACAAGATCGTGTACAGTTTGCTTTGTTACGGCACTATCGAATAGCCCTTTCTTATCAATGAACATTTTGGAGGCTGAATCGAAAACCATTTTCGCTTCGTTTTCGTAGGTTTTCGCTGTCAAAGTCAATATTTGCGGTAGATACGTTTTGCACATCGAATTTTTATTTTCCAGAGATGATATTATAGTTTCTGCAACATCCAGGCCTGCTCGTTTTGTCGTTGCTGTAAATATAAATAATAATTAGACACTGTTAGGTAATTAGAACGCAACCTTAGTTGACTATTTTTTTTTAATGGTCATACTCTGTTACTTCATCTGATCATCTGTAACTTGACCTTGCTCCTTTGCTACTATCGAATATACACGATTCTTTTCTCCTTATACACTATTTTATTTCTGGTACCACGCTCTGCTACCATGGTAGCAGAGCGTGTTACGATCCACATACCTCTTGATAGAAAGAGGCAGCGACCCCGTTTTGAGTCGTGACTGATTCAGTCACTTAGCAATAATATTATCCCACCCCGCGAAGTTTTACGCCAAATATAAAATAGTTTTGGTTATATTTCTGTATATATGAAGTGTTTTCTGCTATCTATACGCCCACAATCATGCTAAACATGGCCTTTAGGTCTTGTTACTTTATGCTCTGTCTACCCCGTAAGGGACGAAAACGTGATGCATGTATGTATGTGTACGAGCTCCTGGTAGCTCGTGTGTTCTTGATATGATGATAAGTGACAGGAGAGGGTATTTCTTGATAAATACGATTTTATAATCTTGCTAAATATGTGTGCACACTTTATTGATACTGAACGTGAACTAACTTATAATAATACAATTTGCATTAAACGCTAAAATGAGGTCAACCGCTGACAGCGCGAGTTTATAATGTACGGTTACTCGTACATATTCCCCTAGGACAAGAAAGGAGTAGAGAAAAGAATTATTACAATAATATAAGCAATTATGTACAATTTTAGGCAGTTGAAACGAGTCTAAATGTAGGGGAAGTGGCCCTGTCTACTCGCGAGTCATTTTCGGAGTGACTGCTGTTTGTCTGTCCGGTCGTCTCGGCGGCTCGGCTCGCGCAGCGGGGGCCGGGCTCGGGGGCGTCTCCTGCGCGTTCGGCGGCCGCGGCTGCGGCGGTTCTGCTTGTCACCGTCCACTTGCATTTCACACGTCGTAATGCGAGGATCATTCCCGCAATGACGATAGCCCACAATATCACATAAATCATGGTGTAGTGATGTATGTCGTGGAATGATATTGATTCTTCTGTTGCTTCGACGTCTTTCAGCGCCTTGATGTCTTTTTCAACATGTAACATCTCCCTCTGTACATCTTGCGTCTCGTTTCCCAAAGATAGATGAGGTATTGTTAAGTTGATGATGTGATTTATAGGTGCTATCGGTTGAAAATAAAGGTCTGATTCGATCTTTATCTCGGATCTGTGAGGTTTGTGTGGGAATATGGTAAAATCTTCCGTCTTGATAATACAGCCATTACCTACGTTGATAAGTCCCGCACTTGTCAGCTGATGCGCGGTCACTTGATCGCCACACATCGCTCGAACTTGACACCATTCACAACAGAAATATATATATGTGTTTAGTGTATAGCTTTTTAGCCATTCATTTCTGCATGGTGTTGTGATTGTCTTGCATTCCGATGATTCCATTGCGCAAAAACTTTTGTCTCCCTGTATATGATAAACAGGTTTCTTGATTAGGCAAAAGTAAACTTCAGAGAGTATAGAGCAAGATCTTATGTCGTTCTCCGTCATGATAATAAATGCGTCCTTTTTCATGTTGATAGCGATGTAGTCTGACACCGGTAGTATTTTTGTTACTGTTCTCCCGAGTTTCTTCGGTATGGGAATTATTTTCAAAATTTCATATGAATCACGACTGATCAGTGGTAGTCGTATTTCGAAGATAAGAACATCTTCCATCATTCTTGTTTTAACGTTGAGTAATTCATAAATCTTACGAAGTTCCAAGTGTATGTTTTCAATTGGCAGTGACTCATCGCGAGGTAATTTGCTTGATATAATATTTAATTCGTTTGTAAGTTGCTCCGGAGTCAAAAGGTGGAAGTTGAGATGTCCTTGATAGATGTTGGTTATAGTGTCTAAAAGAGTATTTTGCAAGTCTTTTAATTTGTTCAGCATGTTACTGGCTATGATGGCTCCCATGTTGAAGTCGTTCAGAATAACGTTGACTTGAACTTTGCCTTTCAATTCGTTCAATGCAGCCTCCACTTTGTTCATGTGTTGGTTTAATATCTTGTGCTGTTTATTTATGGTATTTTCTGTGCGTTTCAGGAGATTAAACTCGGCTTCTATGATTGAAGTTTGATTTCTCCAAAGTGAAACAATATGCTTGTCATTGTTTCGTAGAAGGTTAATATCTTTTCGATATTGCTCTGCGAACCTTTCATCGAGAACCCCAAAAAGGCTATTATGTTTTCAGGATATCCCACGGTGGCTGGGCAAACGTTGTGCTTGGCAAGTTTCTTGTTAAACTTTTTAAGATGATGACGTCTACGTTAAAGGTGTAACTCTCGGTCAGTGAACTACATGTGACGTTCACTAGTCCTTTACACGTGGTGTCGTTTGCGCCAACTCCTGTTATCACACCCTTACATCTCTGGCGCGGCAGCCCTAGGCGTTGAGCTGCGTTCTCGGTTATAAGAGAGATTTGAGAGCCTTGATCTATTAGTGCTCTCATAGCATGTTTCTGGCCGTCAGCTCCTTGAACGTTGACTATAGCCGTGGCTAAAAGAATCGTTGGTTCATCCTCTCGTCGTGCTACGTGTGATCCATTTTCTTGTTTCGCAGGTTTCTTCACGTTGTATTCACTTGCGATTGCTGTCGTTACCCTGTTTTGCTTACTATAGCACTCATGCAATAAAGTATTGTGAAATTCATTGCATTCTTGACACGTTTTGCTTGATTTGCACTGTTGGCCGTGGTGATTGTATAAACAATTGCTGCATAGATTTAATTTTGTAATAATTTTATGCTTGACTCCTGCTGCCATGTCCTTGAAATCTTTACAAAAATAAATTCCATGGTCACCGTCGCACACTGGACAGATTCTCTGCTTTGTGTGGGAAAATTTACTTGTAGTAGCCTTGTTGCTTGAATAATGATTAAAACGATTGGATTTCGTTTGATTTCCAGACGGCGATGACGTATTCATATTTGGTTTTGGCCCAGTTACTTCCTGTTTTCGACGAGATGATTCTAACGCAGTGAATTTGCCTTCCACAAATTCTAAAAAATCTTTTAGGGATGGCAACTCTCGGGGTTGTTTCAGAGAGGCCATGTATTCGTTGTGAGTTTCTGCGTCCAATTTTTGGGTTAATATGTGTACTAAAATCGGGTCCCAGGTGCTTGTGCAAACACCTAAGTTTTTGATTCCGTTCAAGCACTCTATTGTTACGTCGTGGAGCCTCTTGATCTGGCTTGTTGAAGCTTGCTGTACTACTGGGAGATTCATCATTGTGTTGACATGAGTCGTGAATATCAACTTCTTGTTGTTGTAGCGGTGATTAAGAATTTCCCAGCAGGTAATGTAGTTATCAGTACTAATAGGCAGATGCTGAATTAGACGCTCCGGCTCACCCTTGATTTTGCCCTTAAGGAACTGCATCTTTTGAGCATGTGACAGCGACGGATTAGTGTGTATCGCTTCCGTAAACAGATCCTTGAAGGACAACCATTGTTGGTAATTTCCATGAAATACTGGAATCTCTAGTTGAGGTGTTGATTTCTCCCTGTGAGCTACAGACCACAGCTTACTGTTTATCTCTTTCTTCAAGGAAATATATTGATTTTCTTGACGAGTGAAGTTGATTTCATAATTTGGATCAGATCCATCCAGCTCGCTGTCTATTTCCCAGTGAAGAGTATCTATGGCGGCCCAGCGCGTCTCCAAAGTTTTGAGGGCGTCTTCAAACTCCCACTTCTCCACAATATTGGCTAGATTGATGTTTGATGCGGTACGACTGAAGGCCTTGAAATTGCTTATTTGTTTGCGAAGCATTTCGTCTAACTTGCTCATGCTTCCTTGAGATGAAACCTTTTGACGAGGAGTCGGAGTCAGTGGTCTACCTTCTGGGTTAGTTTTCCGGGGTTCATCTAGCGGCGGCGGCCTATTGAAAGACGTTGACGGTCTGTAGTTGCATATTGCGGCGCGTACTTCATCTAAAATGCTTCTTGTCGATTCGTATTGATTTTCTAGAAAATACACGTGATTTCTGTCATCAAATTCACATAACTTGTCGTGATTTTTCTGAAATTCACTCCAATAGCGATCCAAGGTGTCCAACTTCCTTGCTAAATATTCAGGGGTCTTGCGGTCCTGACTATCCTTCTTAAAATTGACGTGCATTTGTTCGATTGCACTGAAAATTTGTTCTTGTGTTTGGATTAAGTTTTCCATTTTTAGTATGCCTGATGTCACTGAAAATGGATGACTGATGATGTTTGCTCTTGATAGCTTGAAAGTCTTGTTACCTTCTCTTGCTCCTGTACACTGATAACGGGAGAGCTCTTGATTGCTCAATTTCTTGTTGAGTTCACTTGATAATTCTTGCTAAAATTGAACCTTGATGTTCTTCTCTAAAGAGAGCCTTGACGCTTCCGACGATAACTTGATGTCGAAACTTGGACTGATAACCTTCGGTTGATCCTGATAGCTATTCCCTTTTTCTTGTGTATGATTTGATTTATGCGCCTTCTCTACACTGTTGGTGATTCCCGCTGGTGGGAGGCCAACTTTGCCGATTCGCGATCAAATCACAAAGTCAAGAAAAACAAGGAAACTGCACTGAAGGTTCGAAGGACCATGTACGAGCTCCTGGTAGCTCGTGTGTTCTTGATATGATGATAAGTGACAGGAGAGGGTATTTCTTGATAAATACGATTTTATAATCTTGCTAAATATGTGTGCACACTTTATTGATACTGAACGTGAACTAACTTATAATAATACAATTTGCATTAAACGCTAAAATGAGGTCAACCGCTGACAGCGCGAGTTTATAATGTACGGTTACTCGTACAGTATGTATGTCTGTCTGTAACCGGTTTTTTCTCGAATTTGTGTAAATAAAAAATGTTTCTTTCTCCCTGTATCTCTTTCTCACATGTTGGATATCCGATAGTTTTGGATCTCTGGTGGTCACTTTTTGTCTGTTTGGCAAACGGGCATGCGGGTCGCCCGATGGAAAGATAGATAGCCGGCCCTTTAAGAAAGGAGCAGACTCGTTTTTTAAAGGTTAAAACTGGAAAAACTTACAATCCGAACTTGACAGCATGGCCCTGCCCCTCTCCACAGTCAGCTGTAAGATGGCAGGGTCTTCGCACAGCGGTGCCAGAGTGGTGGCCAACAGTTTTCTAACACCGCACGATTTTGCAGTGCTAATGTACTGGGAACACAATTTTATTTTGCTAATATTATAAAGGCGAAAGTTTGTAAGTTTGGATGTTTGGATGTTTGTTGCTCTTTCATAGCAAAACGGCTAAACCGATTTATTTGAAATTTGATGAGATTGAGATTTGAACCTAAGAATCAATTAAAAACAAATTATTTTTTGCTTCATAAATTACCATTACCTTCCAAAGATAATCCATCCTTGAATTAGATACTGTAATTAATTAAGTATGTTTTAAACTAATCGACAACGATGCAAATAGGTCTCTTTAACGTTAAAAAAAAACGATCGTCAAAATATCCACATCTGATTTACTAGCACCTTGTATGATATGAACTAACATGACGTGATATGTTATGATATGATGATCATGATTATTTCACCTGAAAGACGTGCGAAACGCACCGCGCATCACACATCTGCACAGCGCGCTGTATGCCCGCGCCCGACGCGTGTGTCCTGGCCAATGTATGATATGATATGATGTGATATGATGATCATGATTATCTCACCTGCAAGACGTGCGGAACGCACCGCGCATCACACATCTGCGCAGCGCGCTGTATGGCCGCGCCCGACGCGTGTGTCCTGGCCAATGTATGATATGATATGATGTGATATGATGATCATGATTATCTCACCTGCAAGACGTGCGCAACGCACCGCGCATCACACATCTGCGCAGCGCGCTGTATGGCCGCGCCCGACGCGTGTGTCCTGGCCAATGTATGATATGATATGATGTGATGATGATCATGATTATCTCACCTGCAAGACGTGCGGAACGCACCGTGCATCACACATCTGCGCAGCGCGCTGTATGGCCGCGCCCGACGCGTGTATCCTGGCCAATGTATGATATGATATGATATGATGATCATGATTATCTCACCTGCAAGACGTGCGCGACGCACCGCGCATCACACATCTGCGCAGCGCGCTGTATGGCCGCGGCGAGCGGCGCCGCGCCCGACGCGTGTATGTTGGCCAATGTTTGTATGACTCGAGTGAGGGCCAACTGTGTTGATGGCTCGTTGTTGGATGACACTAAAACATACATAAAGTTAGAAACGTAAAACATGTCAAAATTCATACAGTGCGATAGTCTTTAAAAGATAAACACCGGGTAGCACTCCGGGAGTGCCGGCAGAAGTGAAAACTACACACACGCACACTCGCGCAAAAAGAAAAAAAAAAATCTAGACGAGATTTGAACTGCGGTCACCTGAGAGAACGCACTGTTATTCCACACCTTATACCACTAGGCCAAACGCACATACGCTGAAGCGACGAAATCAACGTACACTTCAAAAATCGAACGCGATTCTAGCTTCATTCGTATCTAACTAATATTATAAATGCGAAAGTATGGATGGATGGATGGATGTTTGTTTGTTACTCAATCACGCCAGAATGGCTCAACAGATCTGGATGAAATTCGGCACTTAGATAGAGAAAAGTCTGGAATAGCACATAGGCTACTTTTTATCCCGGAAAATTGCGTAGTTCCCGCGGGATAGCGATAAACGAATTCTTTGCAGACGAAGTCGCTGGCAACAGCTAGTTTCAAAATAAGCTCTTAGAGGATCCTGATATGCTGATACTTAAAATCTTCCTCCATCTTACGCCTGACGCAAGTCTAACAATTTTTACTCATCCCAAAAAGTGGTCAGCACCGCTGAAGAAGTTTTTATTTACTTAAAACATAGAATTACCAGTAGCTTCTCTTCCCGCCCACGTTAACGCCCGTCGAGTGAATGGGCGAAAATATTAGGAATCAAGTTACGAACATAGGCGATGCGGCTAGCAACCCATCACTATTTGCTCCCCTTTCTACTTAGACGCCTACAATCAAGCTAAACGTGGCTTTAAGGTCTCATTATAAAAGACCTTAAACATTTTAAAAATACACTACATAAATACTTGTTGGAGAAATCTTACTACACCCTTTGCGAATTTTTTGAAGATTCTTGTTGAATTCAAATTCAAGTTATATGTTTAGGTATTATTATAAATTACAATTAATAATAGTTTAATTAATATTTTATTTATTTATTTATTTATTTATAAGCCTTTTTATTCCGAATTCGCTACAATTTCAGTAATTACATGTTGTTGTTGTTGTTATTGTCGTTTTTTTTTTTTTTTTTTTATTAAATTGTCGCGAAATTCGGCGTGCCTCATGGCATATGCCTCCTCCGTGTATTGGAGGGTTTGGGCTATAGTTCCCACGCGCGCCCAGTGCGGATTGGGAACTTAACACACACCATTGAATTTCTTCGCAGATGTGTGCAGGTTTCCTCACGATGTTTTCCTTCACCGAAAAGCTCATGGCAAATTACAAATGTAATTTTCGCACATAAATTCCGAAAAACTCAGAGGTGCGAGCCCGGGATTTGAACCCACGACGCTCTGCTTGAGAGGCCACAGGTCATACCACTAGGCTACCACGGCTTTTAATTAATATTAGTTTATAGTTAATATTGTTACTAATATTGTTAATAATTATAATATTTATTTAAATATAATTAGCAGTGCCCTTACAGGGTTTGATCTTGTACCCTCTTGTATCAAAGCTAATAAAATGTTTGTCTTGTCTTGTCTTATTACCTAGCCCCTGTCTACGCCGTAAGGGATAATAAACAATGTAATACTCACAATGAGCACACAGCATGGTCATGAGGACTTCCAAAGTCTTCGGGTCCTCGTGATGAAGAGCCAGCGACAGGATCCTCTGGAGATTCACCTTCAACGTGGCACCCTGATGCGGCAGACTGAGGGTCAAAGACTTCAGATCTAGGTACGAGTCTGTGGTCGTGTTCACATCTGTATTGCCGTGTTTACCTAGAAATTGGGAAATGATGATGATTATGTATGCGCAATGAAGTTTACATGCATACAAAGCCATCTCATTCTATACTTAACATTGTGATCATAAATCATAAATAATTATCGCAATAAATATAAATAAGCCCGGACATAATTATGACAAGAAATATAAAAAAAAATTAATCACCCAGAAACATCAACACTTCTCTATGAAGAATCCTTATATGTTTGTCAGTCTTGTCACCACTGCTCCGTAGTTTTCTCACTAAGCATATAACATCGAAAGCGTCTTGATGCTTTATTTTATTGTTACTTAATAGATGATCTAGTTTTTTTATTCCATTACACATTATAGTCGGCGCTACGTCACTTGAGAATATGATCTGAAAAAAAAAAGTGCGAAATACACAATTTAAAAACAGAACAAAGCTAATATGGGTTCTTAAGCAGTAGGGAAATGACCAGCATTATAACAACCAATTATACTAGATTCTGTCTACACCGTAAGGTATAAAGACGTGATTTATGTAAGTACTTTCTTGTCATGTAAGGTTATGGTAAAATCTGTTCTGTAATAACAATAAAGTACAGATTTATTATTCGTGTCCTTTCGTATCCTTTATTAGGTATTATTATTATTATTATTTTCACACCACTTGCTCGACAATGGCTAATTATATAGCATGTAAACCTTACTCAAAGTAACTCATTATAGCCCTTGGCTTTAGCCGGGTAGTAATATTGTACTGAATTTCATTATAACCCGCCGGTTAGTAATATGAATCTCACTTCTCTTAGTTCTTATTGTTATACACTTAAAGTCTAATTTCGTAAAAATCGCACGGCTCCGAAAATCGAGATGGCCATGCCACCAGCACGCCGACGACCACCACCACCGAAACAAATTTCAAATAAAACAAAAGCCGCGAGCCTTTGCTGACGCTGTAATTACAGTTAGGTATGCATTAGAACTGCTAAGATTCCAAATAAAAATATTACTTATCATTACACAACTGGACCAATGTCTCCAATATAATTTTTTACTTTTAATTCTGTTTTACTGTTGTTTTAATTAAATTATTTTTCTAGTTGCCTTGGTTTTTATTGTCTCGCAAAAGGTGAGAAAAGTAGAGTATACTCCTCGGGGATAAAACTGTTTATGTCTTGGGTGCGCTTAAATTCTTCGCTCCTCTCAGGACTCATCTTAATTCCCTCGCTACGCTCAGGAATTAACTCATAACACCCTCGCTTCGCTCGGGAGTTAAATTTAAAGTCCTTCGCTGCGCTCAGGATTCAATATCGCGCCCGTGACATAATACAGTGCTTTATCCCCTCGGTGTACAATCTACTATTACTTTAATGTTATTTATTACAGTATAGATTTTAAAGGGTGTAATAATGCTGATCATTTCCTACAATTTTTGAACGCATTAAAGAGCACTAATGTTATGTGCGTAGATAATGCTATTTTTTCAATAGTATTAATTTTATCGACAGTATCGATAGAATTGCTTTAAATAAAATATAGATATAGTATAATGGAATTTGCGGCAACGCTAGTCAAGGCACTCACCTGAAATGCTAGAAGCATGTTGCTTGGCTCAATATCTACGGAATCCGGAGTTTGTATGAGAGTCAGGCAGGACTCATGCAAGATGGCTTCATCACGGCAACTCTCTATGCGGAGACTCTACAACGTAAGTACTTACATACATTTTTATTCTTTATTATTATTAAAAAAAAGCCGTGGTAGCCTAGTGGTTTGACTTGTGGCCTCTCAAGCAGAAGGTCGCGGGTTCGAATCCCGGCCTCGCACCTCAGAGTTTGACGGAATTTATGTGCGAAATTACATTTGAAATTTACCATGAGCTTTTCGGTGAAGGAAAAGATCGTGAGGAAACCTGCACACAATCTGTGAAGAAATTCAATGGTGTGTGTTAAGTTCCCAATCCGCACTGGGCGCGCGTGGGAACTATAGCCCAAACCCTCCAATACACGGAGGAGGCCTATGCCATGAGGCAAGCCGAATTACGCGACAATTTAATAAATAAACGACAATAACAACAACAACAACATGTACTTACTGAAATTGTAGCGAATTCGGAATAAAAGGCTTATAAATAAATAAATATCAGTGACCCCACACTGCGTACATTTTGCGTTGGAGCAGGGCTCTGCTTACACTGGTTTATAAGAATAAGAATAAGAATAAGAATCATTTATTGTTTAACTGTGTAGGTTAGGTACATAAGGGTGAACAGATTGGTATCAACAGCGGCCTGAACAGGCATACAATTTAAGGAAGTCATACTAAATACTAACATAGTCATAAATACATAATGTGTTACAATATCAATCCCTACATCACATTGCATCTTTATAATTAAAAAAATCATTCAAATTGTAGAAAACTTTGTCAATGAGCCAATTTTTCAACTTTACTTTAAATTTATTACGATTCAACATTTTAATTTCCAATGGAAGTTTATTGAAAATTCGTATTGCAGAAATGAAAGCACTTTTTTTATACATTGTGTTATTGACTTTTGGGAGCACTAAATTATATTTATATTGAGAACGTAAGTTCTTATTTTTATAGATATTTATAGATGGCCCGGAACCCTTCGTGCGCGAGTCCGACTCGCACTTGGCCGGTATTTTACCTTGTAAAACTGGTGAGACTCTTTCACAGGTGCTTTCAACAGAGCAGCCCTCAGGGCGGCCGTAAGGTCGGCGGAGGCGTGGCCAGTTGCCAGCTCGCAGAGCAGCGAGGAGAGCACCGGGAGGGGGGAGGCGAGGGGCAGCACGAGGGACGTGAGGTGGAGGAGGGAGGCTAGCTTAGGGGGGAGCTCCTGAAAAGTATAATTCAGCATATGACTTATGTATATAAGTCGTCGCTACTTTGAAAAAATCTCGTATCTCGAAATCGCTAATCCTAGAAGTGAACTTTATTCACTGTATTTTAAGGTTCAGTATTGTTTGAATATTCATTTAAGATACGAGATATTTCAAAGTAGCGACGAAATCACGTCTTAATCCCTTACGCCCATTCCCTCGATCCATTTCAATTAACAAAAACAAAAACATTTTTTTCCATAAGTCGGTAACCTATAAAAATTGACCTCACACTGCCTACATTTTGCTCAGGAGCTGAATTTTATAATCACTTGGCGAATTTGTTTTTATTCTAAGCTAGAGTCCGACCGAAGTTTCGTTTCCGTTTCGGCCTAAAAATAATTTTTCGGCCCAAGACAGCCAAAACTTACAATATCGCACTTTCATGTTAAATTCTTCTTTTTTTAGAGTAGTTTAATTTAGACCCAGTACCACTATGATAATGTTCAAATTTCACTGGCAGAAAAGTGAAACGTAGAACCTTGTAATATTGGACCAGCGAGAAGTTTAATCCTATGTGACGATGTGAGTGAGTGTGTATGTTTGTTCCTTCTTCACGCTGAAACGACTGGATGGATTTGCTTCAAATTAGGAACGGAGATAGCTGTTACCCTAGATTAAGACATAGGCTACTTTTTATCCCGGAAAATTGCATAGTTCCCGCAGGATAGCGATAAACATGTTAAAGGTCGTAGCTGCCTAGTCGCAACGTAAATAATTATTGCAGAATATACTATCAAGATCAGTTAGTAAGTCAGTACGCGGACGAAGTCGCGAGCAGAAGCTAGTTACTCATATATCTATAAAGAACGGCCCAATTACATTATATTCGACTAGCTATCCCGCGGGAACTATGCAATTTTCCGGGATAAAAAGTAGCCTATGTTTTAATCTAGGGTACCAACTATCTGCGTTCCAAATTTTAATCAAATCCGTCCAGTCGTTTTAGCGTGAAGAAGGAACAAACATGTGTATGTTTACTCACATCGTCACATAGTCACTCAGAAACTTTCTTTCTTTATAATATTAGTAGGATGTTTTCATCACATTTATAAAACGTTCGATTTCTATTTCGACAAAAAAAACATGTTTCTGTCGGAAACCATTCTAAACCCACCTCAGCATCCTCCGAATCCTCCAGGAACATGCCCACGGCTGTCACAACATAGCCGGTGAACTCTCGCGTGACAGCCTGCGACTTGGCTATGACGTCATCTGTGTTCGTGACGTCATACAAGTCCCGCCATATTTGTACGGCCCCGTCCTCGCACGACTGGGTTATTAAAAAGTGTATGGCTGCCTGAAATGTCCAAATATAAAGTCGTCACAATTTAAAAGGCCCGTTTTGACAGTTCACGCCCATGAAGTTCCCTATTTTTTACCGATCGAAATGTTCTGAAGGTAATTGCATTTTTCATTGATGGGTATCGCTCACTCAGCTCAGTGCTGTGCATAAAGATTTTTTCGTATTGTCCACAGACTATTAATAATCGGTTAAGGAAAAAATAAATCGATCTAGATATTTTTTAAGGCCGAGTCGCACTTGGCCGGTTACATTTATTTTATTTAGGCCAATTAATTACTGAATTTCACCAGCTGTGTAGTGATCTTTACTGAAAATTATGACCTTGGAGCTCAAAGCTGTAAACAATGGCAACACTGATTTCAATGGAATGGCTCGTCTTCATCAATAATAAATAAATAAGAAAATGATTGACTGAAGATTCACTTTTTCTCGATTTTTTTTGTGACTGAGTTGTAACAAATATATTAAATGAAAGAAAATTGACCTTTCCTAACATTGTATCATTTCAAAATACCTACAATATCAATTTAAGTTAAGTTACAATACATATTCAAATCGATCAAATACTGATGCAAACTTGAATCGATTTATCGTGAGTATCGAGTACCGAGTCGTACGGTGACATCACTAGTTACGTCGGGAAGACAAATGTCAAAACGGGCCTTTTATTTTGCGACGACTTTAGTAATAGTACAGGGTGGTCAAAATTTTTTGCACTTTTTACAAGTTACAATCTTTTTATCAACTTGCATCGTATTGACAAAGGGGTGGCTCATTGTGATCACTCACAGATCGCCACATTACAGAAGAATGAGAGAAAAAAAAAAAAAACTTAACTTAAGAAGATGGTGCGGGCCACATCTTCAGACCTTCCCTTAACGACACTATGAAGGGAGATTGCCTCATGGAGGTTGGTAAGCGATATGGTGTGTATGAATAAATTATCTCATCTTAATAGTGTGATAAGGGAATGTGCTGGTGTGAAAGAAGATATAGTGACTAGGATAGAAAAAAGTATGCTTAGTTGGTTTGGTCACGTAGAGAGGATGGATGAAAGAAGATTAACTAAACAGATTTATATGGGGAGTGTGAATGGGTGCGTTGGGAGGGGAAGGCCTAGACGGACGTTTCATGATCAAATTGGGGACGTTTTGGAAAAAGGCCAGGTCAAGAGTACCCGAAACCGACGAGCATGTATGAAGAGATTGATGAATGTGGATGAAGCGAAAGAGGTATGTCAGGATCGTAGCCAGTGGAACAAAGTAGTCTCTGCCTACCCCTGTGGGAAAGAGGCGTGACGATATGTATGTATGTATGTATCTCATCTTATATCTATCTTATCTTACCTGTCTGATTTCACGCGGCGAATCCAAAATACCTTTAACGACAATCGCTTTCCTTTTAGCGTGTGGTATTTTATCGTAAAACAAAATAGCAGCTTGCAATAGTCTTTCGCTGTTTGGTAGATTGCTTTCTATACACCATGCTATCTGTAAAGGGAAGTACATACGTACATAAGTACATACGTACATACGTACGAGACGTTTTGAAAAAAAGGTCAGAGGACTTACCATGACGTCCTAATTCCGACTCAGTTCAAGTTTTAGCTGTCACTTTTAGTATGAATCTGGCAGCGAGCGAACCTAAACTGAATCGCACTAAGACGTCGTGGTAAGGCCCCAGGTCAGAACGTTCGCGTTAACGAAATATTATACCGGCTACCGGTCTAGTATGTATGCAGTCACATGCAAAATCTGATGCAGTCTCTTAAAATTGACAATATTTCAAAATTCTTTATATTCATTAATCAAAAACCATTTCGAGAGAAACACTTGTAGAACACAAAAAAAATATTTTTGGATTTTTTCGTACAGTATTTTTTGGAAAAATGAGCAAAATATGTAAAACAGGAAATGACGTCCAGCGGCCGGACCAATACTGCCATTATAAAAAACCTTGTCTTCCGGGTTTCCCTTTGACATTTACAACTTTCACAACACAAACACTACTGACAGCTGACGGTTAATTCATTCGCACACCGCTCGGCTTTGTTGCCATCGGGAACACTAGATAACTGTTTGTCGGGCAATAATGATAATATTTTTGCAAGTTTTCATTTAAAATCATATTTGTTGTGAAGTATTCTGTTTGAGTTTGTCAGCTCGTTTTGACGTTCATCGACAGTGACAACTGCATTCACTGTCAAAGTATTTAAGCACAGGTTTTGGCGGTCAATTAATGTAATTATTTCAACGTTTTTTTAAGTGTACGAAACAAAGCAGTGACGTCATTTCGCTAATACTTGACGTTTGTTACTTACGTCCTTTCTGCTTGAGCAACGATTTAAATGGATTTTTCCACGTAAATACAAGATTTTCACGAATATAAAAAAATATGGGTGTCTTAAATTTGTGCGCTCTTTCCAGCCAGACAATAAAAAGTAGCTCTTAAAAAATTTAGTCTCTTAAAAAGGTTAGTTTGACTAAATCTAAATCTAACTAATATTATAAATGCGAAAGTATGGATGGATGGATGGATGGATGTTTGTTACTCAATCACGCCAGAACGGCCCAACGGATCTGGATGAAATTTGGCACAGATAGAGAAAGGTCTGGAATAGCACATAGGCTACTTATTATCCCGGAAAATTGCGTAGTTCCCGCGGGATAGCGATAAACGAATTCTTTGCAGACGAAGTCGCTGGCAACAGCTAGTATTACTATAAATGCGAAAGTATGGATGGATGTTTGTTTGTTACTCAATCACGCCAGAACGGACCAACGAATCTGGATGAAATTCGGCACATAGATTGAGAAGTCTGGAACAGCACATAGGCTACTTTTTATCCCGGGTAATTCCCGCGGGATAGCGATAAACGAATGCAGACGAAGTCGCAGGCAACTAGTAGCCCTATAAATGTTGTTAGCACGTCTAGCACGACAGCGCAGAAGAGTCGCGTCGCGCGAGATAGATTGCCCGTCTTTTTCTTACTGTTCGTTCTAGAAAAAGACGGGTAATCTAGTGATGGGACTCGAGTGTCATTTTTTCACTCGAGTCACTCGCTCGAAAAACCCGAATCACTCAGGTACCACTCGAGTGAACGTTGGACTCGAGTGTTTTTTTTTTCACTCGAGTGACTCGCTCAAAAAGTCGACTCACTCGAGTACC
The DNA here is from genome assembly GCA_963854515.1 of Pandemis heparana. Lineage (NCBI taxonomy): Eukaryota > Metazoa > Arthropoda > Insecta > Lepidoptera > Tortricidae > Pandemis > Pandemis heparana. The sequence goes on from OY978032.1 coordinate 9,881,258, forward strand.
ACTCGAGTGAAGACACGACTCGAGTGTCCATTTTTTCACTCGAGTGATGATATGCCCAAAGTCACTCGAGTGAATTTGTGATACGAGTCACGATTTTTTCAGTCAACTGGCCGTCCTCTTATAAAATATCACGTAATCATAGCGTCAGTAGCACGAAGTTACTTTAACAATAACTTTAACCATAACCAACAATCTTTGACAGAACACCTATAAATAATTATGCCTGAATCGTCTTAACTTGACTTTCTCACTCGAGTCAATTTGAGTGGTCCGAGTCACTCGCCGGCTGAGTGAATTTTTAGGCAACTCGAGTTGACTCAAGTCGCTCGACAGCCGAGTCAACTTAATTTTCACTCGAGTCTGAGTGACAGTAAAACTACTCGAGTGACTCGAGTGAAACGTGATTCGAGTTCCATCACTAGGGTAATCTGTCTCGCGCGCGACGCGACTCTTGTGCGCTGTCGTGCTAGACGGGCAGGATCTTTGAATCATAGTTGACAAATGTTTCCATACATTGATTAATGTTCACAGTGAAGCGTCAAGGGCTTGCGGGTGATAGGGCCTTGTGAAAGGTCCGTCCGGATCGCTACCATCATCTTTCTCGCTAATCCGTGCTGACACTGCTGTGTTCCGGTGTGGAGAGTAAGACAGCCGGGGAAATTACGGGCACAAGAGGCATTTCATCTAAGTACTCTAGGTTGGCAACGCATCTGCAATCCCTCCGGGGTTGCGGGTGTCTATGGGCAGTGGTGATCGCTTACCATCAGGTGACCCACTTGCTCGTTTGCCTTCCTATTCAAAAAAAATTAAAAAAAAAAAAAAAAAAGGGCGGGACTAAACGAATCAAAAATTAAAAAAAAAGAACATTTAATCATTTAATGTAAATCTTCTAAGTTTATAGTCACTTACCATATCAGCGTTAGCGTGCGTGACTTTGTCCCTCCTGAATTCGTTTTCCAACGTCTGTGCGTCTACGTATTGCGTGAGGTCGTCTAAACCACTAATTTTGACGAAGGCCAGTATCCTGAGCGCAGTGAGCTTCGGTTTTGTATATGTCGTCTGAGTGTGAGGTAATACCTCGAAAGATATTATTTTCTAAAACATATATTATGTATGTTATAAAAGCCGTGGTAGCCTAGTGGTTTGACCTGTGGCCTCTCAAGCAGAGGGTCGCGGGTTCGAATCCCGGGTTCGCTGAGTTTTTCGGAATTTATGTGCGATATTACATTTGAAATTTACCATGAACTATCCGGTGAAAGAAAACATCGTGAGGAAACCGGACCAATCCCAATAAGGCTTAGTTTCCCTTCTGGGTTGGAAGGTCAGATGGCAGTCGCTTCTGTAAAACTAGTGCCTGCGCCAAATCTTGAGATTAGGTTGTCAAAGCGGACCCCAGGCTCACTGAGGGAAACGGGAAAAACGCTAGGAAGATGATGATGATATATGTATTATGTATGTTATATTCTGGAATAACTGGTAAGTGAATATTCATGATTTGTTCATGGCTTTCGTTAAAAACTCATTTACATCATCATCATCTCATTTGTGATAAAAAAAGTTTTTTTTTTTTTCAAATAACTATACAAATAACCGACATACAAACATCGAAGATTGTTGTCTCTATATATTTCCATAAAAACTGAAGGCGTTGGGATTTATGACGTCACATGTCATATCGGATTTCTCTTTCTAATCGCTGACTAATTAGTAGTTTAACAGCCTTATTCATAAAAAGTTAAGAGGCTCGCTATAAGCTCGCTATAGGACCGATGCAAAAAAACATGATTCATAAACGTCAATTAGCGCTAATCAGTCCATCAAGGGTCTGTTAAATAATCCGAAAGTTAGCGGACCGTAGACCCTACTTTATCTCTCTGTTAACTCACAAAATGGCTGCCACACATGTGAACAGCTGATTTTGGCAAAAGCAAAACCATACGCAAGATAGTTTTTTTTGTTTTAAGTTTTTATTCCCTCCGGGAAAGGTAAAGGAAACTAGATCCACACGGCCTAGTCTGTCGTGTTAATTCGCTGGTTTCCCGCTAATTCGCTGCCACTGCTGTCAATTTTTTTTTTAATTCACTATAAGGCCATTTTTGGTCTATGATTTGTCAAGGTGACAACATAACGCGTCTAATCCATCTATCAGCAGCTCATTAGCTAACAGACTGCTAGCAAGCGTTTATGAATCATACTTTTTAACAACTGTCAAATAAGCTTAATCAGTCTGTTAACTAATCGACTGATCAAACCTCAATTAAGGATTTTTTATGAATAAGGCTGTTAAACTGTAATATTTTCTGTATTTTTTGACCGATATCACTTTTAGGGCCCGTCTCACCGCTCTCTGTAAAGTTCTTGGATAAAGACATAATTTATGTCTGTCTGCCTATGAGCGGATGAATATATGTCAGGGGTCATTCAAGTATTACGTAAGCAGATTTTTTATAATTATTTACCCCCCCCCCCTTCCCCTTGTCAGCAAAAGTAAGCAAAACTCTTCTCCCCCTCCCATGCTTACGTAATCATTTGGTACCTTTATGGATTTTTCTTTTAATGTATTCTGTTTTTTATAAATTTTCTATAAAAAAGTAAATAATAACTGCTGACGTAATCACGATATCGACCAACCCACCATGTCATCAAAAACAAGCAAAGAAAGTAATACTTGAACGCCCCCAACACAGTCACGAGCGAAATCTAGTGCCACCTTCATTGACTTACGATAAACAACTAGACTCCCGATCGCAAACAAAAGTGCCTCAAGAAACGTCCGAGCGGCGTTGTCTATGTATTGTGTGTGTCAACACATCAACTTACACAGATAACATTAACATATTCGTTCAAATTAACACCTTATTTCGTGGCAATAATGTTTAATGTCAATTGCATACGATCGTGAGAAGTAATAACACGACGCCACGCGCTGGAAACCTGTCTGTCTCTTGTTCTCAAGCGTTTGAGATTACGGTGCGAAAGAGACATGTAAATTGTTATCGAAGCGCGGTCGAAACACGACTGAACCAAAACTCTGCACAATAGACGCGTCGTGCAGACTTTTGCTTCCGACAGTTTTTGAACGTGATTGGGAGTCTAGTTGTTTATCGTTAGTCAATGGCCATCTTATACTTACCTCTAGAATTTTCTTGTCCACATGTTTAGCTATAACCGTGTACACGCTCAATATAGCTTTTTCGCTTTCGTCTCCGATATATTCCCAAAGCAGATCTCGAATAGGCTTGTCCAAAGATATACGTTCACGAAACAAACTCGCATAGCGTTCCAGTATCTTGAAGCATGCTAAAAACATATAAAGGTATCAAAAATATGAAAATTTTGAGGTTTCACAAAACGTATGTATGTATGTAAACTCTTTATTGCACATACAAATTTAAAAATACAGAAGTACATGGAAAATAATACAAAGGCGAACTTATCCCTAAGAAGGGAACTCTTTCAGCTAACCTGGTACAGAAAAGAATGACTGGAAGTCAAAATAACTATGTAATGTTTTCGTCAAAAATTTACCCTAAGTAAATATCATGTTAATATTAATCGCATTCTAAAATATATTTTCAAAATTTCGGTTGGTATAATATAAACCAAATGAAATTAAAAATGAAAAAAAAACCTTTACATTACTAAAACCAGCGCGGGGAAGCACAGCCTTCCTCGCGCTGAGCCTCTCAGGCTGAGACGGTGTTTCTAGCCATGTTTGAAAAAAATAGTCCAGCAGTTTGAAGAGTAGGTATCATCTCTTTTGCCTCTTTTCCAAAACGATGTAAGGCACTTTCGGCATTATTTTTTTAATTTTTTTTATTTACGTATGATTACTCGATTGATGCCTGGGGTTTTTAATTTTTTTAAATTAGTGTTAATATTTATCCTTTTTTTTTTTTATCTGAATAGGAAGGCAAACGAGCAAGTGGGTCACCTGATGGTAAGCGATCACCACTGCCCATAGACACCCACAACCCCGGAGGGATTGCAGATGCGTTGCCAACCTAGAGGACTTAGATGAAATGCCTCTTGTGCCCGTAATTTCCCCGGCTGTCTTACTCTCCACACCGGAACACAGCAGTGCAAGCACTGCTGCTTTGCGGCAGGATTAGCGAGTAAGATGGTGGTAGCGATCCGGACGGACCTTGCACAAGGCCCTACCACCCGCAAAACTAATCCCCATCCTACTAATATTATAAATGCGAAAGTTTGTGACGTTGTGAGTGAGTGGGTGTGTGTTCCTTCTTCATGCTGAAACAGCTGGACGGATTTGGATAAAATTTGGAATGTAGATAGCGGGCACCCTAGATTAAAACATAGGCTACTTTTTATCCCGGAAAATTGCATAGTTCCCGCGGGATAGCCATAAACATGTCAAAGGTCGCGACGTAAATAATTGACAACATTTCATATTTCTCAGCCTATAATTTTAATGGTTCTCTGTATTTTGTTTGAAAAGATGAACATGCTGGCAGTTTAATTTTTTCGCTAGGGTTTGTATTTAATTTATAATTAATTTATTAATTTTTGCTTATTCTAAAAGGGCGTAACTCAGAAACTATCACAGAATAGACACTTATCCTTTTGTCTTTTCTGTATAGAAAAAAAACTGACGTCAATTTCAAAGGCCTTATTCTCCGATATTCGATTTTCGAGGTTCGCTTCGTGCTGTTCCGCTCATACTAATATAGTCATTAACTTGAGAGTAAGAGAAAAGGTATACAACGAACTTCAAAAATAGAATTTCAGAGTTGCCCCCCTTGTACTTTGAAGTTGTCAAATACAAAATTATGGTCGCTTACTTTTTCTCGTGAAAAAGGCAAAGGCATTTCACTTATCCTGTGGTAGAATTGGTAAAATTAAGACATGTTTTTAATTAATTTTTATTTTCTATAATAAGCAATATTAAAATTATATAAACATATTGCAGTGATCAAGAGGCAAAATGCTTTCGAACCATATATACATTTTCAGGTGTTATAAAAATGAAATGTTGTCAATATATACTATCAACATCAGTTCTGTAATTTTAGCGGACGGACTAAGTCGCGGGCAGAAGCTAGTTATTTATAAAAATATACTTTACCAGGCCGACAGACGTTTATCTTCATATATACACAGGACAGACCGTCATAGAAATTGTTCAATTCCGCAGTTGGTAATTCTTCGCCAAAATGTTTGAACAATCCACATATACCTTCCAATATAGCTTTGGTGACAGTACCCTGTAAATAATAGCATTATTTATCCCTTACGGCGTAGACAGAGCGTAGGGTAACAATAAACTTTATTAATCACCACAAATGTAATTGCAAACTGTTGAATAAATATCTATTATTATTATTATTATTATTAAATCCGTACAAAACAATGCAGAAACAATAATTATGCACATAATTACAATAAATAAGTTATTACAACTCTGCAACATAGTACAAGCCAAGCCATAGTAAAAGCTTTGCTTAGTTTGGGACTGGGTCAATTGGTGTAATTTGTCCCATGATATTTATTTATTTTATTTATTTATTCTAATATTACAAAAGCGAAAGTGTGTGTGTGCGTGTGTGTGTGTGCGTGTGTGTATGTTTGTTACTTCTTCACGCGCAAACGGCTGGACGGATTTGGGTAAAATTTGGAACGGAGATAGCTGGTACCCTAGATTAACACATAGAATACTTTTTGTCCCGGAAAATTGCATAGTTCCCGCGGGATAATGATAAGCATGTCAAAGGTAGCTACGTAGACTCGTAATGTAAATAATTATTGCAGAACACACTATCAACATCAGTTCTTATATAATGCTACGCGGACGAAGTCGCGGGCAGAAGCTAGTTATTATAAGTGGAGTAAATATAGGGTGGCAGGGCTGGCAAAATGCCAGGGGCCCCTAGGTCTACGGGGCCTTGAGCACAGAAGGGAAGGTGATGCACTTCTTTATAGTGAGGAAGGGCCCCGTCTGATGAATTTGCCGCGGGCCCCTGACGTCGTAGTTACGCCACTGGTTATTATACAGGGTGTTTGGTAGCCAGGTGCAAAGCCTTAAGGGGGTGATAGCCGAGGTATTTTTGAACATTTTGAGCCATACATGTCTTAGCCGAAATTTGATATATTTTTTTTAATTGAAAATTTAGAAATTTTATGTAAATACCCAGAATTTGATAAAAACGAGTCAATATTGCGCCAATGAGCGTTAATTTGTAAACAAAATCTTTTATTTCGGATAGTTTAATGTGTATTGGACCAAATGAAACAATTTTGAAGTGTCTGTCTTGACACAGAAACAAAATGGAGGCATTCGAAATTACTAAAAATGTCTTATTTTAGAACAGTCATTTTTCAGTGCCATAAAAAAAAATAAAAAAAAATCCTGGAAATGTTCAAACATTTTTAAAAACATGCCTGTTTATTGCTCTTTCTTTTAAGGTATCACTCATTCACAATACACTAGTATTGAAATTTCGCGTTTTTTCATGTAATTTACTAGGTGAATACCTACACTTACCTAGTAAATTACATGAAAAAAGGTAAAAAAAGAATTGTAAAATGAATTAATTTACTATTCAAATCACAACAAAGTGAAGATTAATGATATTTTTTTTTACCTTTTTTTCATGCAATTTACTACTAAAGTACCTACTTTTAACGTGAAATTTCAATACTAGTGCATTCTTAGCGAGTGCTCCCCGAGTTTGGTTTTTACTTTTTATCTCAGATTTAGCAAGCGATGTAAATGAGTGATACCTTAAAAGAAAGAGCAATAAACAGGCATTTTTTTTAAGTGTTTGAACACTTCCAGGATTTTTTTTTTAATTTTTTTATGGCACTGAAAAATTACTCTGTTCCAAAATAAGACATTTTTAGTAATTTCGAATGCCTCCATTTTGTTTCTGTGGCAAGACAGACACTTCAAAATTGTTTCATTTGGTCCAATACACATTAAACTATCCGAAATAAAAGATTTTGTTTACAAATTAACGCTCATAGGCGCAATATTGACTCGTTTTTATGAAATTCTGGGTATTTTCGTAAAATTCGAAATTTTCAATTTAAAAAAAAAAAACAAATTTCGGCTAACACATGTATGGCTCAAAATGTTCAAAAATACCTCGGCTATCACCCCCTTAAAGCTTTGCACCTGGCTACCAAACACCCTGTATAAGATTAACCGTGCTTACAAGTACTCACTGTATTCTTGTTGCATTCCAACATATTCAAGTATGTTCTCCATATCTTGTTGACATCGTCGCATATCAAAGATGGATGGTGCTCGCATATTGCGCCTAAAGTCAAGGAAAATTAATAGTTTTCAATGTTTCGTTTTATTTTACTTTTATTTATTTGATTTTTGTTATTTTTTGTAACAATATTTTTTTATTATTTATTTGTTTTTGTTTGAAAATTAAATAAAAACAATAAAATGTAACTTTTAACATTGTTAAAAAAACAGTTGACATTTGTAGAGCTGGGCAAAATACACGCTTTGCTAATACTAATACATACAAAATACTACCTATCTTTACACCAACACCCTCCATTTCATACATACCCACAAGTAACGCCAAAGGTGTTTTGCACTGAGTGCCTTCTTCCAACGAGGTTATATGTCTGGAAATACTCTTGGCACCAATCTCAGACTTCTTGGCGACGGAAATGAGGCAGTTTAAGGCATGCTTTCTCAGTTCAGCATCGTAGGAGAGTAGGCAGAGCTAAGGGTATAAACAAGGTTTCTTAAAATTATACATACAAACATACATATGTAAATTAAAATCACGTTTTCATCCCTTACAGGGTAGACAGAGGCTAGGGCAGGGGTGGCCAACAGGTTGATGGCGATCGACCGGTCAACGATTGTTAGTCCAGTCGATCATGGCAAGGCAAAAAATATTAATACGTAGGCCAGACTGCGCAACGTGTTTCATTAAATATGTAATTGGTAGATCGCGCAGGGTTTTGTTAATAAACAGATCTTGGGTCTAATCAAGTTGGCCACCCCTGGGCTAGGGTAACAAGAAGAAGACATAATTAGCATGATTGATAAACATTTTACAAGGTACTAATCAGTAAAAATTTTTATACATATAATTATACTTCATCACAACATAAAAAATAGGTATAAGTACATATCATGTTTGTAGCAAGTGGAACAAAGCTATGGGACATCAACAACCCCTGTGTATATGTATAAAAAAAATACAATTATTAAATCATGATAATTATCTTAATTAGCATACCTTGGAGGAGGCTTTTACCCAAAGGGGGTCCATCCAAAAATAATCTTTAAATTACTGAACAGTACTAATTTTTTTATTGTTAATAAACTATGTGAAATGAATGATTAATTATTATACTAAATAAATACTGTTAATTTTTGCATGGAAAAAAATAAAGCTTTATTATTATTCTGTATATTTATTCTTATTATTATTATTTCTACTCCCACCACTCACATTAACAATGTCCTCATAATACTTCTCCACGTAGTTCCACTGGGTGACCAGTTCCGCTAGCAGCTTCACAGCATCTCCGAGCGCCTTCAGCCAGACCTCGTCACCCCGTTTCTCTGATATGGTACGGAGCAAGTCCACCGGCTGGTACAGGAAGGTGTCAATCACCCATTCTGTGGACATACTCATACTGATACTCATTTAATGATAATAAAAAATAAAAAAAACTATAAATACATAGAAAAAAAAAACTTTACTATGTGCGTTAATTACTAACCCCCTTATTCATAAACGCACTATAGGCCTCTGCTAAGTTAGTAATCGTTTGTCCTTATCTGTGAAAGGTAAATGTCAGTGACAGATAAGGACAAACGATTACTAAGTTAACAGAGGCCTATAGTGCGTTTATGAATAAGGGGGTAAATATGGTCGGGTTGTGTTAAAGAGTAGCTGTTTTTCTTGTAGGTAAACACAGAATTACTTAAAACTTCTGTAACATGGACGTCGTAAACTTGTAAAAGTTTCATTAAAGTTCTTGCTGTGGCGAAGGTATGGTGGGTCTTTGAGATTATAGGAGATAACAATTAGGTTTGTCAAGAGTTTTTAAAGTTTCCTATTAGTATATACCAAGTAAGTAAGTAGGTACCTGTTTCAAATGGTGCTAAATCTTTTTTCAATACGACACTCGCAGTTTGCAGTAATTTCTCGAAAGCCCTGTGTCCAGGCTCTATTGGACACCCAACGATGGCTTCCCATTGCTCCATATCCCTTTACACCACTGTTTAGGACTGTAAAGTGTAAATTGATTAAAATAACGACACGACGGTAAACGTAAACAAGACAAGATCGCACAAGTTTACGAAACGAAATCATAACATAACATAACCAACCAGTGTTGCCACAAATGAGTTCCCAAAAGGTACATATACAGCGCTGAAAAGGTACATTTTGGGATAAAAAGGTACATAAGCATTTTTTTACTCAACTCTTAACACAGGTTCTATCGCTCTCAGTTTTGCGACAACTGTTTGGCGGCAGTTTATAAAATGTTACACATAGTTTTGGATTTGAACAAAAGGTACGTAAATTGGACCCCATTACACATAACACATTGGAGGCTAAAAAGGTACGTCAAATGTGTAAAATGTACGCTAACGGCAACACTGTAACCAACCAACTGACCCGGGAATTACTTTTTTTTCTAATAAATGACAGTGACAGTGACAGTTTTAGAGGTTGCCCTATCGGTAAGTTCCGAGAAGCTTTATTTTGCGCCATTCATTATGGCGGCTGAGCATTTTTTTCTTTTTTATGAATGATCCTCTACATTTCTTTTTATAACGTATAACTATAAAGCAGATAATATTGTGCTGTTTACGCCATATTTTGCAAAACTGGTGAATCTGTGTCATTTTCGTGAACCCGTGTTGAAAAGCATTCTCGGTTAATAAATTTAATAATGTTTGGATAGCTTTTCCTTTGCTAATTAGACAATTTGACAGTTAAAAACCTTACACGTCAGTTAAGTGACGTGAAGTTACATCAGTCATTACAGTCTGTCATCGTCATTTCGACCCACGGAATTTAATCTAAAATCTAGCTTTTTAAGTTAAATTATCCAAACTGGCATCGAAAAGATTACTGTTTGTGGGATACCACAGCTTCTCACCGACGGTGTCGTGTCGGGCCAGCTACAATAGGTTATTTTTTGTGCTTTCTTATTAGACTCCTTACATAGCGCTAATAGAGCTTTTATTTAGAGAAAACATTACATATTAACCATATATGCCCCGCTAAAATTGTTAAATAAAAACCTGAAGCAGCTCTCTAGCTTGTGTGCTGTTATTATAAATTGATTTTTGAAGTTTTTCCTTACTAGACACCAGGTAAGTTTTGTTTGGTATTTTGATAAAGTAATGAACACATCAGTTGCTATGCAGCTCCATTTGTCCTTGGAACGTACTTCGTATGATTCATTAGACCTACGCCATGGACAAATGACTGTAATTTCCATCCATCACCATTTAAAAGTATTGATCAAACCATCATTTTAAAATCATTACTCATTTTTAAGTATATGTCACAATTTTCTTCTGCAGTCTAACTCAGACGTGTTTTAGTACACAGTTAGGTGTCATAATAACCTATAAAAATATTCTAGCTGGTAACTTTCCTATAATTTTGTGATAATGTGCTGGATGTGAATACTTTCGTCTAGTGATCTTGCTTCGTTTTAATTGTTAATAAATTCTATTTAATGTAAATGAGAGAGAAAGAAAGAGAGAGAGAGAGAGAGATAGAGATTTCCATATTCAGAGATCACAACTAGAGTTCACAAAGTGTTGCCATTTCCTGTAGGAAGTATGTCTGTAAATTAATTGCATGTTGATTTCGTAGATCTGTATATAAAAGCTCATTTTCTTTCCTCTGCGTGTTATTTATTTGCTTTTAGTTTTGTTTATAGACTTAAACTGTGTGTTGTGCATATTTTGAAGTTTGTTTGCGATTTAGTAAAATAAAAAATTATGATAGAATAATGTTTATATTTTTTAATCTTATCTTTTTCTTTTCGGGTCTCTTTTGTCCTGTAAATATCTTTGGTCATATGATATTGTGCATTTTCAGGCATTTTAGAAAAATGATCAGAATTAACATATTATTATTATTATTTTTTTTTTTTTTTTTTTTTTTAATCTTATATTTTAAAGAGGCTTTAGTACACAGGGGTGACTATGTCAGCCTCATGGGAGGACTCAAGAGGATCGGAGATCAATATTCATGCAGCATCTCTTCCCCCAGAGTCAGATGCTCTGGTTATGAAGGAATGCTGCACAAATTTATATATTCTAAGAGCTTTATTCGACGAAGGGCAAGCCAGCAAAACGTTTACTCCACCATTATGCATGTTTAGGTTCTCCAGGTACTTCTCTCTAGCATGCTTAAACCGGTCACATTCCACCAGAATATGGATTAAATCGTCAGTTTTATTACAAACCTCGCACATTTTTGTTTGAGACACTCTCATCATGTTCAAAAACGAATTTGATGGAATGTGACCAGATCTAACTCTCAATGCTACTACAAGCAAGTATTATTATTCTTTATACTTATTCTTATCTTAGGTTAGGTTTTTACAATATTCATATTAAAAGTAATAAATCAATATTAATACAAAATATAAAAGCATTATAAAAACCTAACCTAGGGTGCCGCCGGCAGCGAGGCGGGGCCCAAGCTACCGGTGGTCAGGGCGACAGAGAGAGGAACCTCCTGACTATGCGGGCCGTGTCCAGGAGTACCACCTTCTGTATTATTATTATTACTAATTGCCTGCTGAATCCTGAACCTTGAGACCTTGCAAAAAATGCTTCAAGCTTTCAAACTGACGGAGTGAACTCTTCCAGCTACACATTCCTCGTCCGAACCCACTCCAACATGTCGCGGCCCGTGTGCGCCCCGCGACAGCCGCGCAGCCCCGCCGCCGGCACCCCGGGCGCCCCCCCCGCCCCCGCCGTCGCCAGGAGATACGATGACATACTCAAGTCACAGGAGGACAAGAGGGAGTACAGGTGAGGAATGGGCCCTATTTTATAAAGCTACATGTTATAAGTTAGTAAGAGTATGCTTAGTTGGTTTGGTCACGTAGAGAGGATGGATGAAAGAAGATTAACTGAACAGATTTATATGGGAAGTGTGAGGTGCGTTGGGAGGGGAAGGCCTGGACGGTCGTTCCTTGATCAAATTGGGGACGTTTTGGAAAAAGGTCAGGTCAAGAGTACCAGAAACTGACGAGCATGTATGAAGAGATTGATGAATGTGGATGAAGCGAAAGAGGTATGTCAGGATCGTAGCAAGTGGAACAAAGTAGTCTCAGCCTACCCCTGTGACGGTATGTATGTATGTATGTACAAGTCACAATTTACATGCGGAAGTCTCTTTCTGACCCTATGTGTTTGATTTAGACTTCCACTTGTAACTTTTAGCTTTATAAAATCATCATCATCATCATCATCATCATCATCATCATCATCATCTCCAGCCTATATACGTCCCACTGCTGGGCATAGGCCTCCTCTCAGAATGAGAGGGCTTGGGCTATAGTTCCCACGCGGGCCCAGTGCGGATCGGGAACTTCCCACACCATTAGCCGCGTATTCACTGAGCGAGCCGCCTCGCGCGGCAGCTTCGTGAGGCAAATCCTCGACCTGTCAGGACGTGCCTCGCCCGAGGCGAACGCACGTCTCGCCTCGGGCGAGCGTGCCTCGACCCGAGCCGCGCGGTGTCGGTTTTTGTCCATGCTCAAAGGCGCCTCAGCACGTTTGCCGCGCTCACTCAGGACGGTTGTGTTTTGTCTCGCTTGTTCGTCGCGTGTTAGCGTCATGGATAAAGAGCGGTGTCTTAAATTAATACAACTATATGGTGAATATAGACGATTATGGGATGCGCAATGTCCCGATTATACAAATAGAGGACTAAGAGAAGATGCGTGGAGAAATATTAGCGCGCAATGCTGCCTCAGCCTCACCGCGGTTCGGCTTTGCCGCGCGAGGCAGCCTCGATCAGTACGATTTCTTGCATGAGGCTGCCTCGCGCGGCGGCTCGCTCAGTGAATACACGGCTATTGAATTGCTTTATAAAATAGGGCCCAGTGTATTTATTGTACACACTGGTTTACGCTGACAGATATTGACAGCATCTGACATGTACATCATATCTGACAAGCGGGTCATATCTGACAATTGACAAACACATCTTACAAGCACTTCATATCTGACAACAATAAAAATAAATACGAAAATCGGGAAGTATGTAAACTTCCTTGCTGGTCTGAGAAAAAAAAATACATAGAATGTACCAGCTGCTTCTCATCCCGCGCAGATGGTAAAAGCACATCGAGGGAATGGGCAAAAATCTCAGGAATCATATTATAAGTGATGCGGCTAGAATTAACTCCGTCACTATTTTGATTCCCCTTTTCACCTATACGCCCATAATCATGCTAAACGTTGCCTTTAGGTCTTGTTACTTTAGGCTCTGTGTACCCGGTAAAGGATAAAGACCTGATTTTTGTATGTAGTACTAGTTGACGAAGTCGCGTCGTCTGCAAAGAATTCGTTTATCGCTATCCCGCGGGAACTACGCAATTTTCCGGGATAAAAAGTAGCCTATGTGCTATTCCAGACTTTTCTCTATCTATGTGCCGAATTTCATCCAGATCCGTTGGGCCGTTCTGGCGTGATTGAGTAACAAACATCCATACATCCTCACAAACTTTCGCATTTATAATATTAGTAGGCTGGGTGGGTGGGCAATTTAATGGTGTGTGTGAAGTTCCCAATCCGCACTGGGCCCGCGTGGGAACTATAGCCCAAGCCCTCTTATTCTGAGAGGAGGCCTGTGCCCAGCCGTGGGACGTATATAGGCTGGAGATAGATAGATAGGCTGGGTGAGGACCAAACAGTTACACATCGTTAAAGTTGTGTTAAAATTACCACTAACTTTTCCATTGTGAATAAAGTTATCCATCTGGGGACACTAGTGCCCCCGCCAACTTGTATGTCTAATTCCCATTTAAACCCGTAAGCTTGTTGTCTAACTCGCTCGCAATCGACATCGTGTTCACTTTGACAGTTCTTGTATGAATGTGACAGCTAGCTGATACCGATGCCAATTGTCAGCCCATACGTGAACTGTCAAAATGAACACGATGGCGATCGCGAGCGAGTTCGACAATGAGCCTACAGTTTTTGTTCACCTGCTTTTTTTCAGAGGTCTGGAGCTCTCTAATCGCCTCAAAGTGTTGCTGATAAGTGACCCCACTACCGACAAGTCAGCGGCGGCGCTTGACGTCAATGTTGGTATGTTATACTTTAGAACAGGATCAAGGTGGGGTGAGCAAAGACCTGCAAAGGAGGGTTGCAGCCTGCCTCTCGTTCTAACACTAGCCCCCTTATAAATGCTCTATCGGCTTCTGCTAGCTTAGCAATCTAATTTCTAAACGACACTGAAAATTAGAACACATAGAAAAATTCGAAAAGTAAAGCTATGGCCGGGAATCGAACCCGGGTCGTCGTCATTCCGTGACGCGTGCTATACCCCTACACCCATAGCAGGTGAGTAAGCGTTCGAATTTTTCTATCCGTTACCAACTGTCACGTGTCCTTGTTACTATGCGATTATTTGTCGCGAAGCGTCATCTATTTGAATGATGTGTCTGTACGACACAATTACAAACTCCCGTGAAACATGTACTGCTCACCAGGGACGAGAGATGGCGCTGTTTTTCAAATGATATGAAATATCAAATGAATCAAGAAATTTATTTCTTGATTTTTCATGTTTACTTTTACGGTTTTACCGTTAGAAATTTAATTTCTAAACGAGACTGAAAATTAGAACACATAGAAAAATCCGAAAAGCAAAGCTATGGCCGGGAATCGAACCCGGGTCCTCGTCATTCCGTGACGCGTGCTATACCCCTACACCACCCATAGCAGGTGAGTAAGCTTAGCAATCGTTTCTCCTTATCTGTGAAAGGTAAATGTCAAAGTGAGTGGACAAACGATTGCTAAGTTAGCAGAAGCTTGCAGAGCGTTTATGAATAAGGGGGAACATCTGGATCTATCTAAGGTTTTCGATGGGGGGGCACTGTCCTTTCGGGGGTTCATAGTCTGTTTTAGAAGGGGGGGAGGGCACAGCTCCTTTTGAGTCTGTCTGGCTTCGGACTCACTTTTTGGAGGGGTCTTAGAGGTTTCAGACGGATAGCACATTTATTTTTTGGGGGGTATTGGTATAGTCTGTTTTGGGATGTCTGTGCCTACCAGTGGGACGTTTGAAGGCTTGGAGATGGCTGTAGCGTGATTTTTGAGCTTGATTTTGACGACGTGGTTGGCTTAGCTGGTAGCGACCCTGCCTGCGAAGCAAGCGCCCCGGGTTCGAATCCTGGTATGGGTATTATGGTGTGATGAGCACGAATATTTGTTCCTGCGTCATGGATGTTTCTATCTATTCATATATATATTTCTCTATATAAGTATGTATATCGTTGTCTAATACCCATAGTACAAGCCTTAATATCGCTTACTTTGGGACTAGGTCAACTTTTGCGAATTTTTCCCTAATATATTTTTTTTTTCACAGGTTACCTGAGCGACCCTGAGGAGTTGCCAGGGCTCGCCCATTTCTGCGAGCACATGCTGTTCTTGGGCACCAAGAAGTATCCAGAGGTAAGCAGACACCATAGTTTGACTAACATACATACCGTCACACCTCTTTCGCTTCATATTCATCAATCTCTTCATACATGCTCGTCGGTTTCGGATACTCCTGGCCCTGTAAACCCTGTATATCATTCTATCTCAAGCGTATACGCTGTCTCTTTCTCGTGTTGCCAGGAGAATGAATACAACAAGTTCTTGTCGGAGCACGGGGGCTCTTCCAACGCGTCCACATCCTCAGACCACACCACGTACTATTTCGACGTGCTCCCGGACTACCTGTCGCGATCGCTCGACATGTGAGTAGACATACATAACATACACCGTTATTATTTTATAACTAGCTGTTGCCCGCGGCTTCGTCCGCGTACACTTTAGTTGTCAACAAGTCACATATTGTCGATAACTTTTTTTGCTGACGTTAGATTTCAATAAAATAAAGCCTATAAGTTGCTTTGATATAAGTGTTTGAATGATTGATACCTTAAACTAAAGAACAATAAACAGGCATGTATTTAAAAATGTTTGAACGTTGCCATGATTTTTTTATTTTATGGCACAGAAAAAAGACTGTTCCAAAATAAGACATTTTTAGTAATTTCGAATGCCTCCATTTTGTTTCTGTGGCAAGACATACACTTAAAAATTATTTCATTTGGTCCAATACACATTAAACTATCCGATATAAAAGATTTTGTTTACAAATTAACGCTCATTGGTGCAATATTATTGACTCGTTTCTATCAAATTCTGGGTATTTTCATAAAATTTCTAAATTTTAAATAAAAAATATATCAAATTTCGGCTAAGACATATATGGCTCAAAATGCTCAAAAATACCTCGGCTGTCACCCCCTTAAAGCTTTGCACCCAGCTACCAAACACCCTGTATAAATATATATTTATCCGTTGCCTGGTACCTATCCATAGTACAAGCTTTGCTTAGCTTCGGACTGAGTCAACAGGGAATATTCAGGATTTTTTCATGGCCTGCTATAGAAGCTCATTCATGTAATAAACACTATGAAAAAAATATTTTTCAAATAACTATAATAATACCCGAGATATAAGCTACCAGAGATTTGTCTTTACTTTTAATTTCACTTTTTGTCATCTTTTTTACTATATTCTCATATTTTATTATTTGATATTTATTTTTTAATGCATATTCCCTATTTGACGACCGGATGGCCTAGTGGTTAGAGAACCTGACTATGAAGCTTGAGGTCCCGGGTTCGATTCCCGGTCGGGGCAGATATTTGTATGAAAATACGAATGTTTGTTCTCGAGTCTTGGATGTTTAATATATATTTAAGTATGTATTTATCTATATAAGTATGTTTATCCGTTGTCTAGTGCCCATATTACAAGCTTTGCTTAGTCTGGGACTAGGTCAATTGGTGTAATTTGTCCCATATTTATTTTATTTTTATTTATTTTAGTTTCGCTCAGTTCTTCATCGCGCCGCTGTTCACGGAGGGCGCCACGGGCCGCGAGCTGAGCGCCGTCAACTCGGAGCACGAGAAGAACACCAGCAGCGACACCTGGCGGCTGGACCAGCTCAACAAGAGCACCGCCTCCCATGACCATCCCTACCACAAGTTTGGTACCGGTAAGCATTGAACCAAGGTCTTTTCATTCTTGCCTGTCCTATTTGGTAAACAAAATTCTAACCTCAATGTACAAATTTTTGTATCCTACTAATATTATAAATGCGAAAGTTTGTGACGATGTGACAATGTGACGATGTGATGATGTGACGATGTGAGTGAGTGAGTGTGTATGTTTGTTCCTTCTTCACGCTAAAACGACTTGATGGATTTGGATAAAATTTGGAACGAAGATAGCTGGTACCCTAGATTGAAACATAGGCTACTTTTTATCCCGGAAAATTGTACAGTTCCCGAGGAATAGCGATAAACATGTCAATTGCTAATTCTACGCGGACGAGGTTGCGGGCAGAAGCTAGTGTTACATATTACAACAAACCGGATAACTCACGTGTAAAAGCCGAAGGATTGCTTCGACAATTGTTTCGGACTATTCCGTAGCCCTTCATCAGAGAGCGCTCGCCCCGGCGGCAGCGAAACGAACACTCTCTGATGCTCTGGGCGAGCGCTCTCTGATGAAGGGCTACGGAATAGTCCGAAACAATTGTCGGAGCATTCCTTCGGCTTTTATACGTGTGTTATCCGGTTTGTTGTAATTATGTGTGAGTCTCACGGTAATTTCATGTTGCAAGTGTATTATGTTATCAAATAAACCTGAGGCAATGTTTTGTACATAACTTTGCTGATATTTTATCTCCAGCTCGTTTATTTACTATGAACTAGTTAAAATATAACAAAAATGAGACGTTTTGAGGTTAAAATTTTGTTTACCAAATAGGACAGTAAAGAATGAGAATACCTTAAATTAAAGTAAACTCCCGATCATGCTCAAAAACTGTCGGAAGCAAAATCCGTTGCGTAATTTTGGAGATTAGCGAAACATACATAAATACAGGGTGTTTGGTAGCCAGGTGCAAAGCTTTAAGGGGGTGATAGCCGAGGTATTTTTGAACATTTAGAGCCATACATGTATTAGCCGAAATTTGATATATTTTTTTTTTAATTGAAAATACCCAGAATTTTACAGAAACGAGTCAATATTGCACCAATGAGCGTTAATTTGTAAACAAAATCTTTTATTTCGGATAGTTGAATGTGTATTTGGACCAAATGAAACAATATTTAAGTGTCTGTCTTGCCACAGAAACAAAATGGAGGCATTCGAAATTACTAAAAATGTCTTATTTTGGAACAGAGTCATTTTTCAGTGCCATAAAAAAAAAACCTGAAAATGTTCATACTTACATTTTTAAAAACATGCCTATTTATTGTTCTTTGTTTTAAGGTATCACTCATTCACATTGCTTGCTAAATCTCAGATAAAAAGTAAAAACCAAACTCGGGGGAGCGCTCGCTAAGAATGCACTAGTATTGAAATTTATGAAATAAAAAAAAAATGGTAATATTTGCGAATGGGTAATTTTGCGTCTAGTAAAATAACCTTTCAGGAAATTTACAGATTGTTATAAAATTTATTGGAAAATTTTGCGAATGGACATGATCGCTTGCAGTAAAACTGACTGTTTATATATATATATACCTAATACTATGTGTGTTTGTCTCAGGTAACCGTGAAACCTTAGAAACTATCCCGAAAGAAAAAGGAATAGATGTTCGCAAGGAGCTGTTAAAGTTTCACGACAAATGGTATTCTGCTAATATCATGGCGCTAGTCGTCACAGGAAAAGGTAAATATATTTCATTTTTAGAGTTCCGTACGCATACTAAGACTCCACTGTCTGTCTGTCACCAGGCATCCCATTAACTGTGATGTCTAGACATTTGAAGTTTTCGCATGTGATGTATTTCTTTTACCGCTATAACAACAAATACTAAAATCATTTTTGAAGTGAAAACTTGGGATGGGTAAAAAATGTTAAACTCGCGTTAGACGTAAGATGGAGGGAGAGTTTATGTACTAGGATATCAGAGCTTATTTTGAAATACCTACGAATGAATCGCGTTCGATTTTTGAAGTGTTTTTTTTTTATTTATTTTATTTATTTATTTATTGATAAAAACACATGCAAGTTTCACAGTACAGAACCAAAACACTCACACATTTTGTTAAGTCGTGGAGCAAAAGTACTAGGGAGGGCATCAGCACATTGTTAGAGGTCAGTCAATATAGATAGATAGATTTGATAGATAGATAAAAAACTTTAATCACCACAAGACATACATGGCCTAAAACAGCATTGGTAATTAACAAAAGTAAAATATAGATAATACGTGCGGTTTTTTTTGTAAGCGGCCAGTACGGTACGTCTTGAGCGTCATGGAGGTTACAACATCTAATCTAAGCTGCTGTTTTCGCTTCTGCCGGCACTCCCAGAGCTACCCGTCGTTTTTTTTCTTAGAATCCCTGGATGAGCTGGAAGCGATGGTGGTGCCCCTCTTCTCGGCGGTGGAGGACACCTCGGTGGTGGCGCCCTCGTGGCCGGAGCACCCGTTCCCGCCGGCGCTGCGCCGCAAGCGCGCCTACTGCTTGCCCGTCAAAGACCTCAGGTCGCTCTCCATAGACTTCCCTATACCAGATACAAGGAAACACTATAAGAGCGGGGTGAGTGAACTGTCTTAATCCACCGATTTAATCACTTTAAGTGACGGATTAATCACTAACAAAGTCGCTTTCCGCCGTCTGTCTGTCTGTCGGCATGTCTGTCTGTCTATCTGTCTGTCTGTCCGTCCGTCCGTCTGTCTGTCCGTCCGTCTGTCCGTCCGTTTGTCGGTCTGTCTGCATGTCTCTCTGTCCGTCTGTCCGTCCGTCCGTCATCCGTCTGTCTGGCTGTCTGTCCGTCTGTCTGTCTGGCTGTCTGTGTGTGTGTGTGTGTGTGTGGTACCCTAGACTAACACATAGGCTACTTTTTATCCTGGCAAATTGCATAGTTTCCGCGGGACAGTGATAAACATGTCGAAGGTCGTAACTGCCTAGAGTCTCAACGTAAATAATTATTGCAAAATATGTATATATGTACAGGGTGTATCAGATAGCCCCTAACAATAATCAACTGGGGTATATAACCATAGCTATAGAAGCTAAAAAAAATATTTTGGAGTAAAAATTTTTTTATGTTTTCTATAGGAATGATTACAGTTAATACCACCATTCCTATACAAAATATAAAAAAAAATACTCCAATTTTTTTTTAATATTTTTTTTCTAGCTTCTATAGCTATGATTATATACCCCAGTTGATTATTGTTAGGGGGTATCTGATACACCCTGTATAACTCTTTATTGTAAATGTCAGGGCCTTTCTCTTAAAAGGTGTACCCCCAACTTTTTTCTTGGATTTTGTCTCTGTTTTCAGATTCCTACTCAGAATCACGAACACTATCAATCCTGATAGAAAAAAAACATCCCGAAATTTCCATACATTTTCTAGCCTAAAATTTCGGTCCATTCCGTTACCGCCATACAAATTTGTATGAATGAAGTAACGGAATGGAAAAGGCCATTTTGGGCCTTTTTTCTCCTATTCAGGATCGATAATGCTCGTGATTCTGAGTAGGAATACGAAAAAAAAAAACGGAATCCCAGAAAAAAGTTGGGGTACAACTTTTAAGAGACTGGCCCATCAACATCAGCTCTTATACCTATCTTATTTAACGCGGACGAAGTCGCGGGCAGAAACCAGTATTTATATGTAATATATCTTTGTTCGTAGCCAGGCCATTACCTGTCGCATCTACTAGGACACGAAGGTCCAGGGAGTCTGTTGTCAGAGCTGAAAGCGAGGGGATGGTGTAACAGGTCAGTAAAGTTACCATGCTGTCCTTTTCATACGTCAAGGAAGGCAAACGAGCAAGTGGGACATCATCAAAACATATCCAAACCTCTTTATAAAGAAAAATCAGATATGTCACTTCAATACCCGCTACCCAGACAAACTAATTTATCCGAGAACAAAAACTCATTTATATCGCAGAAATTGCTTACCAATGGCAATACGAATTTTCAACAAACTCCCAAAGAACATAGCTGTATTACCTCGGAGAAAATTCAGAACTAAGTTTCAAAGATAAAACATTTTACTCAATCAAAGAATATTTAAGTGAATAATTATAATAAATGAAGAAATTATAATACATTTAATTATAATAGTAATAAAGTATTAAGATTTAATGGAAATAATTTGTGTAATTTTGATTCATGATTTTAATTTAATTGATTTTTTAAATGACTTATTTAGAATTTAATTATAATAATTTATTAGTAAATTTCAATCTTTATAAAAATGTAAATAAAAATAATTGATAATAATATGGCAAATTTCAATTTAGGTCATAAGATAGATTATAAGATAATATTTTGCATGCCAATGTATTTGGTTAGAAATGTCACTGTACCTACAATTAACTACAAGACCATTTCTTACCATGTTTAAAGCATAATCTGGCAGTCAAGTACCGTGCGTTTTAAACGCAATTTCTTTCCTCGCACGACGAAGATCTGGAACCAACTTCCTGTAGCAACATTCCCCGAGCGGTACAACTTATACTTCATTTAATTTAGAATGAGAAACCACAATAACATTATATTGCGTCTGGTCAACTATTTCTTACCTAGCAAATACAGTGCAATAGTTTGGCAGCCGCAAAATAAAATTGTTTTAATGTAACTTTATTTGCGTGTCGTCAATTGTTATTCTAGTACAAATTGTAAAGAGATTACAGTTCACGAGCCGCATTATAATGTTGTTGCGGTTTCTCATCCTAAATTAAATGAAGTATAGGGATCTTTAAAAGCGAGCTCTTCTTGAAAGGGCGGCAACGCACCTGTGATTCCCCACGTGTTGCAGGTGTCCCTGGGCGATGGTGATTACTTTCCATTAGGTGACCCGTCTGCTTGTTTTCCCCCTCTTATATAAAAAAAAAAAACAAGTGCGTCACCTGATGGTAAGTGAGCAAACAAATACAACAAAAATAATACGACTTGGTCAACAGGGCCTTATCTCCGAAATTCGATTTTCGAAGTTCGTTTCGTGCCGTTCCGCTCTCACTAATAGTTATTAACTTGCGAGTGAGAGGGACGGTGTGATACGAACTTCGAAAATAGAATATCGGAGTAGCCCACCAGATCGGACTAACGTAACACTGCAACATTTTGAAGCGTAAACTTCTTTAGCGGCGCTAAGCGCTTTTTCGGATGGGTTATTTTTTTTTAACTCGCGTCAGGCGTAAGACGGAGGGAGAGTTTAAGTACCAGGACATCAGATCCTCTAAGAGCTTATTTTGAAATACGAATGAATCGCGTTCGATTTTTGAAGTGTTTTTTTGTTGAACCGTCGAGCAAAAGTACTAGGGCATCAGCTCATTGTTAGAGGTTTGTCAATATGGATAATACGTACGTTTTTTGTAAGCGGCCAGTACGGTACGCGTCTTGAGCGTCATGGAGGTTGCAACATTAAAATCTAATCTAAGCTGCTGTTTTCACTTCTGCCGGCGCTCTCGGAGTGCTACCCGTCGCTTTTTTTACTTGATATTTGCCTCCTCCAGCTGTCCCACTTGCCCGTTTGCCACGTTATTCGTTGTTGTTGCAGCCTGGTGGGTGGGACACGTATCGGCGCCCGCGGCTTCGGCTTCTTCGGAGTGCAAGTGGATCTGACTGAAAAGGGCGTGGAGCATATCGACGATATCGTTGTCCTTGTCTTTCAGGTAATAAACTGTAGCTTCGATCATTTATACTCTACATACAACCTTATTATTTTCAAGTCCATTAAGCCAGCTTGTCCCACTAACTGTTTTATTTTCCAGGTTGATAAAAGTATGTATTTATTTCACTGACAGACTTATTTTTCCAGTTAAACAAGTACTCTTCCCAATAACACACTTATTTTACCGGTTAAACAAATACTTAGCCCACTGAAACACTTATTATATCGGTCAAACAAGTACTTATTCCACTGACACACTTATTATATCGGTCAAACAAGTACTTATTCCACTGACACACTTATTTTACCGGT
This sequence comes from Pandemis heparana, assembly GCA_963854515.1. NCBI lineage: Eukaryota > Metazoa > Arthropoda > Insecta > Lepidoptera > Tortricidae > Pandemis > Pandemis heparana. The sequence continues at coordinate 9,904,501 of OY978032.1, forward strand.
TAAACAAATACTTATTCCACTGACACACTTATTTTACCGGTTAAACAAATACTTATTCCACTGACAGACTTATTTTACCGGTTAAAAAAATACTTATCCCACTGACAGACTTATTTTACCGGTTAAACAAATACTTATCCCACTGATAGACTTATTTTACATGGTAAATTCCTGGCACACATAACATTTGTGCAATACTTAAGATAAAATAATTATTCTACCAACTAACGCCTCTTCTTCCAGTATATAGCGATGCTGCGCGAGACCAAGCCCCAGCGGTGGGTGTGGGAGGAGCAGCGCGACCTGATGGCCATGGAGTTCAGGTTCAAGGACGCGCAGGAGCCCAGGTCGCTGGTGACGTCACACGTCAGCTTGCTGCAGGTACCTGGGCCACCGAGCGAAGTTACCGTTATATTTTCATACTATGTTTAATACGCAACTTGGTTGCCAAGGACTTTATTGAAGTGAAAATTTCTTTAGCGGTGTTGGATACTTTTAGGGATGGGTAAAAAATGTTAAACTCGCGTCAGGTGTAAGACGGACGGAGAGTTTAAGTACCAGGATATCAGATCCTCTAAGAGCTTATTTTGAAATGAAGCTAGAGTCGCGTTCGATTTTTGAAGTGTACGTTGATTTCGTCGCTTTAACTTATGTGCGTTTGGCCTAGTGGTATAAGGTGTGGAATAACAGTTCGAATCTCATGTAGAAATAGTACTTTTTTTTCTTTTTGCGCGAGTGTGCGTAGTATGTGTAGTTTTCACTTCTGCCGGCACCCGGTGTTTTTTTTTTGGCAGTTTTGCGATGTTTTTTCTTTCATACAATTTTAAGTAATATGCGGGTCGCCAGTCGCCACAAATTTTTCTATTTTTATTATTACGAAAACGAATAGCGCTGATGATTTTTTAATTTTGAAAATGAAAGTAGAGGCTGATCTTTATTTTTGAAAACGCTCAAAAGCGCAAATTTAGTGTAGTGGCCGGTCACTGTCACAAAATATTTTTTTTTTTTTAGGAATTCCCAATGGAAGACGTTCTGAGCGCATACTATTTGCTGAGCGAGTGGAGGCCAGAGCTCATCGAAGAACTGTTGGATCTACTCACACCAGACAACGTACGCGTCGGCATTGTGGCCAAGTGAGTGCTACAATACAATACATACATACATACCGCCACGCCTCTCCTACAGGGGTAGGCAGAGACTACTTTGTTCCACTTGCTACGATCCTGACATACCTCTTTCGGTTCATCCACATTCATCAATCTCTTCATACATGCTCGTCGTTTTCGGGTACTCTTGACGTGGCCTTTTCCCAAAACGTCCCCAATTTTATCACGGAACGTCCGCCTAGGCCTTCCCCTCCCAACGCACCTCACACTCCCCATATAAATCTGTTTATTAATCTTCTTTCATCCATCCTCTCTACGTGACCAAACCAACTAAGCATACGTTTTTCTATCCTATACAATACAAATACTCTTTATTGAACACAACAAATCAGTACAAAACAATACGGAAACAAAGAATAAAGTATACGATAGGCGGTCTTTACGTAGGCTGCTGCCAAAGTTTTAATGTATTGCCTGTACATACACACGTACATACACAAATCACGTCTTTATCCCTTACGGGGTAGACAGGGCTTAAGGTGACTTACAGGCCACGTTTAGCATGATTGTGGGCGTATAGGTGGAATGGGGAATCAAAATAGTGATGTGTTGCTAGCATCGCCTATAACATCCTATGATTTTCATAGCCTCGATGGGCTTTTACCATTGGGAAGAGAAGCAACAGGTACATTCTATGTTTTTAGGGTTATACCCAACGGGTAAAAACGGGACCCTATTACTAAGACTTCGCTGTCCGTCCGTCCGTCTGTCACCAGGCTGTATCTCAAGAACCGTAATAGCTAGACAGTTGAAATTTTCACAGATTGTGTATTTCTGTTGCCGTTATACTAACAAATACTAAAAACAAAATAATAATAATAATTAAGGGGGGCTCCCATACAAAAAACGTGATATTTTAGCCCTTTTTCATGACTACCACTCGCCGAGCTAGATCTCAAGAACCGTAATAGCTAGACAGACTAAAATCAAAATAATAATAATAATTAAGGGCGGCTCCCATACAACAGTAATTCTGGTACCTACGGAACCCTTTGTGCGTGATTCCGACTCCCACTTGACCGGTTTTTTTCTTTGCTCCCAGACCACCGTGGAAGTATTTTATGTAGTTATTTTTAATTTATTAAGTATTTCAATTTGTAATTTTCATTTTAATTTATAATTTTTAATCTCAATTGTTGTTGTGTTTTTTTATGGGCTAGTTGGCCTGAAATAAATCATTTTTTTAATTTTGTTTTTTAATTAGTGAAGTGTGTTTTGTTAAATGTTTTTTCTCTCTTTCTTTCAATGGTTGTGTTGATTGCAGATGTTTCGCCGACAAGTGTACTCAGATAGAACCGTGGTATGGTACTAAGTATCTGCAAGAGGACATTGACCCTGAGGCTATAAAGGTGGGTATCATATTTTATTAATCGACTTCAAAAAAAGGAGGTTCTCAATTCGATTGTATTTTTTTTATTGAATCAGGTGTTAATTTGCGGAGGCTACTCCGCTCACGTGCAAGATAACCAAGCCTGTGCGAAATATATTTTTCATGCAATCCCTCTCTCCACTGCCACATAAAACACATAAATCCCACAAACTTTATTATCCCCTACACCACACAAACACTGACACGTTTCGATCCCTCCTCGGGATCATTTTTAAAGCACAACAGTCTTAAGAGGCTGACAAGACCTAATTTTGTTGAAATTGATGTTATTCAAGCACTTTTTAAAGAAAAACTATTTCTTCTGCCACATAAAAATATATATGTCAATATTCATTATTTTAAAGACCGTGGACGGACTCGATACATAATTGAACGAAATTGGCTCGATAGAAAATAATTGCAAAGATTGGTCTTAAAATCATCATTAAACGGTTATATGTCTTTATTTTTTCGACGTATGGGTCTGCAATTAAAAACATGAAGTCAACATATTCATGCCTAAACCGCTAACGAATCATATTTCAGAAATAATTCATACTTTTTTAAATTTCTTATTATTTGTGTTTTATTTGGAAGACTTTAAATGCGCGCTACGCTGCCGGAATAGTTTCTTCTCTTTCACTAACAGGCACGCGAGGTATGTGTGAAGAGTGGCGCTGCTCAAGGTCATTGGCGGTTGACAGCGCCTTAATGTTATTATAATGATTCCCTGCAGGAATGGAAGAGTGTGAAGCCTATACCGGCGCTCCACCTGCCCCCGCTGAACGAGTTCATACCGGCGCGTCTCGAGCTGGAGACAGGCTGCGACGCAACCTGCGAGGCCGTGGCACCCGCCATCGTCAAGGTATGATATTAAAATCATGGTGATTTATTAAGTACCCGGATGATTGAGGTACTTTTTTGAAGAGAAAACTTCTTTAGCGACGCTGAGCACTTTTTGGGATGGGTAAATGGTAAACTCGCGTCAGGCGTAAGATGAAGGGAGAGTTTAAGTACCAGGATATCAGGATCCTCTAAGAGCTTATTTTGAAATACGAATGAATCGCGTTCGATTTCTGAAGTGTTTTTTTGTTGAGTCGTGGAGCAAAAGTACTAGGGCATCAGCACATTGTTAGAGGTCTGTCAATATAGATAATACTTACGTTTTTTTTTGTAAGCAGCCACGTGCATCTTGAGCGTGGAGGTTACAACATTAAAATAAATAAATAAATATCTTGGGACAATTGACACCAATTCGTGTATCGAATGTGTGTAAATAAATGTTTCTCTCTCTCTCTCTCTCTCTCTCTCAATTGACCTAGTCTCAAACTAAGCAAAGCTTGTGATATGTGAAATCTAATCTAAGCTGCTGTTTTCACTTCTGCCGGCACTCCCGGAGTGCTAGGTGCGTTTTTTGGTGCGTTTTAGCGTGATAAGGTAACAGACTGACAGACAGTTACTCCCGCATTTATAATATTAGTAGGTATTCTTTATATTTTTGGTGTCACTGCCATACCAGTGTACCTTTGCCTACGTGACTTTCGTCCCACGTTGCAACTTTGCCACGTTATGCCAAACTGATGTGTAACTTTGCCGTGTATAGTCTGTGACAGGATCCACTGGTGTACATACATACATACATACAGTCACGCCTCCTTCCCACAGGGGTAGGCAGAGACTACTTTGTTCCGCTTGCTACGGTTTTGACTGGTGTAATTGCCCCATGATATTTAGATATTGTTTTTTTACAGGACACTCCTCTTATGAGGTTATGGTTCAAACAGGACAACGAGTTCAAACTGCCGAAGGCGTTCTTAACCTTCGACTTGGTCAGGTAAAAGCAAATTAACCTTTTCAAAGCCAAGCCTGGCGAAATAGTTAAACGAAATACTTATGCCATTGCGTAAAATTTAATTTTACGTGGTTTTGTCTGACGGCTATATCGTCCGTACAATTAAAGTCAGGGGAAGTGTGCAAGTCAGGACGCGAGACGTGAACGGGGCGCGGGAGCGGGAAGCCACTGAACGAACCAATAGAAAGAAAGAAAGGAAGAAAGAAGACATTTATTCCTTTTTGCATGACACAAATTAAAAATAATATCTAGAATATCAGTGACATTAAATTTGAACCTTAATACTATGAATATACTAATAATTTATAATTGTAATTGTTTCGTACAGACACATCATTCAAACAGATGACGCTTAGCGACAAATATTCGCATAGTAACAAGGTCACGTGACAGTTGGTAACAGATAGAAAAATTCGGAGGCTTACTCACCTGCTATGGGTGGTGTACCCCTACATATAGCACGCGTCACGGAATGACGAGGACCCGGGTTCGATTCCCGGCCATAGCTTTACTTTTCGGATTTTTCTGTGTTCTAATTTTCAGTGTCGTTTAAAAATTTTATGACGATACTGTTTGTTTTTCAATATGAATGTTATAGTGGCACGTGCGTACGGTAGCTTGCGCTTTTGCGATAATAGAGACATTGGCATTTGTTTGAAAGATAAGGGCGCGTAGAGAAAAAATCCCCTGTGAAGATTCATACTATAACTGAAGTGTAATACCGTACATGTTTGAGATACTGTATTATTTGATATTGGCACAGTCCCCTGGCTTACATGGACCCCATCAACTGCAACCTGACCTCGGTGTGGGTGCTGCTCTTCCGCGACGCCCTCCAGCAGTTCGCGTACGCCGCCGAGCTCGCCGGCCTGCGCTGGAGCATCGGCAACGCCAAATACGGCATCAGCGTTAGTACAGGCAAACTGGTGCAACTTTGCCCACCGGCCGACAACTTTGCCCAGACTAATTTAGGGACAAATATTGTAATCACGTCTATATTTCTTACGGGGTAGATGGAGCCTAAAATATCATGCTACGATTAGCATGATGGTGGGCGTAAGGTTGCCTGTAACATGATTCCTACGATACTTTTCGAGTAGTTTATCTAGTCTTATAGTTTGGGCAATGTTAAAGCCTCCCTGTTATGCGAAGCGCTGCAGCAGTTCGCGTACGCCGCCGAGCTGGCCACGCCAAATACGGCATCAGCGTTAGTACTGCACCCACTGGTGCAACTTTGCCCATCGGCCGACAACTTTGCCCAAACTGAATTAGGTACTGCAAGGCTCTGAGGGCGTAGCCAGGTCTACTATAACTTGTTAACTTTAAGATTCAATGAAACATTTAAAAGCTTTCATCCGTGTATTAATTTAAAAACTCATGAACTAATATACATCAATCATGCCTTCGGAGGCAGCTGTCCAGGTTAATACCCAAGAATGACTTTGTTTCTTTTAATTTTTGAAATTAAATTGTAACTTTAAATTATAAATATTTGCATAAAATGCCAGCGAATAGATTTGTATATACAAACTTTTGTACATACAAACTCAAGGTATCACAGTACCTACTTTACTAACTAGCTTTCGTGAACGTTTTTAATATCTTGTTTTGGGTATTTATTTAAAAACGAATTATAATCTCTGAATTTTTCCGGAATATTCCAGCAGGTGGGGTTAGTTCACCCCTCAAACTACCCCCCCCCCCCCCCCTGCCGCAATATTCCGGAACAATTTTAAGAGGCTGTATACTACTAAACCGTTATGGATGGAATTCAACAGATAACGATAGACGGCTATGATGACAAGCAGCACGTGCTATTAGAGAAGATAATAGAGCACATAGTCAACTTCAAAGCGGACCCCCAACGGTTTGCCATCATGAAGGAGAACCACATCAGAGGTATCAAGAACTTCGAAGCGGAACAACCATACCAGGTATGCATTATTATTATTATTATTTTTTATGTGAATAGGAAGGCAAACGAGCAAGTGGGTCACCTGATGGTAAGCGATCACCACTGCCCATAGACACCCGCAACCCCGGAGGGATTGCAGATGCGTTGCCAACCTAGAGGGCTAAGATGAAATGCCACTTGTGCCCGTAATTTCCCCGGCTGTCTTACTCTCCACACCGGGACACAGCAGTGCAAGCACTGCTGGTTAGCGGCAGGATTAGCGAGTAAGATGGTGGTAGCGATCCGGACGGACCTTGCACAAGGCCCTACCACCCGCGAAATATAATACAATGCAACACAAATACTCTAACAGGCAACATGCAGCAGCATGGTATATTCTAGTAGGCATTATAGTTTATGTGACTGGTGCATATAGGGCAAAGTTGAGTGTGTTTTTATAGAGCGAACTGAAGGTGAGTTCTGTAATAATTTCACCCGATATTCACCGCGAGGTGTAGTTGAGAAGTCGAGTTGCGGATGCGAGTGTTTTATTGCCTAACAATGTACAGTCGAGGACTTTAATTGTTGACCATATATGGAACGTTGTCACAGTGAAGTAATGCCATGTCGACGAACAAATTTCAATAATATTTTGACACTAGCTGTTGCCCGCGAGTTCGTCTGCAAAGAATTCGTTTATCGCTATCCCGCGGGAACTACGCAATTTTCCGGGATAAAAAGTAGCCTATGTGCTATTCCAGACTTTTCTCTACCTATGCGCTGAATTTCATCCAGATCCGTTGGGCCGTTCTGGCGTGATTGAGTAAAAAACAAACAAACATCCATCCATCCATACTTTCGCATTTACAATATTAGTTAGATTGACATTTTGCGACAAGGTTCTATCGTGGCACAACAAATAAAGACCGCGAGTGTACAGTCAACATCACTTTATTTGCATGCATATCATAAGTTATCTGAAGTTAACTCTAACACAGCCAAATACATTGGTAACATTTTTATGTTTTTCGAACGCTCGAAACAAATGGAATGGCATTTTCTTAAGTTCATATATAATCTAGACTTAAGTCGACGTTTCTCAAATCGATTATAGTATTAGACATTCAATAATATTTCGGCACAAGATTTTCACACAAATCCAACACACACACACACACAAATCACGTCTTTATTCCTTACGGGATAGACAGCGCCTAAGGTGACAAGACCTACAGGCCACGTTTAGCAAGATTGTGGGCCTATAGATGAAAAATGGAACCAAAATAGTGATGGGTTGCCAGCCGCATCGCCTATGACATGATTCCTATGATTTTCGCCCATTCCCTCGATGTGCTTTTACCATCTGCGCGGGAAGAGAAGCAACTGATACATTCTATGTTTTTTCTTTGCCTCCCAGACCAGCATGTGTGTGTGTGTGTGTGTGTGTGTGTTGTGTAAGATTTTCACATTGAATGAAATCGCAAATCGTCTAATTCAATAATCACAAATATTTTTTTCTTTTAAGAACATGTTCGAAAGTAGCGAAATTAAATGACCGATATTAAAGCTCTGTCTACCCCGTAAGCGATACATTTTATTAACACGTATATATGTTGCTTCCAGCATGCGGTGTACCAGCAGGCCCTGTGCTTATCCGACCTGGTGTGGACGAGGTGCCAGCTCCTGGATGCTGCAGAAAGTAAGACTACTCAAATCAAATCAAATCAAATAATTTATTAAAATAATCAATTATACAAATAAATTATAATTGGTTAGTAAGCACTATACATATTCAGCCTTATTCATAAAAAGTTAGAGGCTCGCTATAAGCTCGCTATAGGACCGATGCAAAAAAACATGATTCATAAACGTCAATTAGCGCTAATCAGTCCATCAAGGGTCTGTTAAGTCTTCCGAAAGTTAGCGGACCGTAGACCCTACTTTATCTCTCTGCTAACTCACAAAATGGCCGCCACAAATGTGAACAGCTGATTTTGGCAAGAGCAAAACCATACGCAAGACAGTTTTTTTTGTTTTAAGTTTTTATTCCCTCCGGGAAAGGTAAAGGAAACTAGATCCACACTGCCTAGTCTGTCGTGTTAATTCGCTGGTTTCCCGCTAATTCGCTGCCACTGCTGTCAATTTTTTTTTTAATTCACTAAAAGGCCATTTTTGGTCTATGATATGTCAAGGTGACAACATAACGCGTCTAATCCATCCATCAGCTGCTCATTAGCTAACAGACTGCTAGCAAGCGTTTATGAATCATACTTTTTAACAACTGACAAATAAGCGTAATCAGTCTGTTAACTAATCGACTGATAAAACCTTAATTAAGGATATTTTATGAATAAGGCTGATTATGTCTATCTGTGTATTAGTAAGTACACAACAAAATTAAGAACTAAACTAATGACTCGACACAAAACAAGTGCGCCTGCGCTTACAACGAAAGTATATTATAAACTTATAAGTAATTAAATTAAATGTCTAAACTAGGATACGAAAGTAGCCTGTATCTTAGGCAAAAGATAGGGTCTATGATTAAATTATTAATTGATACAAGGAGTATTATTTTCTGCACGAGGTTAGAAATCAGCATTTTTATAACAACTTTTTTTTTATTTTTTTTTAATTCGAACGCTTACTCACCTGCTATGGGTGGTGTAGGGGTATAGCACGCGTCACGGAATGACGAGGACCCGGGTTCGATTCCCGGCCATAGCTTTACTTTTCGGATTTTTCTATGTGTTCTAATTTTCAGTGTCGTTTAGAAATTAAATTTCTAACGGTAAAACCGTAAAAGTAAACATAAAAATTAAGAAATAAAAATTTCTTGATTCATTTGATATTTCCTATCATTTGAAAAACAGCGCCATCTCTCGTCCCTGGTGAGCAGTACATGTTCCACGGGAGTTTGTAATTGTGTCGTACAGACACATCATTCAAATAGATGACGCTTCGCGACAAATAATCGCATGGTAACAAGGTCACGTGACAGTTAGTAATAGATAGAAAAATTCGAACGCTTACTCACCTGCTATGGGTGGTGTAGGGGTATAGCACGCGTCACGGAATGACGAGGACCCGGGTTCGATTCCCGGCCATAGCTTTACTTTTCGGATTTTTCTGTGTTCTAATTTTCAGTGTCGTTTAGAAATTTTATTTTTATAACATACTAGCTGTTGCCAGCGACTTCGTCTGCAAAGAATTCGTTTATCGCTATCCCGCGGGAACTACGCAATTTTCCGGGATAAAAAGTAGCCTATGTGCTACTCCAGACTTTTCTCTATCTATGTGCCGAATTTCATTCAGATCCGTTGGGCCGTTCTGGCGTGATTGAGTAACAAACAAACAAACATCCATCCATCCATCCATCCATCCATACTTTCGCATTTATAATATTAGTTAGATTAAACTAAGGATTACCTAATGATAAATAGTTAATTATCTAAGTTATAAAACTATCTTCAGCAAGTTTTCGGTTTCCTCGTAAGACAAACTTTACAACCACCCTGACAGAATGATTTTACAGTTTCCGTAGTTTGAGTCATATATATTAAGGAGTCTGTTAATTTTATTGTAAAGGAAGGGACCCAAAAACGAGGAGAATTTGCGCCTAAAAGCATGATTGACTGTATAGTATGAATGTTCCCAGGTGAATCTTTCGCTTGGAGCCCTAATCTTTCAAAGAAAGGCCACTGTCCCTATTATCGCAAAACCGCAAGCTACCGTACGCACGTGCCACTACAACATATTGAAAAACAAACGGTAGCGTCACAGTGTTGAGGTTCAAATTTAACGTCACTGATATTCTAAATATTATTTTATGGATCTATCTTATTTCCTTTCACGTCTCAAGTATCCATGCTTCGATATTATAAATGCGAATGTCTGTCTAGCTATTACGCCAGAGATGCTGAACGAGTTTGCCGCTCGCTTCATCCGAAAGGTCCACGTGGAGGGGCTCATGTTTGGCAACTTGACCAGAGAGAGGGCGCTGAAGATTGCTGACACAGTGGAAAACAAGTGAGTTCTTAGAGGCCACTTTTTTTTTCTTAACGGAGAGGAAATCATTATGGATGCTCTAGGCACGAGGATGCCCAGGGGTATGTGGGACTCCCCCCCAGCGGGTGCGTCCCACGAGATGTAACTACAAAGTATCTAATTTCATAATAATAACGTACACAAGATATAATGAACGTTAGCTATAACAGCAAAAAGTATAATTTTTTAACGTATAAGGTTTAAATTATATAACGTTATTTTTATGTAACTTCAATTTGTATAAGATTTATATGGACTAATTTCTTTTAACATAACAAACATTTAACCTCCCGCATTAGCCTTTGGTGTTAGTTTTTTTTATAACCACCTAGAAAACCCCCTAACCACATAGCAAATTCAATAAACAAACTGTGCATTATGCTTTTTGATGTTAGCTGTTATGAACATTATATGCTTTGATCGTTATTTCAATTGATATTATGTATAAACAAACAACGTTATACCTTACAAAATTAGATATTTTAAGATTATAATTTTCGTTCATTATATCCAGTAAACGTTATACTAAACGAGTTTATATAAAGTGAGCGTATATATTATGAACATTAGATAATAAGTTGTTATATTCATATTCATTTATTCATAAAATTACAAATTTTACATGTCAAATTATTAAGTATATAAATTCATTATTACAAGTGACTATTCTATCCTATACTATTCTATATCTCGTATTACATAACCGAAGGGGTATACTTGAACTAAAAAATCTCCGGCGTTGCCTCAATCCGGTGTGATGGGGACGCAGCGGGATGCCACTAGGGCTTCACTACACACTGAGAGCGAGTTAGACAATAAGCCTGCAGGTCTGACTCGCACTTGGTCGGGTTTTTTTATATGTATTTTGTTTTTTTTTTTTCTAGATTGCCAAAAGATGCGTCGCCTCTTTTGGCTCAGCAGCTGTTATTGTACAGAGAAGTTGAAATAGAGAAAGGTTAGTCATTTTTGAACATCCTAAAGATAACACAGGGTGTTGTCACAATTGACAACATTTCATTTTTATAACACCTGAAAATGTATATATGGTTCGAAAGCATTTTGCCTCCTAATCACTGCAATATGTTTATATAATTTTAATATTGCTCATTATAAAAAATAATTAAAAATATGTCCTAATTTTACCAAAACTACCACAGGATAGGTGAAACGCCTTTGCTTTTTTCACGAAAAAAAAATAAGCGATCACAATTTTGTATTTTTGACAACTTCAAAGTACAAAGGGGGCAACTCTGAAATTCTATTTTCGAAGTTCGTTGCATACCTTCTCTCTCACTCTCAAAATAATGACTATTAGTGTGAGCGGAACAGCACGAAGCGAATCTCGAAAATCGAATATTGGAGAATAGGGCCTGACATTGACAATTTGAAATTAATATCAGTTTTTTTTTCTATAGAGAAAAGACAAAGGGATAAGTGTGTATTCTGTGATAGTATCGGAGTTACGCCCTTTTAGAATAAGCAAAAATTAATAAATTAATTATAAATTAAATACAAGCCCTAGCGAAAAAATTAAACTGCCAGCATGTTCATCTTTTCAAACAAAATACAGAGAACCATTAAAATTATAGACTCAGAAATATGAAATGTTGTCAATTAGCTTAGTGATAGGTTACCTGCTATGAGAGTAGTGGTATAGCAATAGCACGCATCACGGAATGATGAGGTTCCGGGTTCGATTCCCGGCCATAGCTTTACTTTTCGGATTTTTCAGAGTTCTAATTTTCAATGTCGTTTAGATGTTTAATTTAATTTTTGTTTTCACACATTATCATAAGAAAAACTGGACTTGATCACGTAAATAAAATGTATTTTTTTAAATATATATATTTTTTAAGCGAATAGAAAGGCAAACGAGCAAGTGGGTCACCTGATGGTAAGCGATCACCACTGCCCATAGACACCCGCAACCCCGGAGGGATTGCAGATGCGTTGCCAACCTAGAGGGCTAAGATGAAATGCCTCTTGTGCCCGTAATTTCCCCGGCTGTCTTACTCTCCACACCGGAACACAGCATTGCAAGCACTGCTGCTTAGCGATATAAGATATAAGATAGATATTTATTTATTTAATACCTCGACGTTTTGGACGCGACTTTGTATTCATGGTCTCGAGAGGACTGAAGTGGCTAGTATCAACATCTTCTAGCTGCACTGGTTTTCCTAACTACCCGCACTTTGTCTTTATTATTAATTTCTACTAGGTACTACGCTTACGCTGGTTATACTTTTTATTTACGTGATCAAGAGCGTTTATTCCTACTGAGCTGGCAACGTCTCATTTTTAGTGATTTTTTACGATCATTTCACAGAAATTGAATGAAAGTTTCAAATGTGCGTCTGTAGTGCACTTCGTTTTTAGTGTATTAATGTGTCCAATGCAATAATTGATCGTGATGTACTTTTATTTTCTTACTAGCTGTTGCCAGCGACTTCGCCTGCAAAGAATTCGTTTATCGCTATCCCCCGGGCACTACGCAATTTTCCGGGATAAAAAGTAGCCTATGTGCTATTCCAGACTTTTCTCTATCTATGTGCCGAATTTCATCCAGATCCGTGGGGCCGTTCTGGCGTGATTGAGTAACAAACAAACATTCATCCATCCATCTATCCATCCATCCATACTTTCGCATTTATAATATAAGTTAGAAGGTAGATTAAACGAGATATATTATTTTATCCCTTTAATACACTACATCAATCTCCTACAATCCATCTATAATAATAGTACAGCAGACATTAAGCTCCAATCTTCGGGTCAGTCCTTCCCAATAGAAAGAGGCGTCAAACAGGGTGACCCGCTGTCTCCCAAACTGTTCACCAGCGCCCTCGAAGAACTCTTTAGAAGCTTAGCAGTCTCATGGGAAGGCAAGGGCATAGCTGTAGGTGATAGGAGATTAACTAATCTCCGATTCGCCGATGACATTGTTCTTTTTTCCCAAACAGCCCAAGAACTCGAGTCAATGCTACAAGATCTCACCATGGCAAGCCTTAAGGTTGGACTAACGATGAATAGGTCAAAAACTCAACTCATGACCAACAGCACGAAACGTAGAGTAACGGTAGATGGGCAGGTAATGCGATATGTTGACGAGTATATTGTTACGTTCTAGGGGTGGGTTCGTGATTGAAAAGCACTTTCAACACCGATGAAAAAGATTAGGATTTATTTATAAAATAAAACTTTACCTTAAAACACTCCCAAATTATCACTTTACACTTATTTCACACTTAAATTCTTCCAGTCGCAGTTTCTCTATTCAGATGTTCGCTTGTTGTCCTTCCAAAGTGAACTGTACTGCGCCGGCCGACGCCGCGTTTAAATATGTGTGACCGCGGGTTCCCGAAGCTTCGATTGTCTCATAAATAACTCATGGAAAGATCGATAGGTACTACTACCTACTTCGAGATTATTCGGGAACGTTCTAATTACCGCCTCTGTCACTCATAAATAACCTACGGAAGTTTCGATAGGTACCTACTACCTACTTCGGGATTATTCGGGAACCTTCTAATTGCTATCTCGAATGTTCGGCGTACTGCTATCCCTCTCTGGATCGTGTTGTCTCTGTCACACCCTTCTGGAATGTTCTCAGTATTGCTGTCTCACTCTAATCGTGCTATCTCTTTCACTCCTACGGGGAATTTCGCCATATACCGAAGTATGCTTCAGGGGCCCATAAGGGGTCCTGAAAACGCCTGAAAACGGGTTTTCAGGTTATGGCGTCATCCGATAGAGGGTGGCCTGAAACGGACTGAAAACATGTTTCAGGCGCCTGAAAACAACGGCTACTTGGGTGAAATTTCGATAATCTAGTATGTGATAGAGCACCTCCTGAAACGGCCTGAAACTGTATTACGGCCTGCTGAAAACGCTTCTAAGGCACAGAAAAATACGATCAAAGATTTTAGCACCTACCTAGCCCACCGGCGTAACACTATCTATTTGGGCCAGGTAGTCTCTTTCAGAAATAGACAAGATAAAGAAGTCGAAAGACGCGTCGATAATGCCTGGAAGAGCTACTGGTCCATGAAAGAGCTTATGAAGGGAAACCTTCCAATAACACTTAAGCGAAAACTCGTCGATATGTGCATCCTTCCCATCCTAACCTACGGTGCGCAAACATGGTCTTTGACCGAAAATCAAAAGTCCAGGCTTAAGGTTTGCCAAAGAGCAATGGAGCGCAGCATATTAGGGGTGAAAAGGACAGATAGAATCCGAAACACCACGCTGCGCTCAAAAACACGCATAGCTGACGTCGGGGAAAAGACTGCTAGGCTCAAATGGGACTGGGCTGGACATGTCTGCCGCATGCATCCACAGAGGTGGGCCCACTCAGTCACTTGGTGGGTGCCAGAGAATAGCCAACGACGACGAGGCAGACCAAGAAGGCGATGGCGGGACGATTTGGACGCGTATATGGGGGAATGGCCTGACATTGCGCCGGACCGAGAGTTGTGGAGGTCGAGAGGAGAGGCCTTTGCCCAGCAGTGGGACACCTTCATAGGCTATTAAAAAAAAAAAAAAAAAAATACACTATAAACGAAGTGCACTACAGACGCACATTTGAAACTTTCATTCAATTTCTGTGAAATAATCGTAAGAAATCACCAAAAATGCGACGTTGCCAGCTCAGTGGGGATGCACCCTCTAAGTCCCGTTTTTCTTAATGATACTTATTGTTTCCCCACAGGAGCCCATTATCTTCGTCAGACTGAGAACACAGTACACAAGTCGTCGTGCGCGTCACTGTACTACGCGTGCGGCGTGCGAGCTACTCGACCGAACGTCGCGCTCGAGTTGCTCGCCCAAACACTGTCCGAGCCTTGCTTCAATGTGCTGAGGACTAAGGTAAGTTTATTTAATTTGCTACGTAATCTTGTCAATCTGACCTTAGGGGTTATTTATAAGCTGTACGGTTAGAACTAGGGAATCCAATCCCGCATCAAAATCGCGATCCCGCAAGTCTGCGGGATTAAGGTCATCAACCCCGCGGATTTGCGGGATTGATTTATTTATTATTATTTTTGTTTTATGTAATTAAAAGAAATAAATAAAGACAAGTATTTTTTATTATCATCAATATGAAGCAAAGTTATCACTCATATTATAAATTGAATATAATGATGTTTAAGACGCATAAATAATCAACTTCCTTTAGGAAACGATATAATACGATACAATATTTAACATTTCATATTTCGATTTGTATTGAAAATTGAACATATTCATTGGTTTTAGATTTTGACTTTTTATGTCAGCTCATTGTTTCTGAAAATACTTTCGAAGAAACAATAAAGTATCCAACGTTTCATCTTTTAGATTTGGCTTTGATTTATCTTGTTGCATAAATAGCCAGCGGCGGTAAAAGCACGCTCGGCCTGAATGCTTGTAGGCGGAATTGATTATTTTATTCGATTTGATTATTTTCCTTCCCTTACATAGTTTTTTTTTCAATCCCGCAAGCGTGCGGGATCCCGCATGGGTAATCCCGCATTTCTCTCCCGCAAAAAAGGTGCGGGATCCCGCGTATGCGGGATTGGATTCCCTAGTTAGAACAAGCGCGCGAGATAGACCCGTCTCTTTCTAGATCGAACAGTTAGAGAAAGACGGGTAGTCACTAGTCACCAATGTTCCGATTTTTGAAGCGAAAACTTCTTTAGCGGCGCACTTTTTGTGATGGGTAATAAATGGTAAACTCGCGTCAGGCGTAAGACAGAGGGAGAGTTTAAGTACCAGGATATCAGATCCTCTAAGAGCTTATTTTGAAATACGAATGAATCGCGTTCGATTTTTGAAGTGTTTTTTTGTTGAGTCGCGGAGCAAATGTACAACACTATAGATTTGATATGACTCTGCCAAGTTTCTAGCGGCGCATTCTTCTTGGCAATTATGGTATTTCCGAATGCGCTGGTATTTTAAAAAAGAGACATGTAAAAGAGCCCTTGGCGGCCTATTTGCAAATTACGAGTACAAGAGGCATTTCATCTTAGCCCTCTAGGTTGGCAACGCATCTGCGATCCCTCCGGGGTTGCGGGTGTCTACGGGCAGTGGTGATCACTTAGCATCAGGTGAACTACTTGCTCGTTTGTCTTCCTATTCATATATAATTAAAAAAAAAAGTTAAGAATTTTATTATTACGAGTACAAGTTTTATATTAACTTGCTACGTACGTATGTATGTATGTATGTATGTCCGGGTGTAATCTTGCGACTCAATTTTGAAGCAGATATCTTTATCCGATGAGCTAAAATTAACACTTAACTAAGTCTTTTTGGGCACAGTATATATATAAGCTAAAGCAGTAGGGAATCTACGAACAAAACGGTCGAAACGAACGCACACATAGACACGCGCTTCAACACGGCCTCTAAGGGGGTCTCGCGGTGCTGTCAGTCGCGCGTGGCGCATTGAGACGAGCGGCCGTTTTTTCGTTTTAAATTATGCCAAGAGCGTATTGCGCAGTGTACGGCTACTTCAAAACCGAAATAAACATAAATTGCAAATTAGCTTTATTAATTTACAAAGAACTAGAAAAAAACAGTTTTATAGTGCCGTGTCCATATTTCCCAATAGTTTATTTAAGAAAGCTATTCATTCGGATGAGATTTTTTTATACAATAAAATTTAATAACAGAGCTTTCCGAACGTGTCGTAGCAGGCGAAAGTATTTTTCAGTAAGTAATATATAATACTTTTTATTTATTTATTTATTTATAAGCCTTTTTTATTCCGAATTCGCTACAATTTCAGTAAGTACATGTTGTTGTTGCTGTTGTTATTGTTGTTCATTTATTTTTTATTTATTAAATTGTCGCGTAATTCGGCGTGCCTCGTGGCATAGGCCTCCTCCGTGTATTGGAGGGTTTGGGCTATAGTTCCCACGCGCGCCCAGTGCGGATTGGGAACTTAACACACACCATTGAATTTCTTCGCAGATGTGTGCAGGTTTCCTCACGATGTTTTCCTTCACCGATATAATACTTACTTACCAACAAATAAAAAATCTTAAACTGACAACCCTAACGCTTTATTGGAGCGTAGGTACTTATTTCAAAATATAAGCCTATCTTCCCTACTGCTTTAGCTTATATATATACTGTGTCTTGGGCGTGACTGCGGGGCGCGGGTTAGGCTTGCGCGGGGGCCTCTGTGCCGCCCTCGGTCCCCCTTGTCCTACCCCGCGCCCCTGTGCCGGGAGGACTCAGTTAACCGGTCGGCCTGTGATCCATCGCAGGAGCAGCTGGGCTATATAGTGTTCAGCGGCGTGCGGCGCTCCAACGGCGTTCAGGGGCTGCGCGTGATCGTGCAGAGCGACCGCCACCCCGCCTACCTCGAGCAGAGGATAGAGGCCTTCCTTAAAGGCGCACAGGTAGATAAATCCATTTGTTAGTCTTACCTCAAAAGCATACATCCCTTGCAGCGATTCGTCGAACAGCGTTTCATCCCGAACTAAGAAAATTTCAATAGAGTCTTGTATTTGATGCCATTTTTCGTGTAGATTTTTAAATTATTTAGTACTAGCTGTTGCCAGCGACTTCGTCTGCAAAGAATTCGTTTATCGCTATCCCGCGGGAACTACGCTATTTTCCGGGATAAAAAGTAGCCTATGTGCTATTCCAGACTTTTCTTTATCTATGTGCCAAATTTCATCCAGATCCGTTGGGCCGTTTTGGCGTGATTGAGTAACAAACAAACAAACATCCATCCATCCATCCATCCATCTATCCATCCATCCATACTTTCGCATTTATAATATTAGTTAGATAATTAATTTGTTGTATTTAATTTTTCCTGTAGTATTCCACCTTACGCACCCTTGACGCTTCACTTTAAACATCAACAGCCTTATTCATAAAAAATCCTTAATTGAGGTTTGATCAGTCGATTAGTTAACAGACTGATTAAGCTTATTTGACAGTTGTTAAAAAGTATGATTCATAAACGCTTGCTAGCAGTCTGTTAGCTAATGAGCTGTTGATGAATGGATTAGACGTGCTATGTTGTCACCTTGACAAATCATAGACCAAAAATGGCCTTTTAGTGAATTAAAAAAAAAAATTGACAGCAGTGGCAGCGAATTAGCGGGAAACCAGCGAATTAACACGACAGACAAAAACTTAAAACAAAAAAAACTATCTTGCGTATGGTTTTGCTCTTGCCAAAATCAGCTGTTCACATGTGTGGCGGCCATTTTGTGACTTAGCAGAGAGATAAAGTAGGGTCTTCGGTCCGCTAACTTTCGGAAGACTTAACAGAGCCTTGATGAATTGATTAGCGCTAATTGACGTTTATGAATCATGTTTTTTTGCATCGGTCCTATAGCGAGCTTATAGCGAGCCTCTAACTTTTTATGAATAAGGCTGCAAATGTTTGGAAACATTTGTCAAGTATGATTCAAAAATCTTTAAAAAACATTTACAGAGCTATTTAGTCAAATCCTTCCTTCCTTTTCGGGTTTTTCTATGTATTCTTATTTTCAGTGCCGTTTAGAGTTGTTTTGTGTTTAGGAATATCTAGAAGAGATGACCGAAGAAGAGTTCGTGAAGCACCGCGCGGCGCTGGCGGCGCAGCGGCTGGAGCGCCCCAAGCGGATGGCCACCAAGGCCTCGCAGCTGTGGAGCGAGATCAGCGCGCAGGTACACGCACGCACGCACACGCACGCATGCACAGTCACGCACGGACAGACAGACAGACAGAGAGAAAGAGACAGACAGTCCGACAGATAGACATACAGACAAACAGACAGACAAACAGATAGCCAAACAGACAGACAAACAGACCTACAAACAGACAGACAAACAGACAGCCAAACAGACAGACGATTGGAGAGAGAGAGAGAGAGAGAGAGAGAGAGAGAGAGAGACAGACTTACAACTCTACTTTTCATTTCGAATATGAGGAAAGTAAAAGAAGGTATTATGACAAATTTCACTAACGTCGCACGGTCGCACTTAATATTTGTTACGTTTGTCATTATTTTCCCGCTCTATTTCCTATTGCGTGATTTAAGCATACATAGGGATAGGGACAGACAGACAGACAGACAGGAAAGTGACTTTGTTTTGTAGCCTCAGGTGTCTCAACATCTTTCCATTTCCATCATTTCAGTTGCCGATTTCATTTTGGCTTCGTTATTATTATGTAGTAAAAATAAGGTTAAAGTTGTACAAACTCAATAAAATATAATTGTTTTTGTAATTGTTGTTTGTGGCAATAAATCATTTTTTATCTTTTTTTTTTCTTTAATAATCAATATTTCCATAAGAATAAGAATAAGAATATTTATTTGCAAAAAATGTCGTGGTGGATACAGATGAAGAAGCGTTTTTGAGTGCGTACATTTTACTTAAACAAGCATGCAAATATTACTTATAAACTAGGATTACAAGATCATTATAACATTTGTAAATAGGTATACCATAAATTAAATCAAACTAAAATATTACGTTATGTCAAGTTCAGAAGTATAATTATTAGTTATTTAATGATTGCTTTAACAGGACTAAATGCAAAGCTATTCGTTTATTGAAAAAAAAAAGAAAAAAAAAATGCTATAATAACACTTATCCAAACAAAAATTACGTAATTTGTATTTATACTCAGGCATGTCAGAATTTCTTATTTCTATGGTAGATTATTAAACACTCTTATCAACATACATATAACACTTTTTCCAAAACAAGCTGTTTGTGACCGCGAAGAGGCCCATATTGGTCTTTACAAATAGACCCATTTCATAGACCCATTTTATTATTATTATTATTATTATTTTCATTTTATTAAATGACATTCCCATTTACAGGTTTACAACTTTGACAGGCCGCGTGTGGAAGTGGAAGTGTTGAATACAATCAATAAGGAAGAACTCATAAACTTTTATAAGGTAAGCTATCCCGCGGTAACTATGCCATTTTCCGGGATAAAAACTATCCTATGTCCTTCGCCGGGACTATAACTATCTCTGTACCAAATTTCAGTAAAATCGGTTTAGGCGTTTTGCCATGAAAGAACAACAAACATCCAAACATCCTTTACAAACTTTCGCCTTTATAATATTAGTAAGATGTTTTAGAAAATATCAAATTAATCAAGAAATTTTACTTCTTGATTTAATGTTTACTTTTTACGTTTTACCGTTAGAAATTTTAATTTCTAAACGACGCTGAAAATTAAAACACATAAAAAAATCCAAAAAGTAAAGATAGCCGGGAATCGAACCCGGGTCCTCGTCATTCCGTGACGTAGCAGGTAACCACCTACCTGCCATGGGTGGTGTCGGGTATAGCACGCGTCACGGAATGACGAGGACCCGGGTTCGATTCCCGGCCATAGCTTTACTTTTCTGATTTTTCTGTGTTCTAATTTTCAGTGTCGTTTAGAAATTAAGATGTTTTAGGTATAACTCAATTGTATTCTTTGTAGAAACATATAAGCGAGTCTTCGAAGGACCGTCAGAAGTTGTCAGTTTACATAGTTTCGACGGCAGAGGGCGGCGCGGGCGCCGAGGATAACGAAGACAGCAAGATGCCAGAGAAAGAGGTAGATATAACTAGCGTTCTTTATCTAAATCAGCAGCCGAAATATCACTGAAAGATAGAATAAGGAATAGTGTGATAAGGGAACGTGCTGGTGTGAAAGAGGATATAGTGACTAGGATAGAAAAAAGTATGCTTAGTTGGTTTGGTCACGTAGAGGATGGATGAAAGAAGATTAACTAACCTTTTTTTGCGTAGGCCCTTGTGCAAGGTCCGTCCGGATCGCTACCACCATCTTACTCGCTAATCCTGTCGCTAAGCAGCAGTGCTTGCGCTGCTGTGTTCCGGTGTGGAGAGTAAGACAGCCGGGGAAATTACGGGCACAAGAGGCATTTCATCTTAGCCCTCTAGGTTGGCAACGCATCTGCAATCCCTCCGGGGTTGCGGGTGTCTATGGGCAGTGGTGATCGCTTACCATCAGGTGACCCACTTGCTCGTTTGCCTTCCTATTCACATTAAAAAAAAACAGATTTATATGGGGAGTGTGAGGTGCGTTGGGAGGGGAAGGCCTTGACCGAATTGGAGGCGTTTTGAAATAAGGTCAGCGGCCTTACCATGACGTCCTAATTCCGACTCAGTTCAAGTTTTAGCTGTCACTTTTAGTATGAATCTGACAGCGAGCGAACCTAAACTGAATCGCATTAAGACGTCATGGTAAGGCCCCAGGTCAGGAGTACCCGAAACCGGCGAGTATGTATGAAGAGATTGATGAATGTGGATGAAGCGAAAGAGGATGTCAGGATCGTAGCAAGTGGAACAAAGTGGTCTCTGCCTACCCCTGTGGGAGAGAGGCGTGGCGGTATGTATGTATGTATTTCAGCAGATGGAGTTAGTTCGGCTGAATAAGAAAGAAAGAAAGAAGACATTTATTCCTTTTTGCTTAATAATAATAATAATAATAATAATCATCCATTTATTGCTTGATAACGGGTACAGAAAGAGTAGATGGTAAAAATAATAATAATATGGTACATGACCGTAATCTACCATATATATATGGTGTGCAATTTTTCAGCATAAATATAATATTTTTTTTTTTTTGCTTGACACACAATAAGGGAGATAATAATTTTTTTCTTGCTTTTCAGCCACTGAAGATAATCGATTTAGTGGAATTTAAAGCGAGACGGCGTCTCTACGCGCACCCGTCTCCTTTCATCACGAATATACCAAGAAAAGGCGCCCAGTGCAAGCTGTAAGGAACAGAACACATATGGGACAAGCAAACCTAGTCCCGGAGCTACTATGGGCGCTGGGCCACAGGCTCCCACAGGTGGGCGGGTCAACAGTTTCTTGTTGTTCAGCGAGTGACAAAAGTAGTACAGTTTATTAGAAGTAATGTCACATTATACTGACCAATTATAAAAGACTAAGAGCCTCTGTTAAGTTCTAGTTACTTACGTGTCAGTTATACATAACTAGTTTCTGCCTGCGACTTCGTCCGCGTAGAATTGAACTTGATAGTATAACTGATGTTGATAGTATATTCTGCAATAATTATTTACGTTGCGACTAGGCAGCTACGGGCTTTGACATGTTTATCGTTATCCCGCGGGAATTAAGCAATTTTCCGGGATAAAATATAGTCTATGTTTTAATCTAGAGTACCAGCTATCTTCGTTACAAATTTTACTCAAATCCGTCTAGTCGTTTCAGCGTGAAGAAAGAACAAACATACACAGTCACTCGCATCGTTACAAACTTTCGCATTTATAATATTAGTAGCATTCCGTCTCTATTTATTACTACGAAACAGACACGAGACGTCATGGATCACTGATACTTAAGATTACTGGGGCTTTACCATGACGTCTGCAATTCAATACAGACTCAGTTCAGGTTTTGGCTGTCATTTTTAGTATGGATCTGACAGCGAGCGAACCTAAACTGAATCGCATCAAAACGTAACGGTAAGGCCCCTGAAACTTAACAGAGACGTGAGAGCAGTAAAATTAGCGCAAAAATACTTGTGTGGCAAATTTTAAACGTATAAAGTTACGGTATAAAGAGTGAATCGGAACGTAACAATAGCAAAGAGTGAGGAGAAAGTTGATCCACTCAGGTAAAGGCTTCGTCAATACGCGAATGTAGTCGTCACGGGTGTAGCCAGGGGGAGGGTTTCGGGTAGTGTCCGACCGAAACACGATTTTAAGCCGAAACCGAAACCGAATATTCGTTTTTTTTCTGATTTCGGCCGAAACCGAAACCGAAATTTTTGAAGACGTATCATATCAAATAAAATATTCAAAATTACTGTAAAAATCGTAAGGAAAAGGTTATTGCAAGGATTTCTTATATGAGAATGGTTACTTTTTTGTTAAACAAAATAAAAACTGCATGCATACTACTGTCGCTGGTCTCAGCTGGGCCGGCCGCCTGTGCATTACCTATACCTACCCGGCCGAGCGTGCCCGAACTAAGCCGAGTGCTCCCGATGCGAGAGCCACGAGAGGCCGTGAAGTAATTTCGGCCGGATTCTGGCCGAAACCGAAACTTCGGCCGAAATCACTTTTTTGGCCGAAACCGAAACTTCGGTCGGACACTAGTTTCGGGGTGTTGCCCCCCCCACAAACATTCATAGATAATACTGACTATTACCTACATTGAAATATACGGTGGTTTGAATTCTATTTTCTTAAACATCCCCCCTCCCGTAAACCTGTAGGCTTATTGTCATCGTGTTCATTTTGACAGTTCACGTATGGGCTGACAATTGGCATCGGAATCAGCTAGCTGTCACATTCATACATGAACTGTCAAAATGAACACGATGGCGATCGCGAGCGAGTTAGACAATAAGCCTACTGGCTACGCCCGTGGTAGTCGTAGTTTGCATTTAATTATGAAGTGTACACACTAGCAACTAGCGTGCCGTATTAATTTTGCTATTGAATTATTACCAGGGGCCTTACCATGACTTCCGAACTCCGACTCAGTTCAAGTTTTAGCTGTCACTTTTAGTATGAATCTGACAGCGAGCGACCCTAAACTGAAACGCATTAAGACGTCACGGTACGGCCCCTGGTCTGTCTACCCCGTAATGGATAAAGACGTGAGATATAACAGCCGCTAAATGAATTCACACGTCAACTGAATCGTCAACGCACATAAAGTTTGATAATAAAATTGTTTTATTATTATTAATAATATAAGACATTGAGGTATGTCAGGATCGTGGCAAGTGGAGCAAAGTAGTCTCTGCCTACCCCAGTGGGAAAGAGGCGTGACGATATGTACAATGTATGTATGTATGTAATTGATATAATAAAGAGTGGGGGAAGGATAATGAAACAAAACAAGTAAAGAAATTCGTGTGATAATGTTGCCATGTATAAATAAATAAAGTGAAAAGCTACGGAGAATGTTGTCACATCACACTTTTGGTACTCTTGCCTGTATATCTGTCTAGAATATAATACCAGGCTCCTATTTCACTAATTTGACAATTGTCGGTGACCATCACTGGTCAATTCGAAACGCAATGCTTATTCAATATGAAGCAGGCTGGCGTAAATTCCCGTCGATTATGTAATGTAATGTAATGTAATGTGTGCCCAGCAGTGGGACGTGTATAGGCTGGTGATGTGATGTGATGTAATGTAAACAGAATTGTCACATATCACCGACAATTGTCACGTTGCTGAAATAGGGGTTAGGCAGTTGTCAGAGTGGCGACACTGTTCGATCCCCGATGTTCATTTGTTGTATTTTGCGATGTGTACGAAAAAGACATTTTTTTATTGTTATTTATTTTGTGACGGTATTATTTGTGGTTGTTTCTATGAGTTGTATATTTGTATTGAAACTTACTTTTAAGGATAATAAAAAGTAATGTTGAATCAGTTGTTGTTTTATTTGGACTCGCTAAGGCTCGGCTGTTGTGACTGGCCTCCCCCCTCGCTCCGCCTAAGATCACTTTTCGCTATCCCGCGGGAACTATGCTATTTTCCGGGATAAAAACTATCCTATGTCCTTTCTAGGAACTGAAACTATATCTTAACCACAACTAAATTTGAGTTTGAGCGTGAAGAGGTACAGACTGATAGCTGAAGGTAAACTGGGAGAAATCTTTTTAGGCACAAGTTCGCCCGTGTACACCTGTTTTGTCCTGCAATCATTATTATCATGTGTACATACATTATGCATACGTACATACATACATACTTACTCCCTTTCGTATTTTTACTGTCAGTATGGATAGTATAATATACTTAGTATGAATACTATTTTCTGGCAGCTACATCGCTGCAGCCAGATGACACTTCGAAATGTCATTTTACGAAATAATGATACCACATTTATTTCACTAGTGCTCGACTAAGGTCACTTAATGAATGATTTGATTATTGAACGAACGAAATATTTTATGAATGTCACATTCGTAGTTTAGTATATTTCAAATTGACAACATTTCATATTTCTGAGCCTATAATTTTAATGGTTCTCTGTATTTTGTTTGAAAAGATGAACATGCTGACAGTTTAATTTTTTCGCTAGGGCTTGTATTTAATTTATAATTAATTTATTGATTTTTGCTTATTCTAAAAGGGCGTAACTCCAATACTATCACAGAATGCACACTTATCCCTTTGACTTTTCTCTATAGAAAAAAAAACTGACGTTAATTTCAAATTGTCGGGCCCTATTCTCCAATATTCGGTTTTCGAGGTTCGCTTCGTGCTGTTCCGCTCATCTAATAGTCATTATCTTGAGAGTGAGAGAGAAGGTACGCAACGAACTTCGAAAATAGAATTTCAGAGTTGCCCCCCTTGTACTTTGAAGTTGTCAAAAATACAAAATTATAATCGCTTATTTTTTCTCGTGAAAAAAGCAAAGGCGTTTCACCTATCCTGTGGTAGTTTTGGTAAAATTAGGACATATTTTTAATTATTTTTTATTTTTTATAGTAAGCGATACTAAAATTATATAAACATATTGCAGTGATTAGGAGGCAAAATGCTTTCGAACCATATATACATTTTCAGGTGTTATAAAAATGAAATGTTGTCAATTTTAAGCGTGATACTTTTGAGGGGTTCAAGGTTCATATTAACATAGTAGATAAAATGTGCGATGACTGTAATACACGTAAATAGTGACAGCAGCAGTGAAACTGATTCGGAATAATTTCAGTTTTTAAGTAAAAGTGTAAAAATACAAAGGTAGAAAAAAAAATGAATGTGATAATTGTTGTTTTATTTTTGGCAAAATGGGGAATGAGTTGAAAACTGGTAACTGATTTGACATGCTTCCGCAAATTTCCAGATCGCGCTCTTACACTACTACTAACTAGAAAACATACAAAAACTCTTATTGAACGCATCATTTTATTAAAATACGCTTTGGAAAGTCTCTATTTCAACATAAATGACGCAAATTAATTTCATTACATCGTTCATTCTTTCATTCACTCACTAAGTCACACCACTATTTAATATTTGCCAAAAACTGACAACACTGAAAGTGTCATCTGGCTGCAGTGATTTATCTGCCAGACTATGTGTTTTATGTACAATAAAGAGTTATACATAATACATACATAAATATGGCATCTAGTTTACTAACTCTATAACCAAAAGCAAATCACCGGGTAGCACTCCGGGAGTGCCGGCAGAAGTGAAAACTACACACACGCAAACTCGCGCAAAAAGAAAAAAACAGGGGATTTGAACTGCGGTCACCTGATTGAACACACTGTTATTCCACACCTTATACCACTAGGCCATACGCACATGCCATAAAGCAACGAAAATCGAACGCGACTAGCTTCATTCGTATTTCAAAATAAGCTCTTAGAAAATCTGATATCCTGGTACTTAAACTCTCCCTCCGTCTTACGCCTGACGCCAGTTTAACATTTTTTACCCATGCCAAAAAGTGTTTAGTGCAAATTTGGCAGTTTGTTAAAAAAATAAAAATAAAATTGTTTTCAATCACAAACTTAATCTTAATTGACAGTTTGTCATACATGGGTTATAAAAAAAATAAAGGCCATCTTTTAGGAGCCCAAACATTGAAGATATGGACCCGCAATGTTTTAAGCGTCATGGTAATGACATTTTGCATGCTTGGTAATGACGATAGCACATGGTAATGACAAATGTTCCTATTTCTAATTACTTTGTACAGTTTTTGACGTATTTCAAAGTACCGAAGTATTTAATCAATTTGGTTATTAAATAAAAGAATGTAAATATTAAACAAATAAATAATAAAATACCAAAATATGAGTAGCATAATGATTTTTTTAGTAGCTTCATATATAGCTCACACATTTGAAATTCTTTGAAGTAGAAAATAATCTGTTTTTCAATAATTTTGTTTTTTTTTCTCTTCAAAAGTCAAAAGTTTATTTTGCAAATAGGCCGCCAAGGGCTCTTTTACATGTCTTTTTTTAATCCACCAGCATATTCGGAAAGACGGTCATTATTACTTAATCTGTCTGTACAATAATTGTTAGATTTAATTTTTTCGCGTCTTTTTTTCAGCTACTTATCCGTTTTTTTATTAGCAATTCTTGTTTACTATCTCCTTTTTACTTGGCATATTTATTTACTTCTTCCACTGAAACAGATAAAAAACGTGAAAAATATTTGCGAAAAATACAGAATCAATTAAATTAACAGAAAGTGTGGACAGATATAAAATGGAAAAATATATAAAAGCAAGGTCTTTACAGAATTAAGTGCAGATAGTCATTACCCCATGGTTTAATGACGATGATTCCATAATCATCGTCCTTTCCGTGGGTAAAAAGTCCACGGTAATCAGTGGTAATGACCACCTTGGTAATGACAAATCCAGCTATTTTCACTTTAGCATGTACCTTATTAGTTATTCCAAAATGTTTTATTGATTACCTTATAATCAATCGGTTAGGCTATACGATAAAATATGATAAATATAAACAATTCATGTACTTACCGAGGAATGAGACCCAAGGGAATGACAATATTATTGTGACAAAAACCACGGTACGGCTTTGTAAAAAAGAAATAAATTCTTAATTTTGCTTTGCGCGTCGTGGGCTCATTCTGCCTTCTGAATGGTGACAGGAGGCACGCGGGGGGAGCGGCGGAGGTTGTGCAGAACTGTTCAGTGCAGAGCTATATGTCGCGTTACGTTGTGCCACGGTGATGACGATGTAGGTGATTGACGTTGTTCAAAGAAACGCGACCATCAAATGGTCGATGCTCTGAGAAGAGCAGTGTGTTTTTCAATCTTCAAGATCAGCTTCTTCATAAAGCCTCGAAGCAATCTTCGTTCGTTCGCCGCAAGTACATCGAAGTCCGGAGCAACGTGTTCACTCTTCAACAGCCGCGCGTAGAAAAGGAACGATCCGGAGTGTCTTCTCGTGCCCCTTGTGAGGGCACGGGGATACCGCTCGGGGCATTGGCCCCCTTCGGTGGCTTCAATCGCTGACCATCTCTATGGCCAGGTCGTTGGATGGAGGGCCTGTTTGGGTCCTATTGGTCTCAGTCTGTGTTTCCTATTCTTTTTCTTTGCGCGGCGAGATCGAGCCCGCCTGGTAGGGCCCCTAGGGGGGGACCTGGCAGGCGATCATCAGCCAGCGCTAGGGTTGGTTTGGTCGTGTCCGGTGGTGCTCTATGGGGGGGTTGCCTGCACGAGGTCGCGCGGCAGCCTCCTCCTGTCGGGTGGGCGCGCATGGTGCGGCGCCAACTCGCATAGATGTTGGAAGCGCGAGCGGTCTGCGCGCCCGAACATCTTTGTGGCGAGGTGTTCCACGAAGTGGCCCAGGGGTTCCATCTCAAGGTCCCGCGATATGACGTCATTCCTGACGTATCGGGGAGCGTCAACGATGGTGCGAAGAGTGAGCGACTGTTGGGCCTGTAGTCGCTTTCTGTTGCACTCTCCCACCAGCGCGTACCACGCGGGGGCTGCATAGGTTAGACGTGATCGGATGTACGTCTTGTACACTCCTATCTTCACTCTTCTTGACAGGTGTGAGATGAGCACTGGGCGCAGTAGGGCTCGCGCTGCGCGTGTCTGCGCGATGGTGTTATTGACGTGGGTGGACATCGTGAGCCTGCGATCGATGGTCACTCCCAGGTACTTGACCGTGGGGGACCATTCGATGGGTTGGTCCTTGAAGATCAGTCGTGGTGGCAGGTTGATTTTTGGCGTGATGGCGATGGCCTGGGTTTTGGACGGGTTCGCCGACATCCTCCACTTGTCCAGCCAGTCGGGGAGGTCGTCGAGGGCTTGTTGCGCTTTCCGGGCTGCGTGTTTCAGGCTAATGGAGGTAGCGACATATGCTGCGTCGTCGGCGTAGAGCGCGAGCATTACGCCGTCGCCCGCTGGGATGTCGTCCGTGTACCGTCCATAGCAGATGGGTGACAAGCAGCTGCCCTGGGGTACTCCTGCGAGGATGGGTCGCTCCGTGGAGATCGCGCTTTCCACCGCCACGTGGAAACGTCGCTCCTCGAGGAAGCTGGCCACTGTCCTAACTATTCGACGAGGAATAGTGGACGTGGACAGCTTAAACAGCAGACCGGGGTGCCAGACGCGGTCGAAGGCTTTCTCCATATCTAGGAGTACCGCGACTGAGTGTTCCTTCTTGTTGGCCGCGACTGCAGTGTGGTGTAGAACTCGCGCCAGTTGCAGGGTGGTTGAGTGCTCGGCCCTGAAGCCGAACTGCTCGTTTCGGAGCTCGATGCGCGGTGTAAGATGCTGTAGAAGCAGCCTCTCGAATACTTTCGAGACCGTCGGCAGCAGGGTGATGGGGCGGTGGCTTTCGGGGCGGAGGATATTCTTCCCAGGCTTTCGGAGCATAATCACGCGTCCCAGCTTCCAGGGGCGTGGAAAATGGCCGGTCCGCAATACTCCATTGAAGAGCCGCGTCAACGTTGCGATGGCTCGCCTAGGCAGGTGACGCAGCGCCTCATTGGGTATGCGGTCCGGGCCGGGCGCCTTCTTTAGCGGGGAGCGTAGGATGGCTCTCCGAATCTGTCCTGGGGAGATGATGATGGGGTCTTCATCAGGTCCTATCGGCGTGCCGAAGTAGCTCGCGAGGTGTTCCGCGATGGCTGCCTCGTGTCGTGGGTTCCTCTGTGGGTTAGGCTTAAATTGTTCTTCAAGGTGGTCCGCGAAGATCTCGGCTCTGTCTTCAGCTCGATATCGCGGGGTACCATCTCTGGCCTGCAGCGGGTGCGTTGGGGTTGGTCGTTGGGAGACGTGTCGGCATAGCTGGTGGATGCCGTTCCAGTCTTTGCCAGCTGAATCGATGTACTCGAGCCAGGATCGTTCGGAGTGCTCCACAAGGCCCTTCCGAACTTTCTCGGCGAGTGCGTTCAGCTGGGACTTCAGGGTCGGGCATCTTGTTTGCTGATATAGGCGGCGCAGTCTCCTCTTCCGCTTAACGAGGTCAAGGATGTGCTGGGGAGTCTGCTGGGTGCGGGCAGGGTTCACGCTGTTCTGTGCGGCGCTGTGTTCTAGCGCTGCAGAAACGCTTGTGGTGAACTGCTCGGCGAGGCGGTCGACTTCCTCCGCTGTGGTCACGGGGAAGGACAGTGAGTGTTCTACCATGTGGGATGCGAACTTTTCCCAGTCGTGTTTTCTCCGGGGGGGTGGTGGTCTGGTTCGGGCCGGGCTCAGGTCCATGGTGATTTGGATCGGCTGGTGGTCCGAGAGGAGATGGTCCTCCAGGACGTCGTGTGCGGGCCAGGTGGTTAGGCCGCGCGTCAAAGTCAAGTCAATGACGTCAGGGGTGTAATTGGCCTGGTACGGGTAATGGGTTGGTAATTCCGGACCATACACTTCGTACTCCGCGGCTTCTGCGTCGTTAAAGAGTCTGTGCCCGTCGGGGCAGATCTTTGTCGAGTTCCATGCGGTGTGTTTACAGTTAAAGTCGCCAGCTACAATCGTGGGCAGTGGCGAGTCCAGCAGGTCGTGGATGTCGGCCACTGCGAGACGAGAGCTTGGCGGCTTGTAAAATGCAAACACACGCAGAGGGTTGCCATTTGAGCAAATCTCCACTCCGAGGGCATAGGTTGTTCGTAGGGTGGTTGGTGGCGGAAGCGGCTGGTGGATCAATGACCTACGTACCAGGACTGCTAGTCCTCGGTACGGGTGTCCCAGTGAGTTGGTCTCCTCTTTCCGGTAGGCGATGTATCCCGGTGTCTTGAGGCGGCTGCTCGCCTTGAGTCTGGTCTCTGAGATTAGGGCCACGTCCATCCTCCTCTCCTTGAGCAGGTGCAGCAGCAGCCCCATCTTCGTGGTGGTAAGACCGTCGGCGTTCCAGTGCAGGATTCTCAGTTGGTTAGCCATCCTGTGCAAGCAGGTCGGCTAACCTTCTGAGAATTATCGGGACTGGGTTCTGTCCCGCTTCGATGGCTGTGATGAGCTCTTGGAGGATGGCGATGAGCTCCCTCACCATTGAGACCTTACTGCCTTCGGGGCTCAAAGGAACGATTTTTTCGCCGCGTCCTATTTTATAGTCGAGCCGCGAGCGCCGCATGAGAGCGAGCGCGAGAGCGAGACAGCCGCGCCGAATTTATCTCTCGCACATTGCCGCCACCGTATTGGCCCGTTGCAACGCGTGCGAGATGCGCGCTACTAGCTAATAAGTGTGCCATGTAAATATTCCTTAGTCGTAAGTTTTTTGTAAATAAAATTCATTATTCATCTTCTCCTTCTACAATATACAACTTAAATAGGAAGTTTTATTTAACGTTGTCCAACCTAACTGGACCTATACCCTAAACATCCTAAAACGAGTTAAACAGGAACCCAAATGTACGATGTTGCTGTTCCGTTTTATATGATGCGTTTTAATTTGTGCAATCAATATTGTATGATATAACTATGAAACTTTTTAGGGAAATAGTAGCTTCAGCCGTAAACGTCAGTTAAATGGAACTTTTTGCAGAAGTTTTACCGAAAATTGGAAAGCGGACACCCCTTGGTAGTGACATTTTGGCCCTTTTGAACGAAATAACTTTCACATTACTTTATATATCAAAAATTTAAAAGAAGCGGCCGTTAGAAATCATTCCTTATTACAAGATACTTTTACACACGGTAAACACCCATCATCATTTGGATGGTGATATTGTCGCGGACAGCCGATTTACACCAAATGAAATAAATACCCTTAACGCCGCTAAAAAATAAACGCGAAACTACAGTCCTATCAAAATGTGCGACGGTAAAACTGTTTCAGCCACTGCAGCCACTCTACGCCAGTCAAATTGCACTAAAATACATATACAAAAAGCCTGCGCGACGCCCCACTTCTTTTTGGGGGTTTAAAAAACAAAACACGGCAACTAGCCCGCTGCCAATGACAGACGCCATTTTTATGACGTCATAAATTATACAAAATGGCTGCCATCCGTCAAACGTCAAGCGCAGGGGATAAACGAAATAGAGTGACCTATAAAATTTGGCGTGAAATAGGGACTTGGTAATGTCATCTGCTTTTTAGGGTTACCCAAAGAGTAGAAATGGGACTCTATTGCTAAGACACCTGTCCGTCCGTCTGTCTGTCTGTCTGTCCGTCTGAAACATGAAGCTACCGCGAGACTCAAACATAATAGCACAAAAGGATAACTCGACTGTGACTTCGACTCTACTTTAGACAATAATAAAAATGACGATAAAAACGAGGGTAGTTGTGCGCCGCTGTCAACTGCGCTGGCGCGCATTTGTTTTGCTGCCCCTGGGGCGAGCACTCCAAGAAGGACTGCGAACTAGTCCGAAACAACTTTTATACCTGAGTTATCCGTTTGTGTAATCATAGTTGAAATTTTCACAAATTATGTGTTTTTGTTGCCACTACAAACACTATTGGTGTTATTACAAAAATGTTAAACAGACGTTGAACGCGTATCTAAAAATTAATCCATTGACTTAAGGTTGATTTTGCAATTGTTTTTTTTTAGGGTTCCGTACCTCAAAAGGAAAAACGGAACCCTTATAGGATCACTTTGTTGTCCGTCCGTCCGTCTGTCAAGACCCTGTTTCTCAGGAACGCGTGGAGGTATCAAGGCTGAAATTTATATTTATACTCAGGTCCACTGCCCCTTCGAGCTGTGAATAAAACAAATTTCTAAGCCAACGCAATCAAAAGATACAGCCGTTTATGCCGCAAATTTTCGAAACTCGCAAGGGATTCAAAACCTACAGGGTACTTCCCGTGAACGCAGAATCTTGAAATTTGGTATGAAGGTAGGTCTTATAGCACAGATTAAGGAATAATTGCAAAAATGGTAAATATGTATGTATGTCGGCAAATATCATTGACCAATATAAAGTGACCCCACACTGCGTACATTTTGCTTTGGAGCAGGGCTCTGCTTACGCTGGTTTTTAGATAATGTAACGGAAACCTCAGTGCGTGAGTCCGACTCGCACTTGGCCGCTTTTTTTAGACACATGTTTAACTTTTTTTAATAACACCGTGTATTTTTGACGTCATAGCGTCTTATAAATCGATGAACGCCGGCTGCACCCACGAAAAAGCATGACTCATTGCGTTACGTTCCGCGTGACGTCAGAGTGTAAACGGGAGCGCGGAACAAGCGATAGAGAGGCACGATCGGCCCAAGCGTTGGCTTGCGATACATTTATGGTTATCACGTCAAACCACTTGAAATTATTGTCCGTAAACCGACTATAGACATCCGGTTTTTATGTCCGTCTGTTTTTGTAATGCTCAATCTCTTTTCTAATCGCGGTTTGATAATTAGGCTACATCACCACCTATGATATGCTACTAATATTATAAATGCGAAAGTTTGTGAGGATGGATGAATATGACGATGTGAGTGTGTATGTTTGTTCCTTCTTCACGCTGAAACGACGACGGATTTGGATAAAATTTGGAATGGATATAGCTGGTAACCTAGATTAACACATAGGCTACTTTTTATCCGGGAAAATTGCATAGTTCCTGCGGG
Organism: Pandemis heparana; assembly: GCA_963854515.1. NCBI lineage: Eukaryota > Metazoa > Arthropoda > Insecta > Lepidoptera > Tortricidae > Pandemis > Pandemis heparana. The sequence continues at coordinate 9,938,306 of OY978032.1, forward strand.
ATAGCCATAAACATGTCAAAGGTCGTAGCTGCTTATTGCAAGTCTTAATTCTACGCGGACGAAGTCGCGGGCAGAAGCTAGTCTAACTAATATTATAAATACGAAAGTATGGATGGATGTTTGTTTGTTACTCAATCACGCCAGAACGGCCCAACGGATCTGGATGAGATTCGGCACATAGATAGAGAAAAGTGTGGAATAGCACATAGGCTACTTTTTATCCCGGAAAATTGCGTAGTTCCCGCGGGATAGCGATAAACGAATTCTTTGCAGACGAAGTCGCTGGCAACAGCTAGTACTAAATAAAACTGAGGCATACCACCTCCTGTCCTAAGTATTTCGCAGTTAACCAATTTTGCTAAAACACTACATTGACAGGCCTGAACAGTATCTTGTTGTTTATAAATGCTCTAGGAAAGCTCTACATTGACTAATCGTTAGTGATAAATAGACTACATTATTTACATTATGGACTTCGGGGGAATCTTATTTGGTGGGTCAATGTATATTTTATCGTTCAATTACACACATACATACATACCGTCACGCCTTTTTCCCATAGGGGTAGGCAGAGACTACTTTGTTCCACTTGCTACGATCATGACATACTTTCGCTTCATCCACATTCATCAATCTCTTCATACATGCTCGTCGGTTTCGGGTACTCCTGACCTGACCTTTTTCAAAACGTCTCCTTTTTGGTCCCGGAACGTCCGCCTAGGCCTTCTAGGTGAACAAATTAGGTGGACCACGACCCATTTTTAGGGTTCCGTAGCCAAATGGCAAAAACGGAACCCTTATAGATTCGTCATTACAAGAGTATTTGTAGGTATTGTATTGTATTGTATTGGGGTGCGTCCCACGAGATATAACTACAAAATATCTAATTTCATGATAATAACGTTCACAAGATATAATGAACGTTAGCTATAACAGCAAAAAGTATAATTATTTAACGTATAAGGCTTAAATTATATAACGTTATTTTTATATAACTTCAATTTGTATAAGATTTATATGGACTAATTTCTTTTAACATAACAAACATTTAATCTAACTGAAACAGCTGCAAGACATTGTTCAATTTTCGGCGAGCGAGCGAAGCGAGTAGAGATGGTACGTATTTACGTTACCAGGTTTTGATACCAGGTATTTCCTTGCAAGTATACCAACCAGGTACGACCCGAAATACTTGCAAGACTTGAAAGTATTTTCCCATTAAAGTATACTGTCCCTTCAAAGTAAGAACTCGTACGTCGAACGAATTGAATGTATTTTTCTTGGAACTTGTCTCGCTCGTCGTTCGGTGCTATTCGGCTGGGCTCGGGGCGTGCGCCGTGCGATGGCGAAGCAATGTATATATATCGGTCTCGCCTCGCTCAGTGTTTTCAACTTGATTAGAGTTTGGAAAGTAAACCTTAATTATATTGTAAAATAGGGTACAATAATGCATTTCGTTCATGTTGCTTGACCTTGAATCATTCAAGTTGTAATTGCATTATGATTTAAGATTGCATTAAAATTCGTACAGCTTTACTGGAAGGATTACAAGGTACATATTTGCGTGTACGTTCGGCATTTTTAATCTTGCACAGTTTTGAAGTTCTTGTATTTCTGAATTTTTTTGTTTACGTTGTGCTTGCGCTCGATTATCATCGCAAATAATCGCAATCAGTTGTTCTTAAACTGTGTGTGTGTGTGTGTTTTAAATATATTGTGTTGTAATAAATTTATTGTGTTTAAATATGGCAGCGAAAAAAAGTGTGGCGTGGGCCATTTTATAGATAAAGGGAATAATATTGGGGAGTGCAAAATGTGTAAGGCAAAATTGACATTTAAATCGGGAGTGTCCAATCTGACAAAACATATACAGCGAAAACATCTCGCCGTTAATTTGGTAGCCCGGGCGGGTGGCCGTTAATTTGGCGATAAGGAACAGAAGCCTATGCGAACTGTAAAGCAAGTACTTAAACCTCAAAATTTCAAAATGCAATATTATATCTTGTATTCATACACATAAGGTTCAGATTATGCTTATACGTGTAATAAAATACTTTCAAAGTATTTTACGTCTTGATTGGAATATTTTGAATCTTATCTGTATAACAACAAGGTTTAAACTTGCAAATCGAATACTTGCTTCCTTGCAACTTGCATGGAAGCAAGTATTCGAGTCGTCGTTACGTTGGGAAGAAAATACCTTGAAAGTATTTTGATACCTGGTTTCTGCACCTGGTATGAGAAGGTGGACGTAATTTTAAGCCCTGGTACGCGATATAGCAAGTATAACCCATCCCTAGAAGCGAGCGAGCAAGACGGTACGGAGCGGAAGCGACTCGGATAGGTTAGGTTCAAAGGCTAATGCATTAGCCTTTGGTGTTAGTTATTTTTTTTATAACCACCTAGAAAACCCCCTAACCACATAACAAATTCAATAAACAACTGTGCATTATGCTTTTTGATGTTAGCTGTTATGAACATTATATGCTTTGATCGTTATTTCAATTGATATTATATATAAACAACGTCATACCTTACAAAATTAGATATTTTAAGGTTATAATTTTCGTTCATTATATCCAGTAAACGTTATACTAAACGAGTTTATATAAAGTGAGCGTATATATTATGAACATTAGATAATAAGTTGTTATATCTCGTATTACTTACCCATTGTATTGTCATGTCTGTCTGTCTGTCTGTCCGTCCGTATGTCACAGCCACTTTTTTCCGAAACTATACAAGCTATACTTTTGTAACTTGGTAAGTAGATGTATCCTGTGAACCGCATTAAGATTTTCATACAAAAATAGAAAAAAAACATATTATTTTGGGGTTCCCCATACTTAGAACTGAAACTCAAAAAAAAATTAAAATGTTATTTTCATAGCTTAGCGAAGATCTTTTCTGTCATGAAATTTTTAACTTTAAACCGGCCAAGTGCGAGTCGGACTCGCGCACCGAGGGTTCCACTTCCATACAAATTGGGCATGTGTTCAATCCAGTGTTAGTAGAGCCCTACTCCTAAGCAACACGTAGGCAGTGTGAGGTCATTTTATAATTGATTACTTACATAACCTTTGTGTCTATTAGGTACAAACGAATTATGGCGTATCGTCTGAGAGACAACGCTTTCTGTGGCTACATAGACAGACGGACATAAGTTATTCTGTTTTTAATGAACACAAAATATTTACCTTGCTACTCCGCGTACTTAAGTAGCGGAGTAGCAAGGTAAATATTTTGTGTTTATTAAAATGGACCTCCGCAAAGTAACGCCTGATTGAATAAAATATTCTGTTTTTAACATTTGTTGTAATAGCGGCACCAGAACTACCATCATCTGTGAAAATTTCAATTGTCTAGCTATCACAGTTCATGAGATACAGCCTAGTGACAGACGGACAGTGGAGCCTTAATAATGGGTCCCATTTTTACCCTACGGAACCCTAAAAATCCCTCAGGAAACTCCCAAACACTCATACAGATTAACATAGGAACGTATTCATAACATTTCACCTAATTGTCATAATCGTGTCATAACAATTATACGTACCGTGTTAGTTGTGTATGTGTGCCGCCCTTTTGTGTAACACGAGCCGTGAAAGGGGCGTGCGTGTGTGCGTGAGCAGGTATCAGCTTTCGGGATGCCAGCGCGGAGATTTACCCGGGCTCGTGGGTAATTTTTGAAATGTAGAGCTTTTTTGGGAGCTTTCAAATTATACATGTCAATATTTAATTGTCAGAAAACGGGTTTTGTGAAGCTTATAGAACCACCAAATTATAACCTCCAAGTATTTAACTGATTTGTAATATTTTTGATGGACTGAAGTTTACATGGTGTCGTGTTTTAATCTATTAAATAATGTAAACTTCTGCTTAGGTTAGGTATTACATTTTCTCATTAAATATCAAAAGGAAAATTTGAATTTCTACCTACAGTTGACGCAAAAATTGGTAGATTAGATGGTAGATTAGAAGATTAGATGGTAGATAGACAACAATCAGGAACTAGAACTACGCAAAAGTCTTCTTCTTGTATTTAAGAGCTAGGTTCTTGTCGGTGTAGTAATCTCCACGCGTCTTCAGCCAGCCTATTGACCTCCCGATACGACGCGGCACCCACTTTCTCCTTCCCCTGGTCAAAATAAGTCAATCTTGGCCTTCCTCTACCTTGCCTTCATTTAATAAAAATAGCAATGATAACCGAATTTAATAACAAAGAATCACCCCAACACCCACAAATAAAAACATAAAATAAACATTATAACAAAAACCCACTCCCAACTTTACCAAATATCCCTCTCCCACTCTACCAACCGGGGTAATTCTCCCCACCGGGAATCCTTCCTGCGCTGGCAACACTCACTGGCGACGAGTCGGCAAAACAAAATTCCTTCCCTAGTCCGCGTCCAGCACGCAAACGGAAGCGTTGCGCAGTGTGGCAACCCCAGTGTTTACCGTGTGAAGCCAGTGCTTTAAAAAAGAAAAACCTAGTGCAGTGTCTGTGGTTAATTTTTTTTATAATCAGTGCAACCGTGATTGTCATTTTTCCCGCCCGGTGAGTTGACAGCATGTTTTTTTTTATTCGGTGTCAAGCTGATTTTTTCCAGCCAGTGCGCCAAATTTTTTTATTATTTTAAACTGTAGTAATTAAAGTAAAGAGAACTAAAAAACAAGAATAACGATAAAAACGTTAAGCAATTTTATTACATCGTAAGCCAATGACCTCTGCCGAAAAGCACTGAACTAATTTAATGTTTTATTTTATTTGAACCAATGTCATAATTTCGTCATAAACAATATTTAAATTTAAATAATAAACTACACAATGTAACTAGCTACTAATTAAAAATAACATAAACAAAGATTCGTCGAACATAACAGATTAAATAATAATCAAACACATCCTTAAACTAGTCTCTTTATTACGTAATTTTGCATTTATATTGTTATGTTGGTAACTGGTTGTAAGGGGGAAAGTATTCGGTTTCGAATGTAACAATGCACACGTATTTTGTAATTTCCACCCGCATCGTATCAAGCTTATTTTATTGCTTTGTCGTCCTTGTCTTGTGTATAATTCGATAAAGATTTCGACAATATTCACCATTTTTGCAGCCCAAGGTTTGCATGATTTTGGCGATTCTGTTAAAAATGTTGTAAGTATAACTCTATGGGTGAGGACTAAAAAGTTACACATCGTTCAGTTTAAGTTGCGTTCAAATTTCCACTAACTTTTTCCATTGTGACACGAAAATTATTCATGCATTTGTATGGATAACTTTCGTGTCACAACGGAAAAAGTTACCTAGTGGAAATTTTAACGCAACTTTTTCGGTGAGTAACTTTTCGGTCCTCACCCTAATCTACTCGTCCACGCAGAATTAAGTATAGCTATGACACTAACAAATAACGTGGCTTTCTATCGGTAAAAGAATTTTCAAAATCGGTTCAGTACCTATTTCCAGAGATTATCCCCTACAATCTCACAAACTCTAATCAGATCTTTATAACATGACATGTAATAACAATAATTATTACGAATAAATGAGTATGAGTATGAGTATGTGTATAACACCTACTATCTGTTGCCCGTGATTCCGTCTGCGATAAATTCGCTTATGCGATATTCCGGGATATAAACTATCCTGTGTCCTTTTTTATTTATTTATTTATTTATAATAATAATAATTAAAAGGTGTTAAGTATAGATTAATTGGTCCATGGCGCCGTGCAAGGGCACGCAATAACAATTTATCACTAAAATCTAAGAATGCAAATTTAAATGTCAATAGTTAATACATACATTAATTTAAATCATGCAATTGTATCGTATTCATTAAATTAAATTTAGTCGCTGATAATTTATATGTCAAGGAGTTTTATAAGTGATACAGACAATTAAATAAAAAATGAAAATAGGTAAAATCAAACATTATATTAATAAAATAATAAAAAATAATTCAGAGTAATAAATGCCAAGATTTAAATATAAATTTTCAGTCTTAATTGAATTTATTCTCATCGCCTTTCCCGGGACTGTGACTAACTGTATGTACCACATTTCAATAAAATCAGTTTAGCCGTTTTGCCATGAAAGAGCAACAAACATCCAAACATCCAAACTTACAAACTTTCGCCTTTATAATAAGTAGTAAGATTTGTATAGATGACTGTTATACAATGACATGTGTCACGACAAAGAAAAAACATAGAATCTGGTACATTCTCTTCCCGCGTGGATGGTAAAAGTCCATCGAGGGAATCTACGAAAATCTAGGCGATGCTGCTAACCACCACTATTTTCATTCCCCTGTCCACATATACGCCCACAATCACGCTAAACGTGGCCATTAGGTCTTGTTACCTGCTCTGTCTACCCCTAAGGGATAAAGACGCGATTTAAGTAGGTATGTGTGTTAAATGAAAGGTTGTAAAAACTCGTAGAAAAATGTTTTTTTTTCTCTACTTTGTCCAAATACTCCAAATGTATTCTAATCTCGGAAAATGTTCGGGCCAACATAATCGGATTATTTTTTACTCCGTAATCTTGTTAGGGTGAATTTCTTTTTAGTGCTTCCTTTTGTCTTTGAGAAAAAAAAACCGGTTTTGCATAATATTAAACGCAGAGCTACAATAGAGTAGAAAAACAAGAGCCTATTTCTTTCGTAATTCACATCATTACATATCTTAAAACAATGATTTCTATTCTGTAATAATTTAAAGGATGGGGTTAGAATTAGATCAGATATAGTCAATTCCAATCTATTTTAAAACTTTTATAAATGAACCAGTTACAAGTTCAATATAAAATTCGAATGTAATAATCATAGTAAAATACAGTGAGATATCGAGTATGATTCTTCAACAATTGGCTTACAATATGCGAATGTGTGTGAATTTAGACGAGATTGGTTTGTTTACAAAGACGTTAGAATGTTTTGGAATGGACTATACTACTACTAGGTACTATATCTAATACCTACCTGGGGCCCGATTTTTGAAAGCACATGTGTGAAAATACCACTCGAAAATGGTGAAAAATCGTGCTGAATTTGAAATACGAGTAGCTTAAAAAATACTTACGGCTCTCATTTAATCATGTAGTGTAGACTATGCAAAAATTTGATTAGAGCCGTAGTTTTGAAGATATAAACAGATTTATACCTCTTTCGAGTGATGTGCTTTAAAAAATCGGGGCCCAAGTGTGAATCTCGGAAACGGCTCCAACGATTTTCATGAAATTTGGTATGCACGGGGTTTTGGGGGCGATAAAGCGATCTAGCTAGGTTTCACATTTTAAAACGTACCAAGAATAGATTATCCACTGATATTAATGATTGATAGGGTAGAGTTATAGTTGTATCCGGCATTAACGAACACCTATCAAATACAATGTTTGCCTTCCCACGGTCTGAAGTGTCGATATCAAGAGCAAACATTGGCAAACGATAATTCATTACACTCTAAATCAAACATGAATCCACACATTACAAGGCAGAAGTATGCTTGAAAAGTGCCTCTTTACGTGTGTCAACCGAGGCGCAGGCGCATACTCCTCGCGGTAATTAATTTCCGAAAAGTTATCAAAGATGGCCGAATGTCAAACTCATAAAACGAATGCCATTCCAAACCATAGTTTATGATGAGTTGTTGATAATTTTAACTGGCTATTTATTTTATTTTTAGTATTTTTATTTCAGTTTTTATTGTGTTTGTTTGTTGATGTGGATTTTTATTTTTATTATTTTTAATTATGACTTACGATTATTATGACTAATGTAAACTATGGGACGAAAGAAAAGAACAAATAAATCGATTTAAATAACGGCGTGATATTAATATTCGATTTCAACAAACCAAACGCGAAGATATGTCGGAACTGGTTTAGTTATTAATAAGAGCCTTGATCTTTGACATGTCTGTTGGACATGGGTACAGTGAGAGACAAAAACTCTTCATACGTGGTCAACCAGTATGCTTAGTGTAATTTTTCGGTCACAGTATGCTTATGCTTAGTGTAGGTTTTCGGTCACAAAATACGTCTCGAACGCGTTTGCGTTCAGTTGTCAAATACACTATGATACCAGTTTGTTGCCGTTTCGATACGCATGTGGCCAATTATTCCATAGTTGATGACGACTGTACCACATTATAAATACCTAATGATTGTTATGTGACCATGAGATTGATTTCAAACGATAACTCGAGTGAAATCGTCAGTCTGTAGAAATGATTGCTATGATTAATTGATTTAATCAACAGTCAAGTTTTAGACACAGAACGTCTCGAAAGCGATCCTACACAGCAATGTAGGTATACGTTGCAGAACATTCTCGAAATTTCAAGAATGTTCTCAGAAGTAATAAAGTAAAGAAATAAAGTTTATTTATGACAATCACAAAAGTAGTTAAAAAAATTGGTTGCCTGTAAAGTCGGTATACGGGCGAAAGTTTTACGTGACAACGACTTTGAGTGGTAAAATAATTTTAATGTGAATATTCATTCGTATAGTAGGAAGAAGGACGTGTAAACTTGTATGCAGGCGCCTAAGCGAAATAGAAGCGCAAGACATGAACCGGTGTGTATGCCTATCTCTCTCACTCTCTCTCTCTCGCTCTGTCTCTCTCGCTCTTAGGCGGGCTAACTGTGCTCGAGTGGAAGGGACGCGTGCCTTTCACTTTTTATGTCTGTCTCTCTCGCTCTTAGGCGGGCTAACCATGCCCGCGTGCCTCTCACTCGCTCTCATTGTGAGCGCATAACGTGAGCGGAGCGTAACGCAGTTTCTTGAAGTGTCACCCGGCAAACCAATTTATAAGACGTTGTCACGTCAAAACAAAAACATCTAAAATTACATACCTTTTTAAACTTCATAAGTAAATTGACACAAAATGGCCCCAACTCAGCATTTGCTGGCCTTACAGCCAACGCTGGTCTTCCGTTGGGGTCATCGGGAGAAAGTTAAAAAGTTAAATATACATCTATAAACAAAACGACAATAAAACAAAAAGAAACAAACAAACTATTTAATATTATAAATGCGAAAGTATGGATGGATGGATGTTTGTTTGTTACTCAATCACGACAGAACGGCCCAACGGATCTGGATGAAATTTGGCACATAGATAGAGAAAAGTCCACCATGACGTGACCATGACGTCTTAACGCGATTCAATTACAATTCAGTTTGGGTTCGCTCGCTGTCAGATCCCTACTAAAAATGACAACTAAAAAATTACGTCATGGTAAGGTCCTATCTAAAACTATGATCACAATTTACCCACCCCAAGCCTAGATAAACCGATAAATATTCCACAAAATACTGAATAACCGGTTTTCCCCGCACTAATAAAACAACCGCAGCGCCATCTGGCGAGTCTAGACAGGAAACTGTATTCGAGATTCAATTTGCCTAGAATTTGTTTGCACAATAAAATAATATCCAGAATTTATGGCAAGATACTAAAATAGAGGGTTGATAAAAGGCTATTACGTTCGTATGGCGTGACAACCATAGATTTTATTTCTAGGATAACTGGAATACCCTGTATTTTTTAAGGAGCACGGCAATTTGTATGGAAACACCTTTTCTAATGACTGTATCTTTTAATTGAGTTGACTCAGACAAATGATTTTTTCATCAGCCTACAAAGGGACCGCAGACCTGAGTATTTGATGTAAATGTCCACTTCATACCTCTACGCTTTCCTGAGAAAAAGGGTCTTGACAGACGGACAGACGGACAACGAAGTGATCCTACAGGGGTTCTTTTTACCCTTAAGAGGCTGACAACACCTAATTTTGTTGAAATTGATGTTATTTAAGCACTTTTTAAAGAAAAACTACACACAAAAAAATACAAAAAAAAATATAATGATAATTTTCATCATATTTTAAACACGCTAGACGGACTCGATACATAATTGAACAAAATCGGCTCGATAGAAAATAATTGCAAAGATTGGTCTTAAAATCATCATTAAACGGTTCTATGTCTATATTTTTTCGACGTATGGGTCTGCAATTAAAAACATGAAGTCAACATATTCATACCTACACGGCTAACGAGTCATATTTCACAAATAATCCATACTTTTTTTTATTTCCTCTTATTTGTGTCTTATTTGCAAGATTTTAGACGCGCGCCAAGCTCCCGGAATAGTTTCTTCTCTTTCACTCACAGGCACGCGAACCGTATGTGTGAAAGGTGGCGCTGCTTAAGGTCATTTGCTGTTGACAGCGCCTTAAATTAAAGCTGTCAGCGTGTATCTAATAAATAGTATTTGCATCAAACTAAAGCTTCCAACGCCCTTCCTAGTTACGCTCAAACCACAAACACTCTCAGAACCTCTCTTTACGCGTCGTAATCGGCTAAACCATTGTAGAGATTCGACGACGGTAAACAGAGTAAGATAGACTAATTACGTAGCTCCGATAAGGAGGGGAGGGACTCTTAATATCGATATCGATGAAACCGGGGTTGCGGGTGTCTATGTGCAGTGATCGCTTACCAGCAAGTGTGCTCGTTTGCCTTCCTATTCATATAAAAAAAACCTAATTTACTGCCAGAAATCTTAAACATGTTAAAATCCTAGGAATCCTGGTTATATATGCGATGCGATTAACCACCAATCATATTATTCTGATGTTTGATTCCCCCTTCCACCTATGTGCCTAGGATCATAAATACTAAACGTGGCCTTTAGTTTAGATCTTGTTACGTTTGCCCCTGTATACCCCGTAAGGGACAAAAACCGGCCAAGTGCGAGTCGGACTCGCGCACGAAGGGTTCCGTACCAGAAATACTCTGTTGTGTGGGTGCCGGAGCCCCCTTAATTATTATTTATTAATATTTTGATTTTAGTATTTGCTGTTGTAGACACAATAAAAATACATGGTACCTAACAAGATATGGATTAATGTCTGAAATAAACAATTTTTACTTTATTTTATAGTTAATCTGTGCAAATTTCAATTGTCTAGCTATTACGGTTCTTGAGATCTAGCTTGGCGAGTGGTAGCCATGAAAAAGGGCTAAAATAGCAGGTTTTTTGTATGGGAGCCCCCCTTAATTATTATTATTATTTTGTTTTTAGTATTTGTTGTTATAGCGGCAACAGAAATACACAATCTGTGAAAATTTTAACTGTCTAGCTATTACGGTTCTTGAGATACAGCCTGGTGACAGAGGGACGGACGGACGGACAGCGAAGTCTTAGTAATACCCTTTTACCCTTTGGGTACGGAACCCTAAAGACGTGATTAATATAAATATGTTATGTAAACTACAAAAAACAAGCTGGCACTAAAGTTAAACGTTAATTTTATAGTTTCAATCGACTATTCAGTCAGCGCGATCGTAAAACCGTAATCGTCGAGCACATCCCTAGCGCGCCCGCTGCACAAATGCGATAACCTGTTCAAATAGTGATGTGCATCCAATCTGCATGTATTATCGGTTCAGACCGGGTGGCGCGACGCAAAGCAGACACGAGATAAAATTCTATATTACAAACAAATAAAAGTGTTTGTAATGTAGGTACTATTTTTCCTTAAAATTGTACATGCACTGAAAAAATAATTCGCTAAATGAAACCAAACTTTCGTCAGTCTGTAACTTAAAAAAAGTGACTACATAACTAAGGCAATGTCTTACCGAAGTCTTTGGTTTTGTTTTGTTCTTTAGGTAAATCAGCTATTATTACGCAACTCGCTCGCAATCGCCATCGTGTTTATTTTGACAGTTCTTGTATGAATGTGAATGTGACAGCTAGCTGAATCCGATGCCAATTGTCAGCCCATACATGAACTGTCAAGATGAAGACGATTACGATCGCGAGCGAGTTAAGTAACAAGCTTGCTGTTTATTAAATCAAAATTAACTTTAATAACGCCTTACAGAATGGTATGGTTATTGATGAAATAGCCGAAGTAGTTTGGTTAATTTTTTTTTCAGTGTGTAACGAAGAAACATCATCAACTCCAGCCTCCTGGGCTCTCAGAATAAGAGGGCTTGGGCTATAGTTCCCACTCTCTTTCTAATTCTGAAAGGAGGCCTGAACCCAGCAGTGGAACGTATATAGGTTGGAGATTCTGATGATGTTAGTACTTACACAAACAATAATACGTAGAGATCAAAAGATACAGACAGATAAACGGACGAGCTGTCGTTACGTCAGCATAATTTTAATAACAGATATCAGTACATAACATTATCAGATGTAGGTTGAGAGCAAGACAGTGACTCCATCGACATTACCTCGTGTAAATTAACTTTAAAGGAAAGGAAGATATTCTATTCTGTTCTATCCTTACTTCTCGGATTCTAGCGAGGATTCTTTCTTTCCCCTACAAGCCTCCACAACACCCCTTATAGCTTGCCCATATCACCATACTCACTTTCTATGTCCCCGATCACTCCATTGAAATGCTCGGGAACCTGTTCTATTCTAACGTGAGTTGTAGTTCTATTCTTACCTCCAACTTCCTACTACAATTTCTATTCTGGTAATGCAATAATCCTCTGAGTCTCTCTCTCAACCTGCATCATTCTAGTAACATAAAGTTGGCCTTACATGATCCTTAGGTTCTGTGTTTTTTCTCCTCCCCGTCGCTTCGCGCTTCACCTTCCCACCACAGACTACCTAGAGGATACTTCTTCTGGCAACGTCAAAACTCACCCTCATTCTTTCCCTGACAGGGATGCCAACACACAATACGTTCAGAAACTTATAGTGCCTGAAATAACGGAAAACATAGTTCACTTCCGGATACCAGCACCAAATTTTTATATGTTACTAGGCATATCATCTGAACCCCAAAACTGCCGGGAGACAGTTTCTGAGGTGTCAGGGTCACCAGTTATGACGTCATCAAATTGACCGCCGCCGCGTTAGAAAAATTCAAATTACACCCAACATATGCAACGCACGTATACATGTGGGGTATCACGTGAAAGCTAATTAAATAGACTATATTTGTGCCCTAAACTGTAATTGCATTAATGTTACCTTTTAAGAGCTATTAATAGGAAAATGATCCGTTTTTATCGAAGCTCGCGTTTATCGCGACACGAGCATCAAAACAGCTGAGGTTCCGTAAAGGGCCTAAGAGAACCCTAAAATCGCCGCATCTTTAACATTTCATCTGATTTAATCAAGCATTAATTTTAAACATTCATCGACCTTTCGGAACCACACATAAGATATTCAAAAAATAAATCGAAGCTTTGAAAAGTTCGAAAGCTGTTAAAGCTAACTGTCAATGGCCGTTATATATCAATTTACATGTTAAACTGTTTGTTTTGTAAATGCTTACTCGTTTCGTTAGTTTAGGAATCATTTAGGAATCGTATGCCTCTACCTCAGAACATGTAAGTAATAATCATCATCTTCCTAGCGTTTTTCCTGGCATTTGCCACGGCTCAGTGAGCCTGGGGTCCGCTTTGACAACCTAATCCCAAGATTTGGCGTAGGCACTAGTTTTACAGAAGCGACTGCCATCTGACCTTCCAACCCAGAAGGGTAACTTAAAAATTTAAAAATTTATATAGATAGTATATTCTGCAATAATTATTTACGTCGCGACTCTAGGCAGCTACGACCTTTAACATGACGTTTATCACTATTCCGCTGGAACTATGCAATTTTCCGGGATAAGAAGTCGCCTATGTTTTAATTTGGAGTACCAGCTATCTCCGTTACAAATTTGGTCCAAATCCGTCCAGTCGTTTCGGCGTGAAGAAGGAACAAACATACACAATCGCATCCTCACATCATTATATCTTCACAAACTTTCGCATTTATAATATTAGTAGATAGTAGGACAGTTAAGGGTATTGGCTGATGGAATAGAAAATAATAAGTAGTACCATTTCGTTACTACATCGTTTCGTTCAAGCATGTATGAAGAGATTGATGAATGTGGATGAAGCGAGGGTAATGTCAGGATCGTAGCAAGTCGATCAAAGTAACTGCCTATCCCTATGAGAAATAGGCGTGATGGTACGTATGTATGTAACATTTCGTTAGCTTTTGTCTCAAAAAACTTCATTATTTTCTAGCATTATATTTTTCTTATTGCAGTTTCCTCCCTCACTTTTGAAGTGTTGAATTTTCAACTCGATCCAATTTGTACTCTGTTACCTTTAAGTTAGGTTTTAAAATGTATTGATGATACATAGAACTTTGTGATACAGGGAATGACCCCAAGCGAAAGCGTTTGACGTTTATTCTTAAATATGGCGGCTTTGTGCGGGATTAAGTCGTGCTTACACGACACGGTAACGGCACGACTACGACACGAGACGGTTACGATACAAATAACTAATTTATTAGTTACAAGCAGTTGCCCGCGACTTCGTCTGCAAAGAATTCGTTTATCACTATTCCGCGGGAATTGTCCGGGATAAAAAGTAGCCTATGTGCTATTCCAGACTTTTCTCTATCTATGTGCCGAATTTCATCCAGATTCGTTGCACCGTTCTGGCGTGATTGATTAACAAACAAACATCCATCCATCCATACTTTCGCATTTATAATATTAGTTAGATTAGATTAGTTATACATTATCTGTCCCGACCGTGATCAAACCCGGGACCTCATCATCAGGTTTTATAACATAACCACAAGACTATCCGGCCGTCAACATCCATTACATTAGGGATTTCAACCCAAAAGCTGTCCAAAGAAATTATTAACGCAAAAAAACAACCGACCCTGTTAAAATTTACGATGGCATTTTTAGCTTTTTAATTATCACAGTATCAACAATTTGTTAAATAAATAATGCTGCGGGGGGCAAATCAATTAGTATTAAAGTTGATGTGGTTATTAAAATGTTTAAATTTGAGGGGGGATTAGTTTGATTGGCGTTTATGGGAACACCTGCCACGTTCGGAAAGGACGAACAATTAACTTTGGGAGTTTCGAAAATATTATAGGTAGGCAATTATGTTTTTAAACTTTGGACACAGTTGGAACCCTACATCCCAGACCAGATTTTTGTATTGGTAATTTTAGTTTGTGCGGTGTAAGGGTGAGGATGAGGACCAAAAAGTCACACCGTTAAAGTTGCGTTATCCACTAGGTAACTTTTTCCATTGTGACACGAAAGTTATCCATACAAATGTATGACTAATTTTCGTGTCACAATGGAAAAAGTTAGTGGAAATTTTATTTATTTATTTATTTATTTATTTAAGCCTTTTTATTCCGAATTCGCTATAATTTCAGTAAGTACATGTTGTTGTTATTGTCGTTTATTTATTAAATTGTCGCGTAATTCGGCGTGCCTCATGGCATAGGCCTCCTCCGTGTATTGGAGGGTTTGGGCTATAGTTCCCACGCGCGCCCAGTGCGGATTGGGAACTTAACACACACCATTGAATTTCTTCGCAGATGTGTGCAGGTTTCCTCACGATGTTTTCCTTCACCGAAAAGCTCATGGCAAATTACAAATGTAATTTTCGCACATAAATTCCGAAAAACTCAGAGGTGCGAGCCCGGGATTTGAACCCACGACGCTCTGCTTGAGAGGCCACAGGTGAAACCACTAGGCTACCACGGCTTTTTTTTTTGGTGGAAATTTTAACGCAACTTAAACATTAATGATGTGTAACTTTTTAGTCCTCACCCGTATATTAATAGTGAATAAGTAGTTCCGATTGACTTGAAATTTGGTACACATATTGTGTAGGGCGGATCATAAGGGTGCGACCAAACCGCCGCGTATACGCAGTGAAGTGTCGTAGGCGTCATGTTTTCTCACCGTTTCTTCATACATTTTGTTGCGATTCCGTAACGTCACCGTTTTTTAAGCGGCGGTGTGGCCGCACCTTAATACAATACAGTCAACGAAAAGTGCAGTCAGCACAAAAGCTTGTGTCTAAAATGTTTTAGGTTAGTTATTGGTTATGTTTTTGACACGACTAGCCCCAGTGTGTAACCGACTTGAGATTTCCAAAATCAAAATAACTTAAACTCCATTTTTAAATTATGCTAAGTAGCCATTCGAACATAGACCACAAACCGACGACTCCTTTGGGATAAAAAAAGACCGTACGGCATAGAGATGTCGCGACGCGTTAATGCCGGTGTCACGTCGCGCTTATTGGCTCTTCTCACGACTAGAGAAGGGAAAAGTATCGATAGGTTGATTTTGTATCGATATTTAAAAAAAAATTAAACTGGCAACGCGGCCAGTATAATGGAAACTTTTGTGTCAGGTACATACAGGAAGGCGGTAATTTTTATGTTTGATTTGTGTTTTTTTTGACACAAATGTTTAAATTAACAAATTCGTATTTTTAATTTTATTTTGTTTTCTTCTTCTTTGTTATTAACCTTAGACAGAAGTTTTTGTAATTATTAACACTGGATTTAAATTTCTAAACGACACTGAAAATTAGAACACATAGAAAAATCCGAAAAGTAAAGCTATGGCCGGGAATCGAACCCGGGTCCTCGTCATTCCGTGACGCGTGCTATACCCCTACACCACCCATAGCAGGTAGAAGCTGGATTGAAAGTTCGAAATAAATGTTTTGAATTTGAATTTGAATTTACTAATATTATCGTTTGACAAAGATGATTTACTATATTAATGAACGAAAAATAGAATACTTCCGTGTGATAGGCATGATTAAACGGAATAGATCGTATTAATCATTAAAATATCGGCTTAATCCACAATTTTCAATATATTCGAGATTTTAGCGACGAATTCTTCTTGGCTATGATGGTCATACAGAAAGCGAAAATACACGTAGAAGAGCCCTTTGCGGCCAATTGCAAAATCCTTATGATTTTAATAAATCTTCGTCGAAGTCAAAACAATCGATATCATCCATCGTATCCCATCCCTAACTCTACAAATATTGACGTATCGATCGAGCTCGCGAGCGTCAACACAGATATTTGTATAGAAAGTTAATTTGCTCCGGCCTGGAGTCGACAGTGTTCCGGCCACCTTTACTGTAACACTCGGATCCTTATGAAGCACTTCAGATTAACCAATCACCGTTGGCCACAAACCTCTTACGACCGGATTTGCCTTAGCCGCCTTTTTTGTTTTTCTGCCATCAAAATTCAAAACTTTACTTTGCAAGTGGGCGGCCAAGTGCTCTTTTACGCGTCTTTTTGAAATGAAGACTTCTTTAGCGGCGTTGAGCACCTTTTGGGATGAGTAAAACCCGTTGCTCTAGTTTTTACTAGGACCAGCGTATTAAAAAATAACATTGAAAAAAGGACGCGCCGCAAGAAACTTGGATGGAAGTAATTTCTTCAAAGTAAAATAAATTTACAATAATTAACTAATAATCCTACTAATATTATAAATGCGAAAGATTGTTAGGATGTGAGTGAGTGGAGTGTGTATGTTTGCTTTGCTCCTTCTTCACGCAGAAACGACTGGATGGATTTGGGTCAAAATTGGAACGGAGATAGCCTAGATTAAAAATATACGCTACTTTTTATCCCGGAAAATTGCATAGTTTCCGCGGGATAGCGATAAACATGTCAATTGCTAATTCTACGCGGACGAAGCTAGTACATTTATAAAAGGAATTCACAATAACTAAATTTGGGATGTATAAGGTCCCTAAGTTATATAACTGTCGATATCGATAATATCGATAGTATCGATAGGCACTCAAACTCAAACTTAAACTCATTTCATTTCATTTCATTTCATTTCACTATTTTATTTTTTACTAAGCTTTATTTTAACTTGTGACGTACGTACGTATGTATCTCTGTATGTATGTTTATGTATGTGTGTGACGGTAGAATATTGCTGCTTTGAAGCAGACATTTTGCACACTTGTGTAAGTCAGATGACAGTACAATAATCTGGTAGTAGAATTCTGGTGGTCCAGCCAGGACCGTCTCCGCAGGAGGGAACTCTTCAACTGTTGGTCCGATTGACTTGAAATTTGGTTCATATGTAGGACGGATGATAATGCAAGTACAATCAACAACAAGTAACAGTCGGCAAAAGAGCTTGTATGTATCTGAAATGTAATTTCGATTAACTATCTTTAGGGGAGGTATGGATTTTACGGCAACATAAATTCTTAGTTTCCTGGGTATCCACATCACTGAACAATATTCCAACATGACAGCTATGGACGTCAACGTCAAACCTGTCAGTTAACCCATCTCACGTAAATTCCTGAGGCCTTGCCGTGACGTCTTAGTCCGATTCGATTCCCACTCAGTTCAGGTTTTAGCTGTCAATTTTTAGTATGGATCTGACAGCGAGAGAACCTAAACTGAATCGCATTAAGACGTAACCATCCCCCCAGGGGCCTTACCATGACGTCTTTGCGATTCGGTTCCGAAACAAAGTTGGTTCGCTCGCTGTCAGATCCATATAGAAGTGTCAAAAATAATAATAAAAAAAAAATTAAATATAAGTTTATTTACTAAAATGTTTCACAAAATTAAACATGTTACCTATGACCTTAACACTAGGCTGAGCCTGTCTCGTGAGGTCCATTTTTTTTTTTTTGTTTTTTTATAAAATATAATGTTATAAATGAAAGCTAAGAGTATTTACCGTATTTTTTAGATTAATTAATTCGTTTTCGGTCCTTTGTGGCAGAATATCAGTGTTTTGCTCCTACGAGCAATGTTGACCACATGACCACTGAGCCATGGCCCTTTTGCACTGCTGCAACGCACACAACAAAATACTAAAATTAGGGTGCGACCAAACCGCCGCGTATACGCAGTAACGTGTCGTATGCGTCACGTTTTCACACCGTTTCTTCATACATTTTGTTGCGATTCTGTAACGTCACCGTTTTTTAAGCGGCGGTGTGGTCGCACCCTTAAGTCTAATGTGTAATTTTTGGTTTTGCTTTCTATTGTTTTTTTAACTTGATTGTGTGTATTGCAGTATCAAATAAACGATCTATCTATCTAAAACGTAAGTTTGTTTTGGGTAACCGACGTCTTAATGCTATTCAATTTCGATTCAGTTTAAGAGGCTGACAACACCTAATTTTGTTGAAATTGATGTTATTTAAGCACTTTTTTAAGAAAAACTACACACAAAAAATATATAATGTTAATTTTCATCATATTTCAAACACGCTAGACGGACTCGATACATAATTGAACAAAATTGGCTCGATAGAAAATAATTGCGAAGATTGGTCTTAAAATCATCATTAAACGGTTCTATGTCTTTATTTTTTCGACGTATGGGTCTGCAATTAAAAACATGAAGTCAAAATATTCATACCTACACGGCTAACGAGTCATATTTCACAAATAATCCATACTTTTTTATTTCTTCTTATTTGTGTCTTATTTGCAAGATTTTAGACGCGCGCCAAGCTGCCGGAATAGTTTCTTCTCTTTCACTCACAGGCACGCGAACCGTATGTGTGAAGAGTGGCGCTGTTCAAGGTCATTTGCTGTTGACAGCGCCTTAAGTTCGCTCGCTGTCAGATCCATACTAAAATGAGAGCTGAAACCAGAACTGAGTCGGGATAGAATCGCATTAAGTAAGACGTTATGGTAAGGCCCCTGTTCTCATAGTACTTAACGCGTTCCAAACCATTTCTTGCTACAAAAAACTTACACTGAAATCTGACGCCATTTCTTTTCGCTTCGCTACTCTAATGTTATTGGTTTTCGATTTCGATGCGAGATACTGAAGAGGTTCTTGTCCAATATTGGAGTTGTTGAAGCGAAACAATTATCGGGTAGGATTGAATTTTTTTGTGCACGTGGAGAGTTGCTTTATCGACAAGAAGCTGATTTTGGCATATTTTTTGAAGTGAAAACACTGAAAACTTCTTTAGCGCCGCTGAGCACTTTTTGGAATGGGTAAAAAATGTTAAACTCACGTCAGGCGTAAGACAGAGGGAGAGTTTAAGTACCAGGATATCAGATCCTCTAAGAGCTTATTTTGAAATACGAATGAATCGCGTTCGATTTTTGAGGTGTTTTTTGTTGAGTTGTGGAGCAAGAGTACTAGGGCATCAGCACATTGTTAGAGGTCTGTCAATATGATAATACTTACGTACGTTTTTTTTGTAAGCGGCCCGACTTGCTCTTGGCTGGTTTTTTATAGATGGCCAATAAAGTGACAGTTGAGCTGTCAATATTGTCATAGTGATGGAGCACGGTGTTAAACATTCGATAAACTTTGTTTACTTATCGATAAAGTGTCAAGGTTAGATTGAAGGGTTTTTGTTAGGATTTCGGGTGAATGAACGATTAATATTACTATATAAAATATTTTTAAAACATATCTTGCGTTAGAGATTTAGAAGATGATACACTTTTTATAAGTATACTAGCTTCTGCCCGCGTCTTCGTCCGCTTAGACTTGAGAACTGATTGATGTTGATGTACATTCTGCAATAATTGTTTACGTTGCTACTCTAGGCAGCTACGACCTTTGACATGTTTGTCACTATGCCGCGGGAGCTATGTAATTTTCCGGGATACAACGTAGCCACAACAGCAGCTACAACATTCCCCGAGCGGTACAACTTAGGGATCTTTAAAAAGCGAGCCTTCCTGTTCTTGAAAGGGCTGGCAACGCACCTGTGATTCCCCAAGTCTTGCAGGTGTCCATGGGCGATGGTGATCACTTTCCATCAGGTGACCCGCCTGCTCATTTTCCCCCTCTTATATATGAAGAAAAGCCTATGTGTTACTAGGGTACCAGCTAACTCTGTTCCAAATTATATCCAAATCCGTCCAGCGTGAACAAGGAACAAACATACACGCTCACATCGTCACATCTATCCATCCTCACAAACTTTCGCGTTCATAATATTAGTAAGATTTTTTATGGACACTGGCCCAATTTTTGAGCCACTCACTATATCTAAGAATAGCACAATAATTTGTAAACACGAAATGTCATAATCATAATATAGTGATAGCTATCGCGGTTGTAATGGCACCTGGCCATGGGAACGACAATGGGGTGTTTTGAAATATGACCACGCTTCCTTTAGGCTGCCCGCACGCATTATTTCTGCTCTCATCAATTTTTTTTTAATAGTTTGACCTTAATAGAGAGAAAGAGAGAAAGAGGCAGATACCTACATTTATTTACATTTACGGGTGAAGACCAAAAAGTTACACATCATGAAATGTTTTAAGTTGCGTTATAATTTCCACTAACTTTTTCCATTGTGACACGAAAATTAGTCATACATTCGTATGGTTAATTTTCGTGTCACAATGGAAAAAGTTACCTAGTAGAAATTTTAACGCAACTTTAACGGTGTGTTACTTTTTAGTCCTCACCCATACACACATTAGATACACGTAGATTAAAATAGGAAGAAATACAATACACTCAAGAATAGTACCGCTATGGTGTAAAATGGACCCCATTCAGCATATATAAAAAAAACGCTGCTTTTCAGTGGGACCCAGATAAAATTAAAAACTAAACACAAAAACAAACACACACAAACACTGTGGCGACACGAACGCCAGTGGAAAGCAGTTCGCTCACTAATAATAGGTACGTTGTTTCCTCCATGCTACTAGCTTATTACTTAACTCGCTCGCAATCGCCATAGTGTTCACTTTGACAGTTCTTGTATGAATGTGACAGCTAGCTGATTCCGATGCCAATTGTCAGCCCATACATGAACTGTCAAAATGAAGACGATGGTGATCGCGAGCGAGTTAGACAATAAGCTTGCTGATCTGGGAGCAAAGAAAAAACAGAATGTACCAGTTGCTTCTCTTCCCGCGCTGGTAAAAGCCCATAGATAATGGGCGGAATTCTTAGGAATCATGTTACAGGCGATGCTAGCAAACCATCACTATTTTGATTCCCCTGTCCACCTATACTCCCACAATCCTAACGTGGATTTAGGTCTTGTTACCTTAGGCTTAGGTGGAGCAAGCGCGTTCTGGACTGGAGACCCCGGCTAGGCAGAAGAAGTGTAGGCAGACCACCTGCCCGATGGCCCGATGACATAAGGGAGGCAGAGGACCAGTCTGGAAGAGGGAAACGGGCAACCGTTCGGGATGGAGACGGATTGGAGAGCCGTATGCCCAACGGTGGGCGTCTACACGCTGCAGAAGAAGAAGAAGAAGACCTTAGGCTTCTACCCCGTAAGGGATAAAAGACGTGATTTATGTATGTACTAGCTTCTGCCCGCGACTTCGTCTGCATAGAATTATACATATTAACCTTCTTGAATCACTCTATTAAAAGAAACCGCATAAAAATCTGTTGCGTAGTTTTAAAGATATAAGCATACATAGGGACAGACAGACAGTGGAAAGCGACTTTGTTTTATACTATAGTGATGTATGTATGTCTGTATTCAGTCTGTCGCGTGCAGCCGCCCTAACCTCTCGATATGGGTCACTGCGAATGTAAAACAATATCTTTGTCGCATCACGCGCGTTAATGTCATTTGTGTAATAATGAGAATATGACCCCGAATAATTGGGGTACTGGGTAGGACACGTGCCCTTCATGGAGGAATAGACAAATAGAGCTAGTATAATATCGGCTACACAATAGGGAATATTCTGATTTTTAAAGTGAAATCTTCTTTAGCGGCGCTGAACACTTTTTGGGATGGATAATGTGAAACTCGCGTCAGGCGTAAGACTGAGGGAGAGTTTAAGTACCAGGATATCAGATCCTCTAAGAGCTAATTCTGAAATACGAATTAATCGTTTTCGATTTTTGAAGTTTTTGACGTGACAACGTCTTATAAATTGGTTTGCCGGGTGACACTTCAAGAAACTGCGTTACGCTCCGCTCACGTTATGCGCTCACAATGAGAGCGAGTGAGAGGCACGCGTCCCTTCCACTCGGGCATGGTTAGCCCGCCTAAGAGCGAGAGAGACAGACATAAAAAGTGAAAGGCACGCGTCCCTTCCACTCGAGCACAGTTAGTGTTAAATATAATTCTTTGTATAAATAAATGTTTTAAATTGTTACTATTATTTCATCCTTCTTCCTACTATACGAATGAATATTCACATTAAAATTATTTTACCACTCAAAGTCGTTGTCACGTAAAACTTTCGCCCGTATACCGACTTTACAGGCAACCAATTTTTTTTTGTTGAGTCGTGAAGCAGAAGTACTAGGGCATCAGCACATTGTTAGAGGTCTGTCAATATAGATAATACGTACGTACCTACTACACTCATCAAAAATGTTTAAACAGTTTTGAACATTTCAATATAGGTATGACTACCGAGTCAAAAGATTAAATTTGTCTAAGGATATTGATTATCCCAAGGCTTTTTTGATGTGTGTATTTTTATTCCCCTTTCCACCTATACGCCCGCAATCATGCTAAACGTGGCCTTTAGTTCTTGTTATGTATTATTATGTATGTATGTAATTATGCAGTAGGATATATATCCCCAGAGACCAAAAGTTTTGGTTTTGAGTGTTTCTCTGGGGGATCCTAGATCATACTGGATATAGTGTATGTCCACTAAAATCACCCAGATGATCGTCCAGGGGCCTTACCATGACGTCTTAATGCGATTCAGTTTAGGTTCGCTCGTTGTCAGATTCATACTAAAAGAACTGAGTTGGAATTAGGACGTCATGGTAAGGCCCCTGTAGGCTTATTGTCTAACTCGCTTGCAATTGTCATCGCGTTCATCTTGACAGTTCATATATGGGCTGACAATTGGCATCGGAATCAGCTAGCTGTCACATTCATACAAGAACCGTCAAAATGAACACGACGGCGATTGCGAGCGAGTTAGTCAATAAGCCTTCTACAACCATACCGTCGACAACCATACCGTGACCATGATCACCTGGGTGATCCACTCAGGTGGTCCTATAAGACGTCGCGACTGTCATACTTGCTAACCTTTCCGCAGCGTAGTGTGTGTGTGTGTGTGTAAAGGAAACAATATTTCACAGTATAATTTAACTACCCCACCAAATGTTCTTTCAATTCGTTTCTCACATAAATTAATCGCTCATTAATAAAATCCAATTAGGATTACTTTGGAAATAAAATGGAACGGCGATCGTAAATATTAGAAGCCTGTAATTAATGTAGTCCGAGCGCCGGCTGGCGGTTGAACAGCATCGCAAGATAAGAAAAAATGTGGCCATCATGTGTAGGTATGCAATATAGGTAACTAAGTAGCTTCTGCCTGCGACTTCGTCTGCATAGAATTAGACATAAAAACCGATGGTGAGTATATCCTGCAATAATTATTAACGATGCGACTCTAGACCAAGGGCGGGACTAAATGAATCAATAATGTAACTAATATTATAAATGCGAAAGTATGGATGGATGGATATATGGATGTTTGTTTGTTACTCAATCACGCCAGAACGGCCCAACGGATCTGGATGAAATTCGGCACATAGATAAGGAAAAGTCTGGAATAGCACATAGGCTACTTTTTATCCCGGTAAATGGCGTAGTTCCCGCGAGATAGCGATAAACGAATTCTTTGCAGACGAAGTCGCTGGCAACAGCTAGTTTTAATGATAAATCTTTGTAGATGTGCTCAGTCAAACTAATCCCACCACCCGCTGAAATATTCCGGAATAATTTTGAGAGACGTATTATTAACGCTCTACACCTATGGTTTAAAACGCTGTCGTCCCCCAGACTAGAAAATTGTTCGAAGCGTAAATTGACTAATAGCGATATATCATAGTTGTCTGTATGTTCCTGTACGGTCAGCATAGAAAACTTAATAAACTAATAAACCGATTCAGTATATTTTCTTACGACTTTAACCCAAAAAATACTTTGTCGACCCGGGCAGTAAGAACCAATTTACTGCCCACTAAGATGTTTTCCTTCACCGAAAAGTTCATGCTAAATTTCAAATGTAATTTCGCACAAAGTACTAAAATTCCGAAAAACTCAGAGGTCGCCCGGAGAGAGACCCCGGAGAGCCCGGGTTCGAACCCACGACCCTCTGCTTGAGAGGCCACAGGTCAAACCACTGTAATGTGCTAGTTTTTGAAGTGAAAACTTTTTTAGCGGCGCTGAGCACTATTTGGGATGGGTAAAAAATTATAAACTCGCGTCAGGCGTAAGACGGAGGGAGAGTTTAAGTACCAGGATATCAGGATCCTCTAAGAGCTTATTTTGAAATACGAATGAAGCTAGAGTCGCGTTCTATTTTTGAAGTGTACGTTGATTTCGTCGCCTTGACGTATGTGCGTTTGGCCTAGTGCTATAAGGTGTGGAATAACAGTGTTCTCTTAGGTGACCGCAGTTCAAATCTCATTATTTTTTTTGTTTTTCTTTTTTCTCGTTTTGCGCAAGTGTGCGTGTGTGTAGTTTTCACTTCTGCCGGCACTCCCGGAGTACTACCCGGTGTTTTTATTTAAATTAGAAAGGTGTCCTTCCATTTGACCTAAAAATTATTGACAAAAGCATCATTTTACTTTTACAAAATGATCATTTGACTAAATTTAAATATCTGATTAACCGTGAATTTTTATTTTTATTTTTTTTTTATTTCTGATTTTTGACAAGGCTTTGGTCACTACAGGTGATCATGTCAGCGTCATGGGTGCCCACACAATTCCCAATTTGAGGGACAAATTAATGAAATGGTACATACTAATTGCCTTATTTTTGACAATAATTTTTAGTTCAAAGGTTAGTGAACCAATTAGAAAGGGTCTCACAAGGTACGTGTCTACACAAACCTGACTCGTACTTGGCAGCTTTTTTAAGGGCAGTCAATATACTCGTATCATTCGATTTCGGTTCCAATGCATTCCAAGTTGACTCGATCGCACCCACGTATAAAGTGGAATGGACTTATTTCGACAATAATACGTGATGATACAATAATTCGACAGCCATGACCTGACGAGGGTTCGAGTAATGAGATCACGTACTTTGATGTAAGTACCAACTTTATACAACTTCCATACTAGGGCCTTACCATGACTTCTTAATTCCGACTCAGTTCAGGTTTTAGCTGTCACTTTGAGTATGAATCTGACAGCGAGCGAACCTAAACTGAATCGCATTAAGACGTCATGGTAAGGCCCCTGGTCTGGGAGCAAAAAAGTAATGTAGAATGTACCAGTTGCTTCTCTTTCCGATGGTAAAAGCTCATCGATGATGGGCAAAAATCGTAGAAATCATGTTAAAGGCGATGCTAGCAACCCATCTAATATTTTGATTCCCATCCGCCTATACCCCCTCAATTATGCTAAATGTGACCCCTTGTTCCATAGGCTCTGTCTACCCCGTATGGGATATAGACGTGATATGTGTATATGTAAGTGTAACTTTATACAAAACTAGCGACCCGCCCCGGCTTCGCACGGTATAATATGCATGTATCATACATATAAACCTTCCTCTTGATTCACTCTATCTATTAAAAAAACCGTATCAAAATCCGTTGCGTAGTTTTAAAGATTTAAGTATACATAGGGACATAGGGATATAGGGACAGAGAAAGTGACTTTGTTTTATACCATGTATTGATATGTACAAATGTCCCTTGGAGGTAGTTGTTAAGGTGTGGATCAAAATACACGGCACAAAACTTGGCCCATACTCCATACAAAATCCCTACTTCCCTACTGATATTATAAATGCGTAAGTAACCCTGTCTGTCTGTTACCATTTCACGCTTAAACAGTTTGAGTCCCGGGGAAGGACATAGGATAGTTTTTATCCCGGAAAATTGCATAGTTCCCGCGGGATAGCCATAAGCGAATTCTGCGAAGACGGAGATGCGGGCTACTGCTAGTTAGGTACTGCCTTTGTACATCTATTTGTCTCATTATCTGTAAAATTAATGTGTTTTATGTACAGTAAAGAGTTATACATACATACAGTTACATATATTGAAGACATCCCAAGAAGAGCATATGGGTGGGGACCAAAAAGTAACACACCGTTAAAGTTGTGCTAAAATTTCCACTAGGTAACTTTTTCCATTGTGACACGAAAGTTATCCATACAAATGTATGACTAATTTTCGTGTCACAATGGAAAAAGTTAGTGGAAATTTTAATTATTTAATTATTTATTATTATTAAAAAGCCGTGGTAGTCCAGTGGTTTAACCTGTGGCCTCTCAAGCAGAGCGTCGTGGGTTCAAATCCCGGGCTCGCACCTCTGAGTTTTTCGGAATTTATGTGCGAAAATTACATTTGTAATTTGCCATGAGCTTTTCGGTGAAGGAAAACATCGTGAGGAAACCTGCACACATCTGCGAAGAAATTCAATGGTGTGTGTTAAGTTCCCAATCCGCACTGGGCGCGCGTGGGAACTATAGCCCAAACCCTCCAATACACGGAGGAGGCCTATGCCATGAGGCACGCCGAATTACGCGACAATTTACAACAACAACAACATGTACTTACTGAAATTGTAGTAAATTCGGAATAAAAAGGCTTATAAAAAAAAAAAAAAAATATTTATCCATAGACTGACGACCGGATAGCCTAGTGGTTAGTGACCCTGACTATGAAGCTTGAGGTCCCGGGTTCGAATCCCGGTAGGGGCAGACATTTGTATGATGAATACGAATCTTTGTGCCCGAATCATGGATGTTGTATGTATTTATCTACATTATATAAGTATGTTTATCCGTTGCCTGGTACCCATAGTACAAGCTTTGCTTAGTTTGGGACTGGGTCAATTGGTGTAATTTGTCCCATGATATTTATTTATTATTTATTTAGATCCTTTTAAGGAATAAGTTCGCCTATGTAACAACTCCGTTACAAAAGAACTGGCCCTTTTTTCATTTTTTCTTACCATTTTGCTTACCATGCTGACGGTACGTCCATAAATCTCCCATAATCTGTATCTAGCAGTTTCATAAACAGACAGAGATGGTAATATGATAAGGCTGTCTCATTCGGTGGAATGTCTGCGTTGCGTTGTAGTATTTGGAATTGCTTAAGCGTTTGCTTACTTAGCGTATGCACCAACATATTTTAACAATTACGCTAACAATAACCAACATGCGCGTTGCGACTCTAGGCAGCTACGACCTTTGACATGTTTGTTGCTATCTCGTGGGAACTATGCAATTTTCCGGGATAAAAAGTAGCCTATGTTTTAATCTAGGGTACCAGCTATATTCGTTCCAAATTTTATCCTAATCCGTCCAGTCGTTTTAGCGTGAAGAAGGAACAAACATACACACTCACTCACATCGTCACATCGTCACTCACAAACTTTCGCATTTATAATATTAGGAGGATAATTGAGTATGAGTATGAGTATACGCCCACTAAGGGTTCTAAGTTGCTGCTTATCTAATTTGTATTATTGTTTGTTTAACCACAGCACTCAGAATCAGCTGTTAATGAATGTAATGACGCATTAAAGCTTCCGGTTGAACACAGAGTTATCTAGTCACTTACATTCCAAATAGGGTAGTCAGAGTGAGAAATCATATAGCCAGCTGTGGTAGCCTAGTGGTTTGACCTATGGTCTCTCAAGCATAGGGTCGTGGGTTTCGTTTGTAAGACAAGGCTCTATTGTGGCTTTCACTATCTGTAATTTTAAAATAAATCTTTGTCGGTCCCTCGTTTATTAAGGCTCCTCTCATCTACTCAAAACTCAAAGATTAGGTAGAGACTTAGGTACAACTAAAATTCATTGCAACAGCGACACAAGTCACATCCATCCATCCCCACAAACTTTCGTATTTATAATATTAAGTAGGATTGACAGACCTCTAGCCCTAATTCTTTTGGTCCACGACTCAACAAAAAACCACTTCAAAAATCGAACGCGATTCATTCGTATTTCAAAATAAGCTCTTAGAGGATCTGATATGCTCGTACTTAAACTCTCCCTCCGTCTTACGCCTGACGCGGGTTTAACATTTTTTACCCATCCCAAAAAGTGCTAAAGAAGTTTTCACTACTTGAGTAGCAAGGTAAATATTTTGTGTTCATCAAAAATATTTATGAAATTTTAAAATGTTGTTCAATGAATTCGCCTCATTATTTACCGTCTGTCCGTCACAAAGAGATTTTATTATTAGATATAATACGTCAGGTTGATTCATGCTATATTAAATGGGACGAACGACCGCCTAATGAGCGTTATCTTATTTTAATGCACACAATCTGTTTTTAATAAAATGACCGAGGTTTAAATTGGTCCAAATGCGACGTGGTCGTTTAGTTTAGTGGCATGCGCTAGGATTTCTTTTTAAAATATGACGTAAATAGTTCACAAATTGATACTGAAAAATCTTCTATTACCTTCAATCTATTTACATAATATATCTGTACTATACTAATATAATTTAAGGTACGAAATTATCTTGGAGACCTTATACATCCCTTTTATAAAATGTATTATTTGTATTATAGGTAAGTTAAGTAGAATTTAAGTACTATTGTAAATCTATTTTATTTTGAAAAAATACCTTTCTGCCAAGTTTCTTGCGGCGCATTCTTCTTGGCAACGATGGTCTTTCCGAATGCGCTGGTAGATTCAAAAAAACATGTAAAAGAGCCCTTGGCGGCCTATTTGCAAAATAACCTTTTCTATTTTGACTATTTACAATGTATATAAATGAGCTAATGAAAACCTGAAATCCATCCAAGCTAGCCTGGGAGGAATGAAAAAACATAGAATGTACCAGTTCCAGCGCAGATGGTAAAAGCCCATCGAGGGCATCATATTATATGCGATGCTAGCAACCCACCACTATTTAGATTCCCCACTCCACCTATAAACCCACAATCATACTAACCTGCATTTTTTGTCTCTTGTTTTTTTTATCTTACTCAATGCTTTGGTGTAAACTGTTATGCTCAGTAAGTTATTATGAACAAATAAGTAAATAAATGCAACCTCGATATTATGCGCACGCGGTGCGTGGTCGGCCCATATTGTCCATGCTTACGGCGCGCGCGCAGCGAGATAGAGTCATAAACAAAATGCGTTCGGATTAACGCATTACCCGTTAAGGCGTAGCATACACAAACATACAAAGTATTCCGGAAAAATCTGAGAGCCTTTACGCCAAGACCCCTGTTCCCCTTTTCATATGAGATAGGTTGGCAAACGAGCAAGTGTGCAATGTAACCTGTGGGCTTATTGTCTAACTCGCTCGCAATCGCCATCGTGTTCATTTTGACAGTGCTTGTATGAATGTGACAGCTAGCTGATTCCGATGCCAATTGTCAGCCCATACATGAACTGTCAAAATGAACACGATGGCGATTGCGAGCGAGTTAGACAATAAGCCTACTGGTTGTAAGTGAGCATCGCCCACAACGCCACAAGACTGGATTGCAGCTGTGTTGGAGAGTAAAACAGCCTGTGAATTGATTGGCACATCAGGGGCTTTACCATGAAGTCTTAGTGCAATTCAATTCCAACTCAGTTTAGGTTTTAGCTGTTATTTTTAGTATGGATCTGACAGCGAGCGAACCTAAACTGCACGTCTAGCACGAGAGCGCGCAACAGTCGCGTCGCGCGCGCGATAGATTACCTGTCTTTTTCTTACTGTTCGTTCTGGAAAGAGACAGGTACTTAGATCTCGCGTGCGACGCGACCGTGCGCTCTAGTGCTAGCCGGGCAAATGACCCACTTATTTGCCACCCTATACGTACATTCATACAAATACCGTCACGCCTCTTTCCCACAGGGGTAGGCAAAGACTACTTTGTTCCACTTGCTACGATCCTAAAATAAAAAAAATACCAACTCGCATTATTTTGAGCTCTGCTGTTTGTCGGTCTGCGTCTTAACTTAAGCCAATGTAAACGTGACCATCCAGCGACGCCCACGCATCGCCTAAACTGTTTGTAGCCATGTCCACGCTTGTTGTGTCTGTAGCTGTTAAACTGTTAACTTTTATAGCTGTGATAGGGTTGATATTTCTTACACGCTTGTCTGGGAGTAGAGAAAAATCATAGAATGTTTTTTGAATCACTTTTGAATCATAGAATGTGTTTGCTTCCGGCGCAGATGGTAAAAGCCCATTGATAATGGGCGAAAATCTTAGAAATCATATTACAAGCGATGCTAGCAACCCATCACTATTTTGATATCCCTTGCCACCATACGCCATCATGCTAAACGAGGCCTTCAGGGGCCTTACCATGACGTCCTAATTCCGACTCAGTTCAAGTTTTAGCTGTCACTTTTAGTATGAATCTGACAGCGAGCGAACCTAAACTGAATCGCATTAAGACGTCATGGTACGGCCCCAGGTCTAGTTTACTTAGGCTCAGTCTACCCCATAAGAAATAAAGACGTGATTTATGTAGGTATAAAGATAATTAAGTAAGTGTAGATTAAGCTATATAATCAATTTTATTTTATTGACTCCACAATCCGATTTGTAATAATAAAAATCTGTGTGGCGCTCCGTTTATTTTTTTATATGTTTATAGCTGATCGTAAACAAGTATGAAAAGAGATAAGTATGTCCATTGGCTGATATCATTCAATTCATTCGTTCATTCGAGAGTTTATACAGAGGCTTTTAGTAGGTTTTACAAGCTGCTATGTTATATATTTATGTACATTCGAGGGCATAAAATATCGATACATGTGTCACCGACCTTAGTTTGTGGCATAATAAATGTGTACAGATGTTTTTGACGTGTTGGTAACGTACATATATTTATGCCCTTTACTGTACCTACTGGTGAAATCTAGCAACTTAATATTTTTTCCAAAAAAACACATAGAAAAGCAAATTTCTAAACGACACTGAAAATTAGAACACATAGAAAAATCCGAAAAGTAAAGCTATGGCTGGGAAACGAACCTAACTTAGAAACTCGACTTTAGAAAAGCCTTAAACAGAAAAAATGGACTTTGATTCCTCTCGTCAGGGAGCAAAAGTTACTTTTCTGAATTCATTAATAAACAAACATTATTCAGATTAAGTAATTTAAAAATTATAAACAAATTAAAAACGAAACTAAAACTAGTCTAATAATTAAAAAAGGAGAGGTCGCCGCCCCATGACATAGTACCACAGACGCTGGAAGCATTCCCCCTTTGGACAGCGATACTAATACGCTGTCCAAGGAAGCTGCCAGCTCTGCGGTCACCCGTAGCGTCTATTAGCCTCTTCGAAATATCTTTGAAGAGGCTAATAGCGATAGGACCCCACGGACCAAGGGTCTCAACACCGGAAGGTACAAAGTTATATTCGGTGTTGCCCTCTATATTTATTTTTCTTGCCTAGTTAATTCGGTCGCTTCTGCAGCCGCGCCTGTAGGCTTATTGTCTAACTCGCTCGCAATCGCCATCGTGTTCATTTCGACAGTTCTTGTATGAATGTGACAGCTAGCTGATTCCGATGCCAATTGTCAGCCCATACATGAACTGTCAAAATGAAGACGATGGCGATTGCGAGCGATTTCGACAATAAGCCTACTACTCTTAGTTCCGCGAATGAATGAATGAATGAGAAGTGTGAAAATACATTATCTTTATTTAGTTGAACACCTGAGCGCATTCCCAGTCTATTTGTTTAGCTTGTTCATCACTACGGACAGACTGACACCTCCCGTTTTTCAAGATGCTGTTGTCTTTGGCGCTGGCTCGGTTTATTTTAAAATCTCTTTCCTTTATTTACTTTTGAAACTGTTTTAAATTAGTTTTGGAAGGCGATGAGTGAGTTATGGTCATTCCAGAGTTATTCTTTGAAATAAACTGCGCAAAATTAAAAATAACAAGTAGGCTGCTGTGTTCCGGTGTGGAGAGTAAGACAGCCGAAGAAATTACGAGCACGAGAGGCATTTCATCTTAGCCCTCTAGGTTGACAACGCATCTGCGATCCCTCCGGGGTTACGGGTGTCTATGGGCAGTGGTGATCACTTACCATCAGGTGACCCACTTGCTCGTTTTCCTTACTATTCATACAAAAAAACAAAAAGGTACAGGGGCCTTACCATGACGTCTTAATGCGATTCAGTTTAGGTTCGCTCGCTGTCAGATTCATACTAAAAGTGACAGCTAAAACTTGAACTGAGTCGGAATTAGGACGTCATGGTAAGGCCCCTGTTCTTAGAATTTTGGTGTCGGTTTTTGAGGCGGAAAACATCTCGAACGCGTTTGCTGAAACTAAAAAAAAACTGAACAAACATATGGATTATTTCAGAACCTTTTTTGAAGCCGGTCAAAATACCAAAAATCACCTAAAATGTTAATGTAGTTTCCTTAAAACTAATGTTCACAATTCGACTCGTATATTTCTCACTTCGTGTGTGTAAACAAGGCATATCGGAGGCTTCCCTAGAGAACAAGACGTCTTTATGAACTTAATGATAATTAAGTTAGCGTTCATTAACTCACAGTTAACTGGAGATTGTGTACCTCTGATTAACAGACTGTTAGAGATTCAACACTAAAGCTCTTACACTAAGTTATTCGTCACTAGTTGTTCCCCGCGGTTTCGTCTGCGTATAATTGAAAGTATCCCAGACTTGCCTTTTCCCAAAATTTCTAACAATATCCAATAAACAATTCACAGAAAATCTAACTAATATTATAAATTTATGCGAAAGTATCAATCACGCCAGAACGGCCCAACGAATCTGGATGGAATTCGGCACATAGATAGAGAAAAGTCTGGAATAGCACATAGGCTACTTTTTATCCCGGAAAATTCCCGCGGGATAGCGATAAACGAATTCTTTGCAGACGATGTCGCAGGCAACAGCTAGTACATACATACACACTCACAAATCACGTCTAGTATATCCCTTACGGAGTAGACAGAGCCTAAGGTAACAAGAGCTAAAGGCCACGTTTAGCATGATTGTGGGCGTATAGGTGGAAAGGGGAATCGACATAGTGATGGGTTGCTAGCCGCATCGCCTACGAGTGTAGCATAATTCTTAAGAATTCCTATTTTAATTACAAAAACGGATAACTCACGTATAAAAGCCGAGTAATGCTCGACATGCTGTCAGCTGCGCCGAGTAGCCGCGCGAGCAGAGCGGTGGCGCGCAGTGTTCGTTTCGCTGCCGCCGGGACGAGCGCTCCATGAGGAAGGACTACGGATTAGTCCGAAACATGTCGAGCGTTACTCGGCTTTTACACGTGAGTTATCCGTTTTTGTAATTATGATTGAGTCCCTCGGTAGTTTCATGTTGAAATTCCTATTTTCATCTTCTCTCGGTGTGCTTTTACCATCTGCGCGGGAAGAAGCAGCTGGTACACTTCTTTCTTTGCTCCCACACTAGCATAGATGGCTAATCCATGCCATTTAGTTTTCCACTTTAGTTTCCGATCTATGACAAAGGATCCTTGCTTCATTTCAAACCCCCGCGCCCTCTGGCGGCGCCGTACCACTTAATCTAACACGATAGGATTATGCGCGGGATGCGGCAACTCTACTTTAACTTAGGGTTATCAGCAGTTGAATAAGTCTTTGTTGAAAATTCCATTTTGAATGCAAGCTTTTTTGCTGACTAGGTACTTGCATTGAACTAAAGCGACAGGCAGCACTCCGGGAGTGCCGGCAGAAGTGAAAACAGCATCTTAGATAAGATTTTAATGTTGTATCCATGACGCTCAAGACGCGTACCGTACTGGCCGCTTACAAAAAAACGTACGTATCACTACCTAATACATAGTATAAAACAAAGTCGCTTTCTCTGTCCCTATGTCCCTATGTAATGTATGCTTAAATCTTTAATCTTTAAAACATACGCAACGGATTTTGATGCGGTTTTTTTTAATAGATAGAGTGAATCAAGAGGAAGGTTTATCACTACATAGTATAAAACAAAGTCGCTTTCTTTGTCCCTATGTCCCTAGCTGTGCTTAAATCTTTAAAACTAGGTACGCAACGGATTTTGATGCGGTTTTTTTAATTAGTATATATGTATAATACATGCATAATATGCCGTGCGAAGCCAACTAACAATGTGCTGATGCCTTAGTACTTTTGCTCCACGGCTCAACAAAAAACACTTCAAAAACCGAACGCGGCTCATTCATATTTCAAAATAAGCTCTTAGAGGATCTGATATCCTGGTACATAAACTCTCCCTCCGTCTTACGCCTGACGCGAGTTTAACATTTTTACCCATCTCAAAAAGCGCTCAAACCCCGCTAAAGAATTTCACTTCAAAAATATTTCATTTCAAGTACCGCCTGATTCAATATAAATAATGTACTTGCATTGTCATCCTTCCTATATATGTGTACCAAATTTTAAGTCAATCGGACCAACCGTTGAAGAGTCCCCTCCTGCGGAGAAGGTCCCAACGGGGTCACCAGAATTCTTCTACCAGATTATAGTATTGTCATCCGATTTCCACAAGTTTTTTTTTATTCTTTTTTATATAAGAGGGGGAAAACAAGCAGATGGGTCACCTGATGGAAAGTAATCACCATCGCCCAGGGACACCTGCAAGACTTGGGGAATCACAGGTGCGTTGCCGACCCTTTCAAGAACAGGAAAGCTGGCTTAAGTATGCAAAATTTGCTTTCACGTTGAAAAAAAAAACAAAAAACATAGAAGGTACCAGTTGCTTCTTCCCGCGCAGAAAAAGCTCGTCGAGGGAATGTGCACAGGCATCATGTTATAGGTGATGCTAGCAACCCATCACTATTTTGATTCCCCTTTCCACCTACACGCCCACAATCATGCTAAACGTGGTCTTGTTACCTGCTCTGTCTAGAAAGACAAAGACGTGATTTATGTGTGTGTGTGTATTCAAAATTTTAAGGTGAACTCGAACAGAAAACACCATGTTTTATAGAAAACAATGATAAAATGTTGCCAGCCCTCTGCGTACCCCATGCCCCCGTGCAGCGTGAACATATTTGCATTTGCTCTTTATTGTGGAGCCCGAGGGACTCCGGAGACTCCGGTCGGGGCCTGCCAGTAGTTTAGGGTGGAATTATGAAGCGTCCGGTGGCGCCAAAATCATACTACATACATTGACGACGCGGTTGGCCTAGTTGGTAGTGACCCTGCCTGCGAAGCAAGCGTCCCGGGTTCGAATCCTGGTAAGGGCATATATTTGTGTTATGAGCACGAATATTTGTTCCTGAATTATGGATGTTTCTATCTATTTAAGTATGTATTTCTCTATATAAGTATGTATATCGTTGTCTAGTACCCATAACACAAGCCTTACTAGCGCTTGCTTTGGGACTAGGTCAATTTGTGTGAATTGTTCCCTAATATTTATTTATTTATTTATTCAAAACAAGTCCTGCCACGTTTAGCATGATTGTGGGCGTATAGATGGAAAGGGGAATCAAAATAGTGATGGGTTGCTAGCATCACCTGTTACATGATTCCTAAGATTTCCGAACATTCCCTTAATAAGCTTTTAGGACTAGGGGCCTTACCATGACGTCGTAAACGGGTCAATTCCGACTCAGTTCAGTAGGCTTATTGTGTAACTCGCTCGCAATCGCCATCGTGTTCATTTAGACAGTTCATGTATGGGCTGACAATTGGCATCGGAATCAGCTAGCTGTCACATTCATACAGGAACTGTCAAAATGAACACGATGGCGATTTCGAGCGAGTCAGACAATAATCCTACAGGTTTTAGCTGTCATTTTTGGATCTGACTGCGAGTGAATCTAAACTGAATCGAGATTGAATGGCATTAAAACGCCATGGTAAGGCTTCTGGGGGGGTTACCATGGCATCATAGTGCCCGATTATAATATCGTCATCTATTCTGACTTACAAAAGTAAGCGAAATTTCAGATCAATCGGTTGAAGATATCAGCTTCAAAATGGAATGACAAAGTTGCACCCTGGCCTAGTGGTTAGAGAATCTGACTATGAAGCTCGAGGTCCCGGGTTCGATCCCCGGTCGGGGCATATATTTGTATAGAAATTACGAATGTTTGTTTTCGAGTCTTGGATGCTTAATATGTATTTAAGTATGTCTTTATCTATATAAGTATGTTTATCCGTTGCCTAGTGCCCATATCACAAGCTTTGCTTAGTTTGGGACTAGGTCAATTGGTGTCAATTGTCCCAAGATATTTATTTATTTATTATTATTTATACGTTGCAAGTTAATATAAAGTTTGTTACTTGTAATGCAATTCCTGAAAAAAAATTACAAACTAAACTAACTATAATATTCTGCAAAATATCTGAGAGAACTTGTATTTCGGCTCACTGGCGACATCTCTTTTCAAAACCATCACAATACCAAATTTCAATTTCAGTTGTGAATTTGCCGGCCGGCACGGGAAGCGCCCGTCACCCCAATTACATGAGATGCCAAGATAAGCGGGTTCGACTCCCGGCGCCCGTATTTTTGCTGACAAAGCTTGTAATTAAATCTGTTCGTTTTAAACAATAGTGATGGATACATTAACTGTGTGTATGTGTGTGTGTGGAGACATTTGTGTGTTGTCCATTCGGATAATGAGATTGGAAAAATATTATATTTAACTTCGTAATATACCTTTATTTCTTGAAAGTTTCTTACCGCGCAGATGGTAAAACCCCATCGAGGGAAGGCGAAAATCTCAGGAATCATGTTATAAGCGATGCTAGCAACCCATCACTATTTTGATTCCCCTTTCCACCTATACGCCCACAATCATGCTCAACGTGGCCTTTAGGCATTGTTGCCTAAGGCTCTGTTTACCCCATAAGGGATAAACACGTGATTTATGTATAAATGTACTTACATAGATATTTACTTACTTAATTAATTAAAGATTACGTATCTACATGTTATTTTTATAGATAGGGTACCTATTTGTTTATTTAACGTGATAATTACTAGCTACTCTATATCACAACACAAGGACACACACACAAATTATGTCTCCGCATAAGCATTTTTTTTTTTTTTTATAAGCCTTTTTATTCCGAATTCGCTACAATTTCGGTAAGTACATGTTGTTGTTGTTGTTGTTATTGTACTTTTTTTTATTTTTTATTAAATTGTCGCGAAATTCGGCGTGCCTCATGGCATAGGCCTCCTCCGTGTATTGGAGGGTTTGGGCTATAGTTCCCACGCGCGCCCAGTGCGGATTGGGAACTTAACACACACCATTGAATTTCTTCGCAGATGTGTGCAGGTTTCCTCACGATGTTTTCCTTCACCGAAAAGCTCATGGCAAATTACAAATGTAATTTTCGCACATAAATTCCGAAAAATTCAGAGGTGCGAGCCAGGGATTTGAACCCACGACGCCCTGCTTGAGAGGCCACGGGTCAAACCACTAGGCTACCACGGTTTTTTTTTTTACTTTACTTTACTTAATTAATTAAAGATTACGTATCTACATGTTATTTTTATAGATAGGGTACCTATTTGTTTATTTAACGTGATAATTACTAGCTGCTCTATATCACAACACACGGACATACACTAAAATTATGTCTCCGCATAAGCATACCTCACAATATTTCCCTGTACCGAAAAACTAGCCTAAAAATCACATCAAAAATACAAAACATTTTTTTCTGCATATTTACACACCAAAAATTTATTAGACAACTGAAGTCTCATTATTGAACAATACATTAAACTGCCCTATGTTTGAACCCCACACCACCCTCCCCCACCCCTTGCGCAATCCCATCCGGACCAATGGTCGACATGTGACGGAATCTCACCCTATACAGGGTGGGTAAAAAATCAGAGTTCAGAGATACAGCCAAACAGTACAAATGGCAAAGATTATACGTACTTCATTTATTTTAGAATGAGAAACCACAACATTATTATTGCGGCTCGTGAATTGTAATCTCTTTAAAATTTATACTAGAGTAACAATTTAATGACACGCAAATAAAGTGACATTAAAACAATTTTAATTTGCGGCTCCCAGACTATTGTACTGTGTTATTTGCTGGGTAAGAAATAGTTTGACCAGACGCAACATAATTTTATTGTAGTTTCTCATTCTAAATTAAATGAAGTATACCGGTATTAACATGTGATCCACGCATATCGTGACCCCTATCACAAAATATTGATGCGTATCGCAGCGAATCCGGCTGTTTTGAAACCCACGATCCTATTGCAATACCAGTATCACGATATTGACCGTCTAATCCACGCCATAGGGGAACAAATTAATAAAAAAACAATCTATCATCTATCATAAATCACGTCTAAACCTATCCCTTACAGTAGACAGAGCGTAAGGTTACAATACCTAATCGCCACTTTTCAAGCATGATTAGCATAAAAAAAGCGACGGGCAGCACTCCGGGAGAGTCGGCAGAAGTGAAAACAGCAGCTTAGATTAGATTCTAATGTTGTAACCTCCACGCTCAAGACGCATATCGTACTGGCCGCTTAAAAAAAACGTACCTACGTTTTATTTATATTGACAGACCTCTTACAATGTGCTAATGATCTAGTACTTTTGCTCCAAAAAACACTTCAAAAATCGAACGCGATTCATTCGTATTTCAAAATAAGCTCTTAGAGGATCCTGATATCCTGGTACTCAAACTCTCCCTCCGTCTTACATCTGTCGCGAAATTATCATTTTTTACCCATCCCAAAAAGCGCTCGGCGCCGCTAAAGAAGTTCTCGCTTCAAAAACCAAAAAGTGATAAAAAAAGAGTAAGTATACATTTGAAATAAAACACAATTTACCTACTTACACGCAAAAAATTTGTAGCGATTTTAAATGTTTAGTTTCTCCCGCCTTTTTGCTGATTAATATTGTTTAAATAAATGGTTAATTGGCTTATGTTTGACCCCTCACCCTCCCTTTATGCAACACGTGCAAGACTGACCAGTGGACGACATGTGATGCTATTCACCCCACAACCCCACACGAAGGGTACACAGTAAGCAGATGCGCTGTAAAATTTTAAGCTTAATCAATACACCCTCTTAAAATAGGGAATGCGAATTTAAAAAAAAAAATTACCCCATTTCTTAATAAAAAAACTTCTTAATGAAAATATCATAAAAATGTTGCAAAAAGTGTAACTAAAAGTAATATCGGTCAATAATTCAGTAAAAATAGCTCAAAACGTGGCAAAATATATGGAGAACATTTATCTATTGGGATGGATACCTTATGGGGTGAAGTCAAAATTTATCAACTCTCCCCCCTCCTCCGGGGTGCGCGTCCCCCCCCCAGGCCCCACGAATTGTCCCGAAACGCGGTTTTTTGAACTTTTTGAGAAAACTGTTCGCGATACAGAAAAAGTGTGTAGGAATGAAATAATATACAATAAATTTACTATAAATCTACCATACACATGAAAGCGGTATCTCTTATGGTTTTCACGCAAGAAGACGCTAAAAATCATATTTTTTTGGTTTTTTACAAAAAAAAATAATAAAACTTCAGTTTTCTCAGAAAATACTAATTTTACAACTAAAAAATGTATGACTTAAATAAGCAATGGAATATTCCCTTTAAAAAGAGGTATAATTTATTTATATATTAGTTAAATTGACCATTTTATGATAGTTTAAATATTTAATTTGTCATGAACAATTTTTTTTACTTGAAGATTAGGTATGTTTAAAATGTTTTTTATATAGTTTAGAGTTAATTCTAAACCACGCTAGTGTAATTTTGTTTATTTTTTTGTCAGTTATCCGCAAATAATAAGTATATTCATTCATTTCCAAAAAGGTACTAAGATGTTTATTTAACACAATCAACTATTTATTTAAGTATACACTTTTATTTAAGTAACTTACATTGAAATTGAAGAGAGACATTGGAATAGACAATTGTTAACACTCTTATTATCTGGGGGCACGGTAGTGCCCCAGCTAAGATAGCCAAGTGAAGCGCCAGAAGGGCACTAGTTACCTTTTCTCGAACCGCTTTGTCGTTATTTTGTACCCTCATAACTTGGTTTTGGATTGTACGAGATAACTAAAATTCTCGGGATATGATGTGAATAGTGGACTTATTATAAGTGTAAAGTTTCAATTGCATAGCTCTTATATTTTAAATTTTATTGATATCTAAAAAACTAGTAGTCGTCACTAGTGATCATCATATTAAATTCCTAGAACGCTCAAATTTGGTTTGTAAGCTAGATTAGTATACAATCAACAGCAAAAATCTAAAATTTGAAACTTTAACTCTTCCTTCAATCGGTCAAACAAACTAGCGAATGGATATTTTGTACGAAACTTCGCAAATTTTGATGCCAGCGGTCTGAAAATTGATAAAGGGAGTTGTTAAAAATAATAAACTGCATATTTCAGAATTTTCAGTAATTTAAACTGAATTAGTGGATGAAATTAAGCGCGTGCAAATGTGGTGTTTTCTGAAGGCACTTGTCATAAGCAACAACTTACAAACTTTTTACGTTCTAACTCTACAAGTGTTTAAGAGTTTGTGAAGTCTACAATTTAGTAAAAATAATGTCGTTGGCCGTTTTGCTACCGTCACATAGGCGTAAGGTAAAATTCACTGTTCATTACTTACCTGTTAATTACAATAGTTTTTTAAACATGAAATTACCGTGAGACTCAATCAATAATATGTGACAACAAATAATAATAATAATAATACTTTATTTACTTTATTTGTAATATGTGATTTGCAAGCGGTCCAGGAATAAGGACTACGAACTAGTCTGGAATATGTCGAGCATCACTCGACTATTATACGTGAGTTATTCGTTTGTGTGATTATAATTGTAATTATCATTACAATAGTTCTTATAGTTATGAATTTCAACTTTCTAGGACGTAAATTTGTTGACCGCAAGTGAGTGAGTCAGTGACGAAATCAGAGTTTTTTAGATATCTATAAAATTTAAAATATAAGAGCTATGCAATTGAAACTTTTACACTTATAATAAGTCCACTATTCACATCATATCCCGAGAATTTTAGTTATCTCGTACAATCCAAAACCAAGTTATGAGGGTACAAAATAACGACAAAGCGGTTCGAGAAAAGGTAACTAGTGCCCTTCTTGCACTTCACTTGGCTATCTTAGCTGGGGCACTGCCGTGCCCCCAGATAATAAGAGTGTTAACAATTGTCTATTCCAATGTCTCTCTTCAATTTCAATGTAAGTTACTTAAATAAAAGTGTATACTTAAATAAATAGTTGATTGTATTAAATAAACATCTTAAGTAGTGTATAATTGGGGGACCTGGATCAAACGAGATCCAGGATCCCCCAATCATACGTTATAATGATTACTGATCATGAATCAATACATTAATACATGTCAATCGAATTATCTGTTGAGCATATAATTACAGTACAATCCGATAATCAAGTGCTAGTTCAATCAAAAACTACTTCAATTAAATTCTAGTTCTAATACACTCTGAGCCAGAACCGCCACAAAACACCCTCGATCACAAATACTAGTCTTGCTTTATCGAATTATCTGTTGAGCATATAATTACAGTACAATCCGATAATCAAGTGCTAGTTCAATCAAAAACTACTTCAATTAAATTCTAGTTCTAATACACTCTGAGCCAGAACCGCCACAAAACACCCTCGATCACAAATACTAGTCTTGCTTTATTTACGAACTTTGAATAGTGAAATAAAATGCACTGATATTTATAATTAAAATCATTTATTTAATTATGAATAAGGTTGTTACATTCTATGTACCACCGTCTAATACACTTTACATTTGTTAAAGCACATCTTTTTTTTTTATGTTTAATACATCTAAAATACAGATCGCCAACATCACTAAACATTTTATGCAATTCTTCAAAGTCTGGACACCCCATTTCTTCTACATCAATAATATCACAATTAGAACTTATTTCTTTTACCCACTTAACTTTTTCAGAACCTCTCACTAAAATGGTCTTATTTTTTAACAAATACTCCGCATATCCTTTGAAATCTGGATAGTCAATATTTCCTTCACTCCATGTTATGCCATAGTTTTTCCTAGTGCACTGCACCTGTTTTCGTTCTTCATCTGTTAACTTAGAATACGGGTACGGCGATTTTATTAAACTATTTTGCGCATAATTTTCTGCAGCGAAGGCAAATTCCTTTATTATAAAATTATTCTCCTTCACCTTGAAGCCTTGCACGTCGACTATGTAAGTATTTGAATTCATGATACTTTCTTCGCAAACAAGAAGCAGTTCTACACGATAACGGTTGGGATACTACTGATTGAAGCCTAGCGTATTGTTTGTATAAATAAATAAAGCACTAACTAGGCGACCGAGCTTTAGCTTACATTGTAAAACAGCGCTCCTCGTTTTCAATCACACAATGTTAATGCTCAGATTCATTAGCTTTTGCTCTGTCGAACAAAATCGCAGAAATGTTCTTGGACACACCAGATACGGATTGATGTTTTCCAGATTCACAACCTTGAAGCCTTGTACGTCAATTATGTAAGTATTTGAATTCATATTAGTTTCTTCGAAAACAAGAAGCAGTTCTAGACTATGACGGTTGTGATACGACTGTTGAAGTGTAGCGTATTGTTCGTATAATAAACGATAATTATTATGCTCGAATTTCGCAGACGGTAATCAAATCAAATTATATCTTTAGGTTTATTCCTAACTTTAGGAAGAAAGTAAACAAGGATTAAGTATACATGATTTATTTATAAAACATACATTTTTAAAGGTACAAACATTAAAATCAAAATGTTTATTATTATACGCAGTGAATAAATAGAACACCATCATATCCTTCACAACACTACTATTTCTATTTATAACATGCTCAGGTTTCTATAACCACTCAGCGTAATGATTTAGAAACTTCCAATTAGATTGGTAGCAAGTCTATATAACATTTATCTATTCTAATTACTCGAGCTGCTACTTGTAATCCCGTGTAAAAGATTCGTGAGCGTTTAGTTTTATAATAACTCTGAGTTATTAGCACACCAGAATAGTGCTCAGCGTTTAATATTTTGACATCATGACGACCATGAAGCTGACATTTATCAATGATAACCTCAACGATATCTCCTTTGTTGATATTCATTTTGATTATATACTTATTATAAAATATATACGTTGACAAATATCAGTATTAAACAAATATATAATATGATTGTTGATTTATTTACTTAAAAATATTATTATCTACACACCACTTATTTAAACAAGATACATTTTTAAAAGCACATGTTTTGGTATGGTAAATACAATTATAAATGTCGGAAGAAATCGAATATTTCTCACTAAGTGTTTTTAAATTAGGACAATTAAAGTCTTCTAAATTGTAAACATTGTCACTTTCTATTATCTTCTTTAACCAGACCACTTTTTCAGTACCTTTTGTATAAATACGTCTATTTTTACAAAAGTTTAATATCAAACTCTTATAGTTGAAGTATGGCACATACCCCTCATTCCATAATATTCCTCT
This sequence comes from Pandemis heparana, assembly GCA_963854515.1. Lineage (NCBI taxonomy): Eukaryota > Metazoa > Arthropoda > Insecta > Lepidoptera > Tortricidae > Pandemis > Pandemis heparana. The sequence continues at coordinate 9,982,562 of OY978032.1, forward strand.
GTTTCTCTCTATCCATGAGGCTTGCAACCGTTCTTTCTTAGTTAAATTATAAAAAGGATAAGGTGGTTTAATCAACAACACAATGACACCTTTTTTGCAAATAATTGCTATTTCTTTAGGTATAAATGTATTGTTTTCGTTTTTAAAACCTTGAACATCCATAATCACATTCATGATAATTTTCGCACTATATTACTCAAGGGTTTATACTCGATTAGACGATCATTTATGATTAGACAGTACGCTGTTGTATTGTCAGGTATATCTTCTGAAGACTCGATTTCTAAACGGACATCAACCGGTCCTGTTTTCAACGAATCATTTTGTCGTGAACAATCAATAACGAACAGTGGGGCTTTTTTCCCGAATGTATTTAAATCAAGCAGGGGATCGATTCCGGTGTTGTAATACGACTGACGAAAGTTAACATACATTTCGTATAATATACTATACTTATCTTCATTAAATTTTAAATTAAGTGAATCATAAGGAAAGTACTGTGAATTTAAAAACAACTTGACATTTGTTATGTTACAATGATCAAATTCTGATGAACTCTTCGCTCGATTCAGTTTTCTATCAGTTTGAACACCGAATATAACATATCTCGGTTTTTCTAACTGAGAAGCAGTTTTGACAGACCACGAGTGTTTTGTTGCTTTAGGTAAAAGCGGATATTCATATAAATCCCAATTTCGGAAAGCTAGTTGTATTGCTCGATCTTTTTCCAAGTGCTTAAGCAGCAATAATCTATTGCGATCCGAAACTTTAACATGAGGGATACGCCACTGAACCTTATGTATGTCTATTTCTATAGTATCATTTGTATCAGTTATAACACTATTCAAAACGGAATTGTTTCTATGAAGTATAAGTTCATGTCTACAATTGGCAACAATTTTGTTATAATCTTCTGCAAACCCTAACACTTTATTAAGCGGTATAATAACAGAAAAATTATCCCCTTTTTTCGCACTTCCGTTTAAATTCCACCCCCACAATGCTGAACTTTTACTTTCGCCTACGTTCATTGAGATAAGAGATTTAATCGTAGTTGTGATTCCAGCATTTTTAACATGATCTATTTCTACCCCATTTAATTCGTATCTTATATCTTGAAATAAAAACAATATAGGATTATTTATAAACTTAAACTCTTTCTTCTTCTTTTTTCCTGCTGTATCTAGTTCAAATACACTCGCATGTCCTTCGATGTAAATGGAGCTTGCAGATGGTAATACATAAACATCTTGCTGATGAATAGGTATTCTGATTTCATCGTTTTCTTTAAAGCTGTGATTGTATGGATTGTAGCTGTGAATCTCGTAGCTTTCAATAGAATTATCTTGCTGCGGTAGTTCAGTTATTTGCAGCATATTATATTTATTTTTATTTTATTTTTAAGCCGAGAGAATGAAGAAAGATTTTATTACTTTTAGTAATTTTATTTGTCGTACTTAATCGTGTTCTTCCTTTGAACACTGGAAGATTAATAGTACATTTTTGTTCTTTGATGTTGTTTTTATTGAAAACATACATATTTAATTGTATACTTATAATAAATTGAAGCGGTTATTTGTACTAAACTCGGCAGACTGTTATGTACTCAACGCCCAATTCTGAATACTGTTCGCGAAGGAATGTCCTAATCCGGTTTAGCATTTTATTTTATTATCATTTAACAACCGTAACTATATGTTTAATCCGTTTCGTTATTTATTTATTTAGTCTCGATTTACTTTTCCAAAATGATTTTAGAAATTTCAAACATAAATGTCCACAGTTGTATAAATGATTGCCTTGTAAATTGACATAATTATACCGAATATTTGTTCCGACATATGCTAAGAATTCTTTTGGCGGTTTTAAGTTACCGTAACTGTCAAAATATTCAATATAGTCTTTAATTTTTCCATAGGCTACCCAGTGAGTACCAACATTTTTAGATGAATCTAAATTAATCACACCGCATTCCATCAGCCACGGCTTTTCTGGTAATTCATCTCGCATAAATACGCCTCGAAAATGGGGTATATTTTTCGCATGCTTTATTATATCGATATTAGTTAGCGCTCGATCAGGTAGCCCAGTATCTAGTTTTTTTTGTTTGAAACGTAAATTCCTAACCCGTGTTTGTACGGTTTAAGATGTAATCCTTTACCAATACACATAGCCTCCATTTTCATGTTATGTCTTTTTAACTCTGCAAGATGTTTTTGTGCCGATTTATAATGATTGATAGCTTTGGTGATTCCCGCAACACCTCCAGCCAAGCTCCCCGTAGCAGATAAGCCGGCAAGAATAGGAATTAATGGTAAAAATCCACCAGTTTTAGGTACAGGTATCACTCTCGGGGATTGCACGGTTATGTCAGAAGCAAATTCTCGAGCAGCCGCGTATGCTAACTCCGTTAGCAATTTCTTGCACTTTGGTTTCAAATTTCGAATATGTTTTTTAGTGTGCGATACAATATTACTAAAGGTTTTTTTCAGACCAGCTCCCGTTTTCTGGGAGGGTGCTAATAATGTTTTTTCCTTATGATGCGCTTCTTTTTTAGTATTACTTCGTGTGTGTTTCATTTTAATAATAGTAATATTGGTATGATTAAAATGCTTTATTTAAAGTTGACTTTCTTGCATAAAGATCCAAGTGCAAATGAGCGTATTAAGTATGAATAGCTTATTTAATGTACTAAAATCACTACAAACGATTGTTTTTATCAATCCAACTGTTCTCACTTGATGGAAGACCCAGCCACTTAACATATACTTTGTTTCCTTTGCTTTTTACAACTTTTTCAACAAGATATACATCAGGGTGAGCAGTTTTCTGAATTTCTTGTCTGTAGAATGCTCCTAAAATAGGGCTAGACTTTGCGTCTTCTAATAAATATGTGAGTGGGTTAGTTTGTTGGACTTTTCTTATCTTAAATATTTCGGTTGACCAATTAGGTGTAAATCCTTTTTCAAAACATCCCTTGTATTTACTGATTCTTACAAAATCTCCAACTTGAAAAACATGACGATTCGGTCTTTTTTCGGATAGCGAATTGTTAATGTATCTTTGTAAGACAATTTCTTTATTATTATGATTAATTTCAGCCGGCGTTTTTCCTATGGTTCTATGAAAGGTATGATTGTATTCGTAAACTTTCTTGTCAAGAGTCCCATCGATCCATTTATAATTTCCTTTCAAACTAAATTCTTTGTAAAGCTTAGTTTTGAGAGTTCTTATAAGTCTTTCTACGATTGATGCTTTTTTTGTAGAATAAGAAGAGTAATGATTTATGTGATACTTTTCAATAACTTTTTTGAATTTATTATTATAAAATTCTGTACCCATATCAGTTTGTAAATTTTTTGGGTGACGACCATTTTCCAACAATGTTTGAAACTCTTTAGATACGATTTCTTTAGTCTTTTGTTTAATCGGGAATGCCCAAGCATATTTTGAGAAACCGTCTATAATTACTAGTATGTATTTATAACCAGCATTTAATTTGGATAAAGCTTGCATATCTATCAAATCCGCTTGCCAAAGGTCATCTATATCTCTTAATATTACGCTTCTCCGAGGGAAGTTTACTCGTACGTTTTTATGAATTTCATTAACAACGTCGGCTTTGCTCATAATGCTTGTTTAATTTTCCCTCAAGCTCCTTTAATGCAATATCTTTTTCAATATTTTTTACACGGTCTGTTAAAATCATAACCAGCTTTTCAATATGCGCAAGTTTTTCAGAATTATTCTTATTAAATTTATCAACGATCTCTTTATTAACAACGTCGGATACTTCACGTTTATCTATAGATGATATTTTAATTACTTCCAGTTTATAACTATCAACATTAAAATTTCCTTTTTTCTCTTCATTCATGTCTAATGCTTATTAGATTACTAGACGAAATGACTACACGAAAACAGAATTTATTCTTTTATTATACCCGCTTCCTTTAACTCTTCAATAATTGATATAATTTCATTGTCATGATTGCTGTTACCAGCACTTTTAGATGCAATTAAAAGTTTCAGTCTTTCAATAAGTTCGTTAGGATCATCCCAATAAATATAATCCGTATTACTTTTATATCGTTTTAATTCAGGCAAACCTTGACCGATTTTCAATTGCGGCAACTGTTGAGTGAACTCATTATTTTCGTCAGTTACTTGTGAAAATAGAGGCTTGATTATTGTACAGTATTTTAATCCTTTGTCACCTTTTAATTGTCCGGCCGGGTCAAAGTCCCGTTTGTGCGCGTTTGTGTTACTTAAAATTTCTTTGTATTTTGTTTTATCTTCTTCAGTTACAAGCTTAAGATTAGGTCTGTTTCGCAATAAAAGTTCTTTTAAACCACCGGTCAATTCATAATTCTTATTTTTGACAGTAATCATGTATTTTTTTCCCAAAGTATTATCAGTGTTATTTTTAAAAGATAAACTAACAACAGTGTTTCCCATCATCAGGTTCTTATCTTTAACATAAATACCAAACGGAACATTGACTTGCTCATACATATCCATCATGTCTTCTTTTTTCAAAGATAAAAGTGTATCGTGACTGTTACTTTGATTTGTTGTATTTTTATCATTATCATTAGAACATCCATAATATTCTGAATGGTGATTAGAATCAGCATTAATTATGTCTTTAAAATTATTATAGTCTAAAGAAGAGTTTAAATCGATCTGCGTGTTATTTTTACCATTTCTTGGTGTTATGTTAAAAGCAGAGTGAGGTGTTTGATTTATCTTGACAACTGTTTCTAAAGAATCAGTAATAGGTTTAAATACTTTTTTGTATTTCAGATCAGCTTCATAATCTTCATTTTTAATCTTCTTTATTTTGTTTTTTATATTGTTAACTGATTTAATGAGTTGTGCTTTTAAATCGGTATCCATTTTACTTTCCAACTTATTAATATGACTACCGTTTCTTAAAACCCCTTGTTTTCAAGTGAGATTTTTAAACTAGAAATCGGAATATATAACTAAGTTAGAAGCGAACAAACGTGTCAAATCCTTGTCTATATCGTCCGTTATTTATCGCGCAATCTTTATTTATAACTAAGAAACTGAATCGATCTTGCCATATAACAGAACAAAGTTGCTTAAATTGTATCCAATCTAAATCTGTATTTACATGTTCATTGTATATATGTTTTAAATTGGTATCATCTTGTTTGAAGATAATTAAAACATTAACATTATCTCTGATCAGTTGTTTAGGTATTTTCGAATAAGTTTGCGATAAGTAAAAACAATCTATCTGCCTATGTCTTCCCATAGTAAAATAATTTCTAATATTAATTTGATTTTCACATGCGACATCATCGAAAATCATAATGGAATTTGTCAAAGCATCGTTGGGGTGAAGAACTTCTTTGTGATCATTAAATACAAATAGCTCCGCTCCTGGAACACTTTCCATAACTTGTCTTAAAAAGAGGTACTTTGGTTGAAAAGCGGTCTTCGAGTATAAATAAATATGTTTAAATTTCAAACCATTTTCGTGTAACAATAAATTTAACATAACATTAGTTTTACCACAATTTGAAGGACCGCATATTATGCAGCGAATGGTATTAGGTAACAACGAACTATGTTTTAATTTTTGTGTGTCATTTTTTACTTTGAAAGTATTTACTTCCAAAGTTTGACTCTGTTTATCAAAGATCATGATGAAATGCGGGGAATCTCGGATTTTATTGCTTATATAATCTTGGGTCTAGTCTAGATCGTTGCTTAAAATGACGATCAAAAGAAAGAGATACATTTAATAATTTATTTGATTTGATTTGGTTGCATATATAAAAACTTTTTCATTCATGCTGAAATATATTTATTCCTTTTTTAAGCTCAATATAAACAAAGCATAATTATACTTCTAAACACACATCACACGAATACAATTTTACGATTTCTTAAAAAGAAAAACCAATACATAGCTCTAAATTACATTTAAAAATATAATAACCTTTTATATAAGACTGTTTTTTTTATTAATATCATATCTTCAATATGATAATATAATTAACTACTTATATACTTAAAGAAATCTTTTCAAATACGTACAAGGTATTTCGTATATCTATTAAAAAATTGTATTACAGTGACCCCAGGGGAGCGTTTCTATGTTACCAGCTAATATTTGCCTCTTGTCATCATTACTGTTTAAAACTACTTTGTTTACTTCCTGTGAATATAAAACATGTTTAATGGATTTAATCAGATTCATTTTTCGTCTAAAATTTTTTTTGGTGTGTAGCGCTGTTTTATAATCGGAAAGTTGTAATCGATTCGTTATAGGTTTCGAAACACCTTTAGCTTTGTTTAATGAAGTTTTAACTGTCTTTAAACAGTAGAGTTTAGCTCTTAAGCCTACAAATTCAGTAATTACGTCACCACCCATTTCATCTTTAAATAATCCCGGTACTTTAGCGTTAATTTGAGGTATGCCGTACGGGTTATCCTCATCATAATTACTTGTATCAAATTTCGTAATATCATTATGTAGGTCTTGGTAAAAGTCTGGTGTTACAATATTATACAGAAGACTATCAGTATCCGTGTAACAAAGTGCAGCCTTTGAATTATATTTTTTTTTTATAACATCATAGTGAAATCGATACAAATGCTGTTTAGCGAATTCTAGTACTGTAAATCCGATATATATTGGTCTGTCTAGTAAAATTTTTTCAGGAGCTAAATGGATAGCTACAAAATTTTCTGAAAATATGCATACGTTTTTTACATTTGGTTTTAGTAAGATTTTTTCTGCTCCTATATATTTATTTGTTTTATTGCTACAATCCTTCCATTTTGTGACTAATTTAACTTCTATTCGCTTTCGTTTATTTTCAATCGTCTTACCGAATACCGCATTATTTAGAAGTTTGAAAAAGTCTTTTTCGAACGCTGTAGTAGCACTTTGTCTTAAACGAGTATTTAAATCAATGTACTTTTGTAAAAAGTTATCTTGTCTGAAGCGTAAGACTCTGTGAACATTCCTTAATATTAAACCATTTTTCAAACATTCTTTCAAGTGAACATAATGTATGACGTAATTGTATTTATCATATAAATTAGCAACTAATTTTTTTGATTTACCGCCTGGCGGAATGAATTTTTCTGGGGCGAAAGGTAACTCACTGTGATAATCATGTAAATGTTCGGGATAAGTCAGGTCTACTTCTAAAATATATCCAAATTCTCCATCATTTGGCACTGTCATTACGTTAAAATATTTAACTTCATCTTCAGTTAAAAATTCAAAATCTGAAATAGGCATTTTTTTCCTCATCGCATAACCGTATAGATTGTTACAATCGAGATATATTAAATATGATGATGGTTTTGAATCATTAAATTCTGGAATATATTTATTATTCGCCTTTACATGTCGAAGAGAACATTGAGCTAATCCCCCTCGTATCCCGTTCTCAAGCATCTGATACATATTTAAATCATCTAATAGCTGTAATTGAACACCTGTACACAAAAGCATAGCATCCCAACTTAAACTAGGTGCAGACACATAATAAGCCGGATCAAGATTATAATGTCGTAAACTTGTACTTCTGAAATGTTCAAATATATCACACAATAATAGAACGTCGCATTTCAAGTATAAGTCGGTATATTCTCCTAATGAACTTATATTAAAGGTAGACCATACGAGTTGCGCATGTGTATACTCAGCATCAGTGATATGCTCATCTTTTAAAGAATTGAAAAAATGTTCTTTATATGGTAGTTTATCCTCTTCGTATTTAGACCAAGAATTAATATAATCATAGGGATAAATACCTTTACGTCTCAGCAAATTAATTTTATTATAGCTTTGAAATTCTTTTGATAAGTTGTGGAAATCCTTTTCATTCAAATTTTTTGTTAATTCATTTAAGCCTGAACTAAGAAATTGAAAAGAATCTATAAACTTAATATTGATTGGTTGCGACTGGTTTGTTGATTCTATAATTTTTGTAATAGACGTATATTTCTCTTTGGATTGAGGAATAATTTTCACAGAACCAGGATATTTTGCCAGTTCTTTAATAAACAAATGACAGTCATAACCAGCTAGGTTATGAAAAACAACTGGTATAAATGGACATATTCTGTATCTTAAATTGCAAAGTGAATGAGCGGCACCTCTATACTCTGAAGTAATATGATCATGATCATGAACTTTATCACCGAACAAAAATTGTTTGCATATGTGACATTTATCAGCATTTGTATGGCTAGCTACTTGTTCGGTAGTTAAAGGTTTCATTACATTATTTTGAGACAATATTGAATTAATGTTCTGTATATCATCGATTAACCACTTTATAAAAATCTCGACGCAATCTTCACCTCTATAGGTAACATATTTGTTTAAACGAGGATCATGCGAACAACAAATATAATACCCAAAACATGATGGAAGATGCTGTTTAACGGTTTGAGTGTTTTGTGTACTCGCATCTTCACAATTTATTAACATACTCTCAAAGTCAGCGTAAATTATATAATTAATTTTTTGTTGTCGTTCAAAGTTTTTAAATTGAATCGCTGCATTTTTTTCAGGTAAAACAGTAAGAATGTGAGAACAATGATGTGAATTATATTTTTTTTCAGTGGTGAAAAATTGAAGGCAAGAATCGCAAAAATACATATTACCCTTGTGGTGAGTTATTTGACGACGAACTAGACGCACTAGATCTTTGATTAAGCAGTAATGACCTGCACCGTTTTGTTCAATATATAACAAATTGATATGATTTATTTTCTTGGATTTCGTGCGGTACAACGGTCCTGTTACAATACCCTTGTCTAGCCCATAGATATTAATGCTTATATCACTATTACTTTTCTCAAACAACCTTACATCATTAGCAGACGGAGGGAATGACATTCCTTTTATATTTAAAACGGTTGAATAGTGCGGATAAGACTTAACTCGACACGCATTATTCTTTGAAGGAAATAGAGCTGCCATAATGCTCCATAAAAAACAATGACTATCGCTGTTCTGAATGTTTATACAGGTTTTAGTATTCTTGATATTAACTGGTAACGGTATGTAAGTACCACCTCTCATTGGGTTATATTTATTTATATTGATTTCTAAGTGACTAATTGTAGAATAAGACCACCCGGACTCACGATGTTCGAATTCGATTAGTTTATTTTTTAAGTTCTCGATCATAGTCATATATAATTCATTAAAATTTGTGTTTTTAAATACAATACTATATTTTGTGTTAAAAGACTTAAGCTGTTGGTTACATGAATTCGGTAATGTAAAATGAACAAACAGCTCGCTGTTCATTTTAACACAATCATGTTTCAATAATGCGGATTTCATAAGGTATAAAATATCACTTCGAATCCCGCATAGGAAAGTCTCAGGTGTAAGGCATTCGACATCCTGTGAGGGGTTTAAGCGATATGTAGCAATTCTGTTTCTAAATGCTGTGCTAATTATTTCAATGTGTTTAAAATCGGTTTTCGATAAACAATTTGATTTATGCAAATTTGTTCTTAAATGAAATCTGTATTTATTTATAGGCATCTCGATCTGACAATGATCACATCGCATAAATACATTGGTGGATGACTCGGGGTAAGTAGACGGAGCTGTAAACAAAAATATGATTTTATTGATAGTATTTATTCATAGATTTATCTAATACATAGGTTAATAATAAAGGCATGAATTGGTAAGCGCTCTCTATAATGCACTAATCATGAATAACATACTAATTTCGTAATCATTAAATACAAAAAGAATAAAAATAAAACATTAATAGTAGTTGCTAACAAATGTCGGAGTACAAGTTCTATATTCCTTACGAGTCGATGTAATAAAGTTTGATAAGTGCTGCCAAGCTGTAGTATTATCATCCGTCTGAGTTTTTATGCTGACTATGGCTTGCCGCCATCTATTAACAGGTAACACGTTTTTAATCTCGTCGCACTTGTAAACTTTTAGTTCAATAAAGTGTGAACCTGTTTTTGAATGATTGTCCTGTCGTGAAAACCCATTGGCTAGTCTTCGCGTGATACAAGACTGTAATTTACCAGGTGCAGGGGTGATACTCGAGGACTGCTTCTCATCCTCGCTACCGCTTCCAAAAAGCTCCGCAGCAGTTGCGTGGTGTGGTTTCGCAGGTACAGGATTAATTTTGATCTTCTTTTTTGAAGCACTTGAAGATGATTGCGGTGACTTTGCGTGCTTTTTCTTTTTTTCACTCGATTCAGCCGGTCTCGCAGCTTCATCTTCAGAGCTTGACGAAGAAACTACAGCTTTAGATGAATGTTTCAATCTGAAAAAATAAAAACGATCGTTAAATTAAATCGAGCTAATAAAATTTTTGCAGAGACTTGACTACATTAGAGGATATTCAATGAAAGTAATTAAAATATTGATTGGGTCTGATTAAACTTAAACAACATCATTCAATAACACAGAATAATCTTTAGTATCGAGTCGAATCAAAAGATAAATTGAATACTTACGTTTTGCTATGCTTCCTCTTTCTTATCTCACTCGATTCGGCCTGCATCGCTGACTCGTCTTCCGACGGAAATAGTGTTTCAGCATTGTTAGAGCTATAAATCTTCGACCTGAAATAAATATTAAAACATTTTAACTACAGTATTTAAGTTATCTATAATATTTGACCCTACTTTTCGTTTTATAGTAAGTATTTAAATAAGATAGAGGTATATTTAAAAAGTATCGTCATTCGTCTTGTTTCATACAATTTACTAGCGCAGCCCTCCCCGAAATTATAAAATTTTGCACTACTATAAGAATGACGCATAATAACATAGCATCATTAAACTATTATTCTTTACCGCTATTCGAATGACTCATAATTTTATTGATGATATTAAGTTAAATTACTCTATTCAATAAACAGCATCATTTATATTGAAGCCAGAATTAGTTAGCATAACTCTATCAAATTCCAATATTTACACTACTATTCGAATGACGAATAATTTTATTGATAATATTAATGACTCCAATGTATAAAAACATCAACATTTAAATTATTAGACAGCATAATTGAAGCTAGAAAAGTAATTAACTTTTCTAGGTATCTATTCGAATAGATAAATAATAAATAAATATCCATCAGTCCAGAAATCCGCAACCTCGCTTTATAGTCGGTGTTATGTTACAAACGACTCGACTATTCAATCGTAATGATGGTTGCATAATTTAATAAATACATTTAGTTAATAAGATAGACACTTACATTTTTTTTGATGATGATCCTTCAGCTTAGGAGATGAGGTGATGGCTGGTTCTTTACTTTGCAGAGGAGATGAATGATGCACTAGATTCGGTATCAACCGCTTAAGTACTCTCTAATCCACGTGAATATCTTCCTTATACGGAAAGTATCCGCGTGACTTTAAAATAGGTCTCATCATGTATCAGCAGTAACCCTTTTAAGCGGTGTAATCTTAAACTTCTGCGTTAACGCTTAGTCTTAAATGGGAAGCGATGATTTTGTATAGTTTAATACTGTGGTTTTGCTTGGCCGATACGGATTTACTAACTGATTCACTAACTTCACAATTGGTTTTAGTTTATATAACCTATTGTGCGAAATAAAATAAAAAAACGTTTGTTAGTTTTCATATACGAGATCAACAAACAGACATACTTACCTCCAAATTCAGTGTATGTGGATGCAAATGTCGACATTGCAAATCATTGAGACTCATTTAGCATAGACATCTTTCATATATGGTTAGGTCTCATATTAACGATAAAACGATTTTACTATGCGATATTAAACCTTATGGTTTCTTTTTTATACTTAAAAAATAATATAAATAACAAGAAATTAGAACATTTTAACGATTAGTATTTTTGCAATACACTGGTGAGCAGTTCAGTAATGTCGGTGAGTGTGTACCTATTTTATTATACTTGTTATTATTTAATAATAATCAATATCCATACCGACGACTGGATAGCTGAGTGGTTAGAGAATCAGGCGACAAAGCTTGAGACAGATATTATGTATGAAAAATATGAAAGTTTGTTCTTGAGCTTCGAGTGTTTAATATATAAGTAAAGTGTTTAGTATTTAAGTATATATCTATCTATATAAGTATGTTTATTCGTTGGCCAGCACCTATAACGTAAGCTTACCTTACTTTAGACTCAGGTTAATCGACATCAATTGTCTCTGATATTTATTTATATAGTAATCCAATGCAAGCTTTATTGTAATACTCGATTTATAAATTTTAATGTCGTTTAGTCATGATAAGAATTCTTTTGTTAATTATCGATAAATTACGATTAATTGTTATCAAACACCAATGTTACTGACAATTATTTGATTCAAAAATTTTGAATGTCTTTTCTTTACAGGATACAGAAGATCTCTTTAATTTTGTACCAGCGGATCAGCGTGCTACGCATGGAGCAGAACAAAGATCTACCACTCATGATAGCGCTTCTCGCAAGAGAACCAGAACCGAACTACCATATTCTTCATACATAAAAAGAACTGTAAAACGTGCGACAAAAATAATTAAAATAGAAATTTATGACGCCGAGAACGCACCGAAATCTGAACATTCAATGTGTACTTGTGAAGCAGAAATCTGCGCCCAATATGTTGTGAAGGGTATATTATTTGATGACGTATATAGCGCAACTAAAGATATCATAAGTAAAATTCAGGATGATATGGATTTGAGAATAACTAAAATGTGTTAGTTAAGTATAATAATGTACTACTATATTGTCTACTTATTAAAAATAAAGGAGTTAATGTAATATGATATGTTTTATTTATAATAATTCAGATACTTAACTATAGCGTTAATAATCTTATATAATTACGAGTCTGAACGCTGAATAAATAAATTTAGACTTCAATTTAGAATTACGTAATTAAATTACTATTCAAGAATCAAATAAAATAAATAAGTTTCTGCGTAAGACACGTAATATAACATAGTCAGCATAGTAACTGGTGAGCGAGGTAGGTCTGTTGCACAGTGGTGTGCAGCGGATTCTGCTCTAGGGTAGGCTGGATACTTTTCTGATTGAGCTTTCAATCCAAATTGAATACCTAGTAGAATGGACAACGGTTTCTCATGAAATATGCATCACTGATGTTACACAATAATGATAACATATTACCTATTTAATATCTTACCCGTTTCGTACGTCAAAATCAGATTATTGAATTATATTAAGCAATTTATAGTGAAACATATCGAAACCTCACATTAAGTATTCTCTTCTTACAATAAATTTATAAACAAAGAATTATTGATTAAATAAAAAAATAACAAAATTGAATCCCTGTTTCATATTATAGCATCGCTAGTGAAAGATGACAGCTTAAAAACTCGGTCTCACCTGAGCCGTTGTTTATACTACGTCTCAATGATTCGTTAAACAACACGCCATTATCACGAATGCACTAGCTTGCATTTTCTCTATTGCTAACAAAGAATTTAATATCGTAAGTATTTGAATGATAATATGATTGTATAAAAATGGTGACTTAATATATATGTTTGCTCCATAACCAACGATATCAGAGTGTACCTATTAGAAATAGAATTTAATTGAAGTAGTTTTTGATTGAACTAGTATTTGATTATCGGATTGTACTGTAATTATATGCTCAACAGATAATTCGATTGACATATATTAATGTATTGATTCATGATCAGTAATCAATATAACGTATGATTGGGGGATCCTGGATCTCGTTTGATCCAGGTCCCCCAATTATACACTACTATCTTAGTACCTTTTTGGAAATGAATGAATATACTTATTATTTGCGGATAACTGACAAAAAAATAAACAAAATTACACTAGCGTGGTTTATAATTAACTCTAAACTATATAAAAAACATTTTAAACATACCTAATCTTCAAGTAAAAATAATTGTTCATGACAAATTAAATATTTAAACTATCATAAAATGGTCAATTTAACTAATATATAAATAAATTATACCTCTTTTTAAAGGGAATATTCCATCGCTTATTTAAGTCATACATTTTTTAGTTGTAAAATGAGTATTTTCTAAGAAAACTGAAGTTTTATTAATTTTTTTTGTAAAAAAACAAAAAAATATGATTTTCAGCGTCTTCTTGCGTGAAAACCATAAGAGATACCGCTTTCATGTGTATGGTAGATTTATAGTAAATTTATTGTACATTATTTCATTCCTACACACTTTTTCTGTATCGCGAACAGTTTTCTCAAAAACTTCAAAAAACCGTGTTTCGGGACACTTTGGGGGGCGTGGTGGGGGGACGCGCCCCCCGGAGGAGGGGGGAGAGTTGATAAATTTTGACTTCATCCCATAAGGTATCCATCCCAATAGATAAATGTTCTCCATATATTTTGCCAGATTTCCCATACATTGGATTCTTATTTGCTTGAGCTACAAGAAACACGGGAAATATAAGAAAAAATAAGAAATATAAAAGCTCATTTATGTAATAACAATAATTAAAAAAACAAATAACTACGAAAACAACCGAGATATGCTATCAAAGATTTGTCTCTATCCCTTTCTAGAAAAACGGAATTTTAATATGGAGTTTATATGGGCGCGGTTGTATGTATGTATGTACATGGTTGTGTGTGTGGTTGTTTTTGAGGTTATTTGTTTTTTTATATTGTTTATTACATAAATGAGCTTTTATATTTCTTATTTTTTCTTATATTTTCCGTATTTCTTGACTGATATACTTTTAGTTACACTTTTTGCAAAATTTTAAGGATATTTTAATTTTTTATTAAGAAATTGTGTGTTTTTTTTTTAAATATCTTGAACGGGGCTGGGTGGCTTTGACTAAATAGCCCTGGTAAATATTTTACAAAAGTAACTTAATTTAAAAATAATATAAATGACTTACCAATCATCCTGTATCAAATACTCAAAACCATAAATTCCTAATATCAACAGTCAAACCACAATAACAATTAAGCGCCCAACACTGTCCAATCGATCACGCGACAAAAAACCGGAAAAAACCGATAAGTATCACAGAAAACCGGTATCGCGTGTCATCTGTCACGCCCGCCCCTAGAGATGACGAGATCCCAGGGGTTTTACTTTTAGGAAATATTGTAGAACTTAAATTAACGAGTGCTTTAAAAGGTTTATTTAATTTAATGAAACGTTTGGTTCGTTGGAATTTAACTAAGAAGGAATATTAAACTCATTTATTTAACTGATAGTATGTTACACATTAATTACCTACTTTTAAACTGAGATACAGTCATGCCTTTTTAGTTTGTGGTATGTCCGTTATGTTTTGAACCTTTTTCAAGGTGATCTGTGATTTGAAGGGAGTAGGTACAGAATTTTCTTGTTTAGGTAAATTGTGGACTGACAACACGTAGAACACGTAAAAACCAAGGATAGAAAGAAAAAGACAAAAATAACAATTTAAACACATCTTTTGTTCATTGTCATCCTTTATCAAAGTTGTCATCATTGTCATCCCACGCATGTTTGAATAAAAATAATAACAAAAAAATCTTGTAATTTCCTGTTTTCTGATTTAAACAAACCTGTAGAACAATCGGACGCATCTTAAACTTGTTCTATGCAACGCTTTAATTCAATTAGTCATAATTGACAGACGATAGAGGGAGCTTATTAAGTTATGGCGGGGTCAAGGAACCCTCAATTGATGCAACAAAAGGATCCGACGAAAAAATCGTGCCATGGGAGTCCCGTGATGGGACCTTTTAGGAATAAGAATGGAACTGTGTTTTAAAACACACATAGTTAACATTTGTTTACATATATATAAACTAGCTTCTGCCCGCGACTTCGTCTGCGTAGAATTATACGTATAAACCTACGTCTCGAATAACACTAGCTATTAAAAACTAATACTTTTGCTCCACCACTCAATAAAAAAACACTTTCAAAAGTCGAATGCGATTAATTCGTATTTCAAAATAAGCTCTTTGAGGATCTGATATCCTGTAGGCTTATTGTCTAACTCGCTCGCAATCGCCATCGTGTTCATGTTGACAGTTCATGTATGGGCTGACAATTTGCATCGGAATCAGCTAGCTGTCACATTCATACAAGAACTGTCGAAATGAACACGATGGTGATTGCGAGCGGGTTAGACAATAAGCCTACTGGTACTTAAACTCTCCCTCCGTCTTACGCCTGACGCGAGTTTAACATTTTTCACCCATTCCAAAAAGTGCTCAGCGCCTCTAAAGAAGTTTTCACTTCAAAAACGCATCAAAATCCGTTGCGTAGTTTTTAGCGACCTAAGCATGCATAGGGACAGACAAACAGGCAGACAGACAGACAGCGGAAAGCGACTTTGTTTTATACGATGTAGTGTTGTTGTGACTAATCATATATTCTTGGTATTATGACAATGGAGAGAATGCTGAGTAGGTATAATTAGAAACAGTTCCATTGAGTCTGATATAGGCATACGATCACAGCAGGTGCTTGACATTGACATAATTCGCACGAAACAAATATTCGTGAGAAAGTGAATACTTACTGTAACTACAAATTGCAATTTTACAAGGGTTGATGAGGATTCCGGTTCCGGTTGCTCATGATGAAGAAGTTCTGCAATTTTTGACTTCCTCTTCCGCTACCGCTTCCACATAAAAGAAATTAAAAAAACACCGGGAGCGCCGGCAGAAGTGAAAACCACACACGCACACTCGCACTCGCGCAAAAGAAAAAAAAAAGAATTAAATACACGAGATTTGAACTGCGGTCACCTGAGAGAACACACTGTTATTCCACACCTCATACCACTAGGCCAAACGCACATACTAAACGAAATCAACGTATGTACACTTCAAAAATCGAACGCGACTCTAGCCTCATTCGTATTTCAAAATAAGCTCATAGAGGATCCTGATGTCCTGGTACTTAAACTCTCCCTCCGTCTTACGCCTGACGCGAGTTTAACATTTTTTACCCATCCCAAAAAGTGCCCAACGTTGCTAAAGAAGTTTACACTTCAAAAGTCCTCTTCTTCCGCTTCCTCATAAATTTAGAGCAATATTAGAGGAATTTTCATTTCACCGCGCATATCTCTTATTCACTCGCGCGCTCGTATAAACTTTAGGTGCATAATTATGTTTTCTCGTTATTGTTTGCCCGGTCGGGGCAGATATTTGTATGAAAATACGAATGTTTGTTCTCTAGTCTTGGATGTCTTGGGTGTGTTGGAAGTGTTGGATGATGTGGATGTGTTGTTTTGGAGTCTTGGATGTTTAATATGTATTTAAGTATGTATTTATCAATATAAGTATGTTTATCCGTTTGTTTAGTGCCCATATTACAAGATTTGCTTAGTTTGGGGCTAGGTCAATTGGTGTCAATTGTCCCAAGATATTTATTTATTTATTTATTTATATGTAGGACGGATGACAATGCAAGTACAATCAACAAAAAGGAACAATTCACACAAAGTGACCTAGTCCCAAAGTAAGCGCTAGTAAGGCTTGTGTTATGGGTACTAGACAACGATATACATACTTATATAGAGAAATACATACTTATGTAGATACTTATTTATATAGTTTTTTTTTTTTTTTGAGGTGAGTATTATCTATATAAGTATGTTTATTTTAACCAATAAATATTTACAAAAAACAAATTAAACTAAGATTAAATTAAAAACTAAACTTAAACTAACTATAAAAAAGCTATCAGTTATAAAAAGAACACCCCGTCCAGCCCTGCTTACTGTGGCAGGG
This sequence comes from Pandemis heparana, assembly GCA_963854515.1. Classification (NCBI taxonomy): domain Eukaryota; kingdom Metazoa; phylum Arthropoda; class Insecta; order Lepidoptera; family Tortricidae; genus Pandemis; species Pandemis heparana. The sequence continues at coordinate 10,000,321 of OY978032.1, forward strand.
TTCCCAGGACGCTAGCGGCATTATATATAGATTAGATTATTTATTTTATTTTTTCTATTATTTAATTAATTAATAAACAAATACTGCGTAATTTGATATATATTTGCTATATTCGTTCAGCGTGATTAACAAGGGGAATAACAAACAGGGGAAACAGGGAAATAACAATAGTGATGGGTTGCTAGCATCACCTATAACATGAGTCCTAATATTTTCGCCTTTCCTCGATGAGCTTTTACCATCTGCGCGAGAAGAGAAGCACATGTTTTCTTTGCTCTAAGACCAGGAGCCTTAGCATGGCGTGCTAATTCCGACTCATTTCAAGTATTAGTTGTCACTTTTAGTATGAATCTGACAGCGAGCGAACCTGGCTGATGGTAACTAAATAAATAAATAAATAAAAATTATTTATTATCAGACAACAAAAAGTCCATAGAATGTTAGTATTACAATCTTAAAAACCTATGTTAGAACTACACAAAAATTAATGCCATACACCTTATTCTAGTCCCCTGACATGGAGATCGGTAAAACGAGCGAGAATGGCAGAATCAAACCTCTCCGCTATCATTCTCAGGATACTATTAGTGCTCCCCCGCAATCGCGCTACACTAGAGGCCGTCTTTTTGCGTATAATAGCATAAAAATCGTCCGTGCTAACAGCGGCGCTACAAAAACGGGGAAGCCTTAACAGTGCCCTGAGAATATTATTGTATTGGATCCGCAGGGAATCATAGGACCTCCGCTTGAAACAGACCCATAGACCACTCGCATAGAAGCTCTGGCAGTATGCTCGGAACAACGTTAACTTCACGTCTATACTGCAGCGAGCAAATCTATGCGCCAGCATCCCCCCCCGGACCGACAATGCCCTGCGTTCCCGCTCAATGTCCATATCGTCTTTTAAGTCCTCTGTCACAATATGACCTAAATATTTAAAATGCGTCACACGGTTCAAAGACGACCTATACAATAGTAAAGGAGGCACGCATGCTGGCCCCTTGTTTTTTCCTTTCAAAATCATAAATTCACTTTTTTTTACATTATATTTTAATCCATGCTGTATTGCATATAACTCACAAACTTCAAGTAATTTAGATAAACCTTCTGCAGACGGGCTCACGGGCACTAAATCACGTCTCTATCCCTTAAGGGTTAGGCAGAGCCTAAGGTAACAAGACCCAAAGGTCACGTTTAGCGTGATTGTGGGCGTATAGGTGGCAAAAGAGGCAAGGGGAATCAAAATAGTGATGGGTTGCTAGCATCGCCTGTAACATGACTCCTAACATTTTCACCCGTTATCGATGGGCTTTTACGTGCGCGGGAAGAGTAGCAACTGGTACATTTTGTTTTATCTCATCTTTTTATAATATTAGTAAGATATCCGACATGTCAGTCGTCTCTGTGTGTGTCTGTTTTCAAGTTCCTCATAATACTCGGAACCCTCTGATCCCATTTCGACTTAAATAAAAGATTTATGCTCACACGTAAATCACTTAACACCACCGACGTAGTTTCCGAGACGACGCAAAGACAGACAAACAGAGCATTGGGGCAATTACGGTTTGGGGAACTAAATATAGAGGTGAAATGAATGTTTAAGTAATACTTGCTTTTACTCGCGACTTTGTCTGCCTCCAGTCTTCCATGCTGGGGCCTTACGTCGTCTTAATGCGATTCAGTTTAGGTTCGCTCGCTGTCAGATTCATACTAAAAGTGACAGCTAATACTTGAACTGAGTCGGAATTAGGACGTCTTGGTAAGGCTCCTGATCGTGTGTGGTTGCGATCCTCAGCAGGGAAGGAACGAGGAAGAAGAAGATTCCAAAATAACCTGGGGTCTTACCATGACGTCCTAATTCCGACTCAGTTCAAGTTTTAGCTGTCACTTTTAGTATGAATCTGACAGCGAGCGAACCTAAACTGAAACGCATTAAGACGTCATGGTAAGGCCCCTGTTGTCGCTAATTGAATCATTTACAATCATTTTGCGAAACTGACTCTGATGAAAGTAAGTTTAAACATCTCTAAAGGTTACTAGAACCTGTTTAGACTATACAGAGACACTAAGCATGAAGCATATGACAGGTTTGGCATAGCGATGAGTTCCTAGTGATAAATAAATATAAAATTCTTTCATTTGCCCGAATTTCATGTGCTATAATCTTATGTTTGTCATAACTCTGAAACCGTAATTTTTTCAGGAATTCTGAAATGGCCATGTAGAACTCTAAGTAATATAATAATAATAATAGTTGATTAATTCTGTTTAAAATATAACAAGAAAAAGGATACAATTGATATAACTTAATAAAATTCAAATCCTACTAATATTATAAATGCAAAAGTTTGTGAGTGGGGAGTGCGTATGTAAGTTCCTTGTTCATGTTGAAAAAGTGTTGAAATAACTGGACGGATTTGTATTAAAACATAGGCTACTTTTTGTCCCCGAAAATTGCACAGTTCCCGCGGGATAGCTAAACACGTCAAAGGTCGTAGCTGCCTAGAGTCGCAACGTAAATAATTATTGCAGAAAATGCTATCAGCGTCGGTTCTTAAGTCTAGTTCTATGCGGACGAAGTCGCGGGCAGAAGCTAGTCTAAATTAAAACTAGTTTCATAAATCGCATTAGTTTTATGCAATAACAATATAAACAATCCACAGTTTAGGGGAAAAAAGAGTTAAGGCAATAAATTATTTATGACAAACGATACATCCACCATATAAAATTATGTCAAACGATAGGGAATCATATTCATTTGTAGACATTCCGAGGATATACCAAATACTTTCGACACCCAAAATATGCGCGATAGAATCAGTAGCCTATTTTACATTCTGTCGCATCCGCGGGACCATAAAATAAATAATAAAATAAAATAGAAGCGAGTAAGCGATGACTGGATCCGATCGTATCAGGTCGGGTTACTGCCAGGGTAACGAAACCTTCGGCACCCAAATATACCCATAAAAAATGATTTCAATATTAGGCATATTACTACCGAGTTAAAAGATCAAACTTTTCTAGCTAGGGACAAAAAATATCCCTAGAGATTTTTGATGTCGTGTAAAATCTTTTTTTTTCTTCCTGGTCAATAGTACCCGAAACCGACGAGCATGTATGAAGAGATTGATGAAAGTGCATGAAGCGAAAGTATGTCAGGATCGTAGCAAGTGGAACAAAGTAGCCTCAGACTAATCCTACGAGAAAGAGGCTTGACGTTATGTATGTTTGTTTTTTCTGACTGTATCTTTTGTTGATTGTTATTATACTGTCATCCATCCTAGATAGGTACCAAAGTTCAAGTCAATCCCATAATCAAACCCAGGACATGATTTTCTATCACTAGGCTATCTTTACTATAGTCTAGTTATAGTCGTTAATCAGTGATTTTTAAAGCTCATTTCTGAATGACATATATTGGTTCATATCCTTCTGACGGTGTCCAGCTTTTTCGCATACAAATAATTCCTAAACGGGCAAATGCTTTTTTCAGTAACTGTAAACTAATTAGCATTTATTTCAGAACTAACCTGTAGAATAGGTTATTGGGTTAAATAGGTCAACGTAGTTTGTTTTATAACATCATCATCATATCAGCCATAGGAACAATAAGAGTTTTCAATGATTCACGGTTAAGTTCATTCGAAATATTAATATTATAAACGGGATATGAACCGCGATTACCTTTATTGAGCTCCCGATATTCACCGATATTATTTTTGGTCGTTCATAATCCCGTTTATAATATTTCGAATGAGCCATAGGGACGGCCACTGTTTGACATAGACCTCCCCATACTTTATAACAATCCTAATATAATTACAGTTTCAGAAAAAATTAGTTTGCCCGTATGAAACGGTATGGAAATTAATCATTTGGGAATTAAATCTTTAAACTTTGTTCATGCACGAAGGAATGCAAACAAACAAAAAAGTATAATCCTTACGTTGTAAAAGGCATTTCTTGTTGGATTATACTCTTAAATTATTGAAAAAAAACGATACAAAGGTTGCCTACCCCTGCGCGGCATAGATCGGATCTCGGTTCGTTAGCCATATATCGAAGCCGAGTGTACCATTACAGTGCAATCGGGCTTGACTGTACTCAAGGTCCCTAAAGGGATAGACGCGTTTCGTCTCCAAGTACTGTCGGCATCAAAGCCTCTAGTGTAAGTTTTCACATATAAAAAAAAAAGTCTCAAACGCGTTCACGTAAACGTCTCAATTACTATGAAAAAATTGGCAGCGCCACTTGCGGATCGAAACGGCAACTAACAGGGGCCTTACCATGAAGTCCTAATTCCGACTCAGTTCAAGTTTTAGCTGTCACTTTTAGTATGAATCTGACAGCGAGCGGACCTAAACTGAAACCTGAAAACTGAACCTAAAATGCTACTACTCCGTATCTGATTTCTTAGACGATAAATTATAACATGTACCTATACCTATTACCTACCTGTTTGTTGTTATTTTACTACCTATTGTATTGCTATACCCCACCGGGGTACATGTGAAACTTCTTCATTCAGCATTAGTTACCATCTTTGTAATACCATGGCTGTAATACTTAAATAAATAATAAAAAAAGAACAGCATTAAGACGTCATGGTAGCCCCCCTTGTTCTCATGGTATTTGACATTTTAACGCAAACGCGTTCGAGGCGTATTTTGTGACCGAAAACCTACACTAAGCATACCTACAAGATACTTATATCCTACTTACTTCCTACTAATCACACTAATATTATAAAGGCAAAAGTTTGTGAAGTGGGTGTGGGTGTATGTTTGTTTCCTTCTTCACATTGAAACAACTGGACGGATTTTGATCAAAATTAGAACGGAGATAGCTGGTACCCTAAATTAAAACATAGGCTACTTTTTATCCCGGAAAATTGTAATATCCCGCGGGATAGCAATAAACATGTCAAAGGCAGCTGCCTGCGGTCACTATTTTGATTCCCTTTTCCCATACGCCCACAATCATGCTAAACGTGGCCTTTAGGTCTTGTTACTAAGCTCTATCTACCCCGTAAGTGATAAAGACGTGATTAATTTGTATGTATGTATGGATGGGGTAGGCAGAGACTACTTTGTTCCACTTGCTACGATCCCGACATACCTCTTTCGCTTCATCCACATTCATCAATCTTCATACATGCTCGTGCCTACCCTTGTGGGAGAGGCGTGACGGTATTTATGTATGTATGTATGTCTGTGACGTGCCCTGAGAACGGCACCAAATGACGAATATCAAATATTTGAAGTTGAATTGGGTTAAGCTGGATCTCAGCGGAAGCACGAAGTATGCTCGTGTAGACAAGTATCTCATATATACACACACTAGCTGTTGCCTGCGACTTCGTCTGCGAATTCGTTTATCGCTATCCCGCGGGAAATATGCAATTTTCCGGGATAAAAAGTACCCAAGTAGCAAAATTTACTCTTGTAGGTATTCTAAGATTATGTCTTATAAAACTCCTATATACCAATGTGAAACCACATTTGGGCGCACTTTATAGGAGGATTTAGTCTTACAGTCTACGTATTATTATCCTATGAAGTGCACTTTACTCTTACAATGGGATTTCTACTCGTGCTTGTAGGATTAAATGATCCTATATAGCTCCTACTAATGCATTATGTAAGCTCATTTAGTCCTACAGCGATCTATTGTATGGTGCTGTAGGAGTATTTAGTCCTACAGCGATCTGTTGTATCGTGCTGTAGGAGTATTTAGTCCTACAGCGATCTGTTATTATGGTGCTGTAGGAGTATTTAATCTTACAGCGATGAATTTAATGCCCTACTAAGAGTCGAGTGCCCTTTTTTCTGTTAGTGTTGCGTGTTATTAATGGTATGCTAGTTTGTGGAGTGAAACAATTAAAATACTATTAGCAAAATGTAAGTAACTTTTGACTCATTAAATTTACAAAGGTGTGTTTTTATGTGCATGTATTAGTTACGTACAAGAAATCAACTTGGTAAATTAATTTTATCGATAATGTTCTTGATTTTATACAATATATTTTCGTGCCCCCTATTTTAATTGTAATATTTATAGTAATTTATTATTTAAATAAATGATTTTTACAAAACATACTTAATCAGAACTATTATCAGTATTAAGCTCCTGGATAGTGCTTTTATAGAAATACACAAAATGGCTGTGATGACTGCGCAACGGAGATTCTTATAACAGAATGCATAAGACAATTCAAAGTAAAAACATACTTATAAAGTTCTTACAGCTTGCTGATATAGTGCAAGTAATCTTACAGAAACAAAGATTAAGTCAAATCGATCCTACAACGAGTCATTCTATATGTACTGTTTCTATGATATTTGTAAGACTAAAACACCTATTGGAGCATTAAGCATGATACTAATAGGGGTAAACGTCTTAGAAAATGCGCTTATAGGATCAAAATCACATACTCTAATAAAAGCATTATAAAATGCATTTAAAAGACTATGTGTCTAACAAGAGTCGTATAAAGTTATCCTATAAACGTTCTGTAGTCTATGTAATAGGAGTAAAGTATCTTATAGCTAAAATCGTCTTATAAGGTGCAGATATAAAATTATTACTCTTAATCAGGAGCTTTATAATACAACTATAAGAATTTTCCTACAGCAGATTTGAAAACACTTTTATAAAACTGATATAAGAGGTATTAGTCTTACTATAGGAGTACTTTGCTACTTGGGTAGCCTATGTGCTATTCCAAACTTTTCTCTATCTATGTGCCGAATTTCATCCAGATCCGTTGGGCCGGTCTGGCGTGATTGAATAACAAACAAACATCCATCCATCCATCCATACTTTAGCATTTATAATATTAGTTAGATTAGATTGAGTTCAATAGATCAAGCAAATGTGCCAATAGTAACGCCGGCGCTGTACAAAAGCAGACACGATTGTTTGACATCCCCGTCACTAACGAGTCTTTGTGTTTCCATCCAATTGAGCTGCGTCGCCGATTGTACACACAGCAAAACTATTCGGTATGCACCCTAGTTGTCCATGTGTGTCATTCTATACACTATATATATTTTTTTTTTTCAATTTATAACTATCTCAAAACCAAATCATGACTACTTCAAACAAGAAAAAAAGAAAGTAAAAGAACAAAATAAGAAAATAAAATCATTGTTTCAAATTGTTTATTACAACATTTAAGTAATTATTATTACCATAAGACTATAACTAATTAAATTAGCAAAATAAAACTGCATGCTTTTCCTTATAATATAACAGAAGAAGAACAACATTTATTCGTAAAATAACACACACTATAGTGACCAGTATGATTTAAGGTTAATTAAAAATTTCTGTTACAAACATAATTTAAAATTACAATACAAATGGTAAATTGAATGCGCACCACAAAAGGGCTATTTTTAAGATTAAATTTATTCGAATTAACAAGGGTTTTGAAAAGAGTATCATTTATAAGAATTTCCGATTTATTAAGTTTACTTAAGTCTGAGCAAGATGAACGAAACGTTTTATTTGTTGAGAAATAAAGTCAGTGGTGAAATGAATCGACATGTTAAATGACAGCCATTAACAATAACATCATTCCACACTGGATTAAATCTCCACTTTCAAGTGACTAAGCTACCTAAATTTGCTTTGGATTTTATATCAGATGGATCCCAGTTAATAACAGTTAAGGAATCTTGTTGGGTGCTCAGCCAGTCTTTGACTATGACACAATAACATTGTTATGCACGAAATAGGTCACACATCACTTTTTTTTAGCACTGTTATTACGACCCCCAACCCACTAACTCACAAATCCCATGGTTGACATCCAAGCACTTTTCGCCACAAAATTTTTCGTCCATCTTTTTCAGACGTAAATGGTTTTTCATCACTAAAAATCACTACATTATTACCTATTCGAATCAAAATTATAAATATTCACGATCAAAGTTCATTCTGTTTCTTCTATGCTGGCTGATCCGTTGAAGCATTTTTTTTGCTGGTTTACGAGTTACGACAATGCTATCCTGCAACATGCAGATGAAGTCGCACAGTTTACAACGTAGGTAACATTGTCTCTCGTTGATGTGAAATAGGTCCCTTTAGCGTGTGCGGCAACTACTTATGTCCAAATGGCGTGAAGATGAGACTTCTTGTTTTGACACAGAAGGAATATTCTTATCGTGCCCGAAGTCTGCATAACGGTGAATCGATAATTGAAGTCTTCTGCTGCAAAATAAATGAAGTTTAATAAAAAACATTCTTCGTCAAAGAAAGTTATTTGAATACATTACGGATACAATAATAAATCATTGTTTTTAACACCATGAAGAAATTTGATGTAAAATAAGAAGTAATTATTTTATCAGACACTTTGTCTACTTACTGATATCAATAAACGCCTTGCGATTCCTTATAGAAATATTTTGTTCGTAAAGAACAATAATTTCTGCTCTTTTCAAAAATGATGATGACTATCCATATTTTGCAAATCACAAGGTATTTCAAAGGCCAAATTAAACAGTTCGTTGTTGTAAAACCACTTGTAAAACAAGGCGTAACGAATGGCGGCTAGCGTTGACAAATTCATATTACTAATAATTTGAGGGTAGAATATACTTTATATTGTTAGACGACAATGAATAAAATGTGCATCGTCTAGCAAATTTCAACCTTATTTTAAAGCTCGTTAAACAACTATTTACACATTGCAAATGCAGTAGTCACAGTTTGGACGTAGTAATTCATAAATTCACCAACTATATTAAATGTCTCGCTGGCTCAGCGGTCACAAAGGCAAGTCGAATACTTGATTTGTGCACTCGCTCTCTAGTGAACCGAGTTCGAATCCTAGAAGAAATGTCATTTTTGGATGTTATTTAAATGGCGATGCTGGTTGTAAGGAATATTGGTTGGAAATGTTGGAATTGAATCTCAGACCAGACTTGATGAGAAATAAAAATATAACACGTTGAATCAGTGAGATGGTAGCTACTACGCTGGTAATAATAGTTCAATGCGTCAGATTGCATAAATTTAAAGATTCAAGGTCAAAGTAAGACTCGATCCGGGGTGCCTCTCTTGCCTTACACTTGCGATGACAATATCCAATGTAAGATAATAATGTAAAATGTTTTTAGGAAAATGCAAAAATAAAACAATACTTTTACATTATTTTTGTAGAATTAACTTAAACCGGAGATATTGAATTTTTAAACCTTTGAGCCAGGCACGATACCAAGGGGATTTTTTAGTTTAATTTGTAATTATTTTTAACTTAGTTTATTATAAACTAACTAAAATAGTTGCAACTTTCTTCATTGTTATTTTATAGTTATTGTTGTTATTTATATAATAAATAGGTAATTTACAGCGACATTACTTATTTATCTTATTACTAAAAAAAACTGTACTGAGAGGGTAGATATACGATCGAACTCACTCACACATTCACATGTGGATTCTACGTAATATTCATGTCGGTACTCAACACATAGACGACGTTTGTGTGCGTGCCTATGCTTACCGAATTATTTTGCTGTGTGTACACCGACGAGTGCAAACATGATTAGCGAGAGATTTATGATGCTACTACGACGCCACTCATGCGCGCGCGACGCGTCAATAGCCCATTTATTAGACACAAGAATTGCATGCAAAGTACAGGGTCCTTACCATGACGTTTCAGTTTAGGTTCGCTCGCTGTCAGATTCATACTAAAAGTGACAGCTAAAACTTGAACTGAGTCGGAATTAGGACGTCATGGGGGCCTACCATGACGTCTTAATGCGATTCAGTTGAGGTTCGCTCGCTGTCAGATTCATACTAAAAGTGACAACAAAAACTTGAACTGAGTCGGAATTAGGACGTCAGTTCGCTCGCTGTCAGATTCATACTAAAAGTGACTGCTAGAACTTGAACAGGTGCGGGTGGTAGTGGTAGGGCCTTGTGCAAGGTCCGTCCGGATCGCTACCACCATCTTACTCGCTAATCCTGCCGCTAAGCACCAGTGCTGGCACTGCAGTGTTCCGGTGTGGAGAGTAAGGCAGCCGGGGAAATTACGGACACAAGAGGCATTTCATCTAAGTCCTCTAGGTTGGCAACGCATCTGCAATCCCTCCGGGGTTGCGGGTGTCTATGGGCAGTGGTGATCGCTTACCATCAGGTAACACACTTGCTCGTTTGCCTTCCTATTCACATAAAAAAATGGGACGTCATGGTAAGGCCCTCGGAGGCCTACCATGACGTCTTAACGCGATTCAGTTTAGGTTCGCTCGCTGTCAGATTCATACTAAAAGTGACAGCTGAAACTTGAACTGAGTCGGAATTAGGACGTCATGGTAAGGCCCCAGATGTACTATTTAAACCGGTTAAACTGAATGGGACTCCTCTTAGGGTGGTTCAGGAATTTAAATACCTGGGGCACTGGGTCACTGCGTCTCTCTCCGACAACAAGGATGTTGAAAGGGAGCGTAGGGCGCTGGCAGTCAGGAGTAATATGTTGATCCGTAGGTTTGCGAGGTGTACTAAGAACGTAAAGATTACTTTGTTCAAGGCATACTGCCAGTCATTTTACACCTGCAGCCTGTGGTTGAATTACACTCAAAAGGCTTACAGCGCCCTACGCGTCCAATACAACAACGCATTCAGGATGCTGCTGGGGCTGGAGAGGCGCTGCAGCGCGTCAGGGATGTTCGCGGAGGCGCGCACGGACGGCTTCCACGCGATCATGCGCAAGCGCGCCGCGTCCCTGCTGCAGCGCCTCGGGGCCAGCTCCAACAGCCTCCTGCGCACTGTGGCAGAGCGCCTGGACGGCCCGTTCTTTTGCCACTGGAATGGCTTGCATGTCGCGATCAATACCTAGATATTGATCGCGACATGCTGGCTATAGCTAGTGTTAATTTGTTCCTTTTTTAATGTGTATGTGCTTACTAACATAATAATAAGACATTGTAACTAACAAACTATGGATTTTTTATCTGCAATAAATGATTATTATTATTATTATTATAATTCTATATGATGAACACAATGATGACATGTATTATGAATTATTATGAATAAATAATTATGAACTATGATCTATAGGCCCTATTTAGGGCTCCTCTAGAGTCGGAACTCGCGCTCTGAGTGTTCCGTGCAAATTCGGCTAGTGAATATGAAATCGAGTGTTTGTAGAGCCCAGGGCCTTACCATGACTTCTTAATGTGATTCAATTCCGACTCAGTTCCGGTTTTAGCTGTCATTTTTCACGTATGGATTGGACAGCGAGCGAACCTAAACTGAATCAGAATTGAATAGCATTAACACGTCATGGTAAGGCCCCGCTCCCAAGGAAAATGTAGACAGTGTGAGGTTATTTCATATTGGTCACCAGAGATGAACAAAATGGTTTTACAAAAGCATTGAAATACAAAATGCAAAATACTTTTCAGATTTCCTATTTCAAATGCAAAATACCAAATAGCTTTGCGTTTTGTATTTCAAATGCTAAATGCAAAATAGGTATTTTCAAAATACTTTTTCAAAATAAAATACCTTTTGACCAAATCGAATGATATTTTTATTTATTTTAGGTATTTATCATGAGAAATAGAATAGAGATACAATGCCGAGCCAAATGGCACCTTATGCACGACATTTTGGTCATATTTATCAGTACGCGTATCAATAAATTCTGTTATGTTATTAATAATAATAATTAGCAGGCGCCTCTATCGGTCAAATTCGGTAAAACAAGCGTCATTCGTTCATTTCATTTTGTTTCACTTGTAATGTTGGCTAAACTTAATCACAAAGTATTTTGCATTTTGAAATGAATATTAAAAATGTAAAATACATCTCAAAAGGTATTTCAAATAAAATACAAAATGCTTTTTACTAAAAGGCATTTAAATGCAAAACACAAAATAGGTATTTTGCATTTTGTATTTGCATTTTAAATAGAAGTATTTCAAATAAATCGCATCTCTGTTGGTTACTTAATCTATAGTTCATAGTTGCTTTATTAATACAATAATTTATATTAAGTAACATGTAAATTCCGTTACCTAAAACAATAAAACAAAAAATAATAATTGAAAGCAAATAAAATCAAATAGTTTGGTAGTAAGCAATCAATAAATCAATTTGAATATGAATATAGAAAAGAATCATCATCATCAACACGGCCATTTGCTGATCCAATCTTGGATGTAAGGCCTCTTCCCTCTTCTTCCACTCTTTGATTTTATAAAATAAAATAAAAATAATAATAATAGTTAATTTAATTTCTCACGTTAATTATAAAACCTGGCTGTGTGTTGCGTCTCCATAGTCCATAAATCATGGCTAGTTAAAAATAAAAGGCCGACCGGCAGCTTCCTAAGCCTTTTAGAAAAAGTATTGAACTGTCAAACGGTATTGTTCCGTTTTCAAACTTCAATTCACACCTCGTTCTTTGTTCCATTTTCAAATGCAGCGGGGTTCCTTTGGCAGTTATATAAGCGGTTTACGATTAATGCTTAGGGATAAACTTTTTTCACAATTTCTTTTCAATGGGACGCTAAAAACGCAATTCGCATTTTGACTTGTTGCAAATTAATGCTTTTTGTGAAAATATCCGAAATCAATTTCCCCGCCATATGTTTAATTTTCGAATTTTTCTATGTGTTCTAATTTTCAGTGTCGTTTAGAAATTAAAATCAATTTCGATATTTTCACACACATACATAAATCAAATCTAAAAACCAACCTTCACATGTAGCAGTTGGAATTCGACGATTTTACTGAATTCCTTTGGGAATATAATATGTATAATAAAGCTTCTGTGTCTGTATAGGTACACTTTATTTCCCTTGGTCACCAACTCCAAAGAACCAGTCTACATACAAAATTTCATCTACATCCGTCCAGCCGTTTTAGCGTGAAATAACAAACACAGACAAACAAGCAATTCGTATTGGTATTGATTGATGAATAGAAAGCCAGCGTTTGACGTCTCTATCAAAGATGGCCGCGGTTTTTCGGACCTTATTGAACATTGTGTTAAAATGGGTCAGCGAATTTGTTTGAGCTACCGTTCTTTGTATAATACAAAGCGTGACAGTTATTTTATTAAGGAGTTTGTGAAACCTTTTTTTGTCGCCTGTGGTGTTTTTAAAGTGGCGTGACAGGTGTTGACTTTTATGGCTGGAAGGCTTTGTAGCCAATGCCAGCCAGATGCAAATAAAAAAAAATGTTGAGTTTCACTTTTCTGGTGAACAGGCCAACTTCTAAATTCGATATTTGAAGCTCGTCTTGTACCGCGACGCTCGCACTAATAGTCATTAATTTGAGAGTGAGAAGGACGGCAGGAAAAAATATTTTCGGAGAATTTCGTAGTAGCGCCCTAAATAACGTGTCAGCTTAGCGGATACTCTTTGACAAGTGTCATTATGAGTAAAGGGTATTGTTAAGAACTTGATATTAAACTAATAAGTGTTTTTAGAAGAATTACAATTGAAGAGAAAGTTTTTTAAATATGTGTGGAACAATATTTATTTTCTGTATAATATATCAGTTGCAAAGTGAGAATGACAATTCACAGATGGTAAAAGGCCATGGGTGAAAATCGTAGGAATCATAATTAAGTACTAGCTGTTGCCAGCGACTTCGTCTGCAAAGAAAGAACTCGTTTATAGCTATCCCGCGGGAACTACGCCATTTTCCGGGATAAAAAGTAGCCTATGTGCTATTCCAGACTTTTCTCTATCTATGTGCCAAATTTCATCCAGACCCGTTGGGCCGTTCTGGCGTGATTGAGTAACAAACAAACATCCATCCATCCATCCATCCATACATTCATCTATCCATACTTTCGCATTTATAATTATTAGTTAGATAGATGTAAGTTTTAAGTCAATCTAACCAATAGAACATGTCAAATTTGCCTTACAAGATTAGACTCAAAAATAATACAATGCAAGTAAAACTCAAGCTTATAAAAACCTACAGAACCCGAACTAAAACAATTTTATAATTTTAATTCGTAACCACAGCCAAGCCCGCCTTTTTTAGCCTCTCGAGCGAAGGAAACCGCTCCATGCAGCCGGGACTTTTTAAAATTCCAATTTCATATCAAGAGGGCTTCTGTTATATTTTTATTGTTTGTTCGGATGGTGGCAAAAGTGCCATGCTTTAAGTGGATTGTAGAGTTCAGGTATAAAATGCAAGTATTTTAAAAAGTTTGGCGGAGTTGGCGTTACTCTGTATTCTCGTCTCCAGTATTATATACCCCCTTTGCAAAAAAACGGGCACCCATGGTTTTTAAATTTTATGTGCATAAAAGCTTTCTTTATAAGCTTTAATGCCTAAAAATCTTGGGGTGTATTTGTGTTTTATATTATTACTAGCTGTTGCCAGCGACTTCGCCTGCAAAGAATTCGTTTATCGCTATCCCGCGGAAACTACGCAATTTTCCGGGATAAAAAGTAGCCTATGTGCTATTCCAGACTTTCCTTTATCTATGTGCCGAATTTCATCAAGATCCGTTGGGCCGTTCTGGCGTGATTGAGTAACAAACAAACATCCATCCATCCATCCATCCATCCATCCATCCATCCATCCATCCATACATCCATCCATCCATCCATTCATCCATCCATCCATCCATCTATCCATACTTTCGCATTTATAATATTAGTAAGATAAGATGATGAAAATGGCGTTAGCTTTCGAGCACGATTACTAGTATTTGTCCGCGTGCCTTGGTCGATTTTAATATAAAATAAAAAATCTGAATGACATCTATAAGATGACAAAGCAACCATCAAGAAAAACAAACGAATGACCCCTCTTTACATTTGGAGGGACTTGTTTGTTTATAAAAGCGTTATAGTTATTTAAAAAATAGTTATGTGAAAAAACATAGTGAAATAAAATAAAAAACGTCAAAATTATGCCAAATTTATGCCAATAATGCCTTACTTACATCATTTTTGGAATGGACTATACATATACATATAACATCAATAAGATTTCCTTATCAGCCACATATTTATGTAAGTACATACTTTTGCTGCACTGTCGCGGTACATACGAGCAGACAAGCGGTGCAGTTGATTGGCACAGTACAATTGGGCGCACAAGTGATACAATTAATCGCGGCCAATCACGGCCGACAGATCGAGTTAGCGTACAGTCGTAGACAGAGCGTTTTGGACGCATTCTTTTAGCTCGCTTCACCAGACAGAGATAGTTAACTATTAAAAATAAAGACTTAGGTATATAGTGAAACAACCTTTTCAATTTCAACTTCTTCTTCTTCTTTTTTTTCTTCTTTTTCTTCTTCTTAAAAAAAAATTCTTCGTAAAATTAAAAAATAACCCAATTTTACGCTAATAAATCAAATTTGAAAAAAAATACTTCCATCATTTTGGATAGAGTTAATAGGTACTAAGCCGTGGTAGCCTAGTGGTTTGACCTGTGGCCTCTCAAGCAGAGCGTCGTGGGTTCAAATTCAAATCCCGGGCTCGCACCTCTGAGTTTTTCGGAATTTATGTGCGAAAATTACATTTGTAATTTGCCATGAGCTTTTCGGTGAAGGAAAACATCGTGAGGAATCCAATACACGGAGGAGGCCTATGCCATGAGGCACGCCGAATTTCGCGACAATTTAATAAATAAATAACCACTAACTAATATTATAAATGCGAAAGTATAGATGGATGGATGGATAGATGGATGGATGGATGGATGGATGTTTGTTTGTTACTCAATCACGCCAGAACGGCCTAACGGATCTGGATGAAATTCGGCACATAGATAGAAAAAGGTCTGGAATAGCACATAGGCTACTTTTTATCCCGGAAAATTGCGTAGTTCCCGCGGGATAGCGATAAACGAATTCTTTGCAGACAAAGTCGCTGGCAACAGCTAGTAAAAAATAAATGACAATAACAACAACAACAACATGTACTTACTAAAATTGTAGCGAATTCGCAATAAAAAGGCTTATAAATAGATAAATAATACACTTCAAACTTGTGGATCGATTTTTAGTAATGGCTAAGAACCACCGCAAGTAAATAACTGACTTTCGAATGAAAAAACCGCACCGAAATCGATCCACACATACATTTATAACACCCGTAATCTTTTTGCGTCAGGATTTACAAAACCGGCCAAGAGCGTGTCGGGCCTCGTTCCGTTTTTGCCTGTCACAATATGTGGATATTATGAACATAAAAAATGTCTTCACAGACGGATGGACAGACGGACGGATAGATAGACGGACAGCGTAGTGATGTTATAAAGGTTCCTTTTTTACAGGTACAGAACTCTATAAATAAATCGGTTGATTCGCTAAGCAGTTACGAACGAACGTAACATACAGTAGGCTTATTGTCTAACTCGCTCGCAATCGCCATCGTGTTCATTTTGACAGTTCATGTACGGGCTGACAATTGGCATCGGAATCAGCGAGCTGTCACATTCATACAAGAACCGTCAAAATGAACATGATGGCGATCGCGAGCGAGTCTGCAGATCAAACATAACCCCGGGGCTTCTCCGCAGTCGGATGATTTAATGAACCGACTGTGAGTGCGACAGTATCAGCGTTTTGCGAGCGCGTGTCCTCTGTCCATCACACTTAGCTCCCTGTGCCACCATATGGATTCCAATGGCTTTATTCTATTACTTTCTACTGTAGCTTCATCCTCATCAATGACCTACGTGACCACCACTACGCTTAATGTAGGTTTACATACATATATCACGTCTAATTCCCTTACGGGGTAGACAGAGCTTTTTTTTTAACGGAGAGCAAATCTTTATAGATGCCTTAGGCACGGGGATGCCCAGGGGTATGTGGAACACCCCCCGAAGGGGTATACCCGAACTAAAAAATCTCCGGCGTTGCCTCAATCCGGTGTGATGGGGACGCAGCGGGATGCCACTAGGGTTTCACCACACGCGCCCCCCCCCCCCGGTGGCCCCGGCTTCCGCCAGGACCGCGCCAAAGGGAGGGCCTGTACGCTGGACCCGTCTTCCCTTAGATGATGAGGCCGTGCACTGCAGGTACTTAATGCACGGGGTAGACTAAACGGAGTAGACAGGGCCTGAGGTAACAAGACCTAAAAGCCACATTAGCATGATTATGGGCGTATAGGTGGTAAGACGGTGGCGAAACCATAGGGTGGCAGGGCTGGCAAAATGCCAGGGGCCCCCAGCTCTACGGGGCCCCGAACTGGCTTGGCCTTGAGCGCAGAAGGGAAGATGCACTTCTTTATAGTGAGGAAGGGCTACAACTGATGAATTTGCCGCGGGCCCCTGACGTTGTAGTTACGCCAAGGGGAATCAAAATTATAGTGATGGGTTGCTAGCATCACCTATAACATGATTTCTAAGATTTTCGCCAGTTCCCTCTGGGCTTTTAGTATACCATCTGCGCGCATTCAATTCCGCATCAATCCAATGGTAATTCGGCCGACTTTTTACGAGTGTGTCCATAAGAGGCTCCGAAAACATGCAACATGCATGCACCTTCGACCTTCCTCATATTCATTTCGATGTGTAAAATGTGCACTCGCTCCAAACAGCATTTGGCTGCGGATTATGCAAGGCAGCCATTAAAATATGCTCACTAAATCATGCAACGCGGTAACCACACGATTTATATTTAACTCCGGGAGTTGCGGACGGTTTTTAATCTTACCCCAATCTTCAACTTACCCCAACGCACTATACCGGTAGGCTTATTGTCTAACTCGCTCGCAATCGCCATCGTGTCCATTTTGACAGTTCATGTATGGGCTGACAATTGGCATCGGAATCAGCTAGCTGTCACATTCATACGAGAACTGTCAAAATGAACACAATGGCGATTGCGAGCGAGTTAGACAATAAGCCAAACATAGAATGTACCATGTTGCTTCTTTTCCCGCGCCGATAGTAAAAGCCCAGTGAAAATCTGGAGAATCATGTTATAGGCGATGCTAGCAACCCATCACTATTTTGATTCCCCTTGCCTATACGCCCACAATCGTGCTAAACGTGGCCTTTTCGTCTTGTTACCTTGCTGTCTACCACCCCAAGCAACATTTTGGCCTTATAACTTGGGGTTACATAGCAAAAAGGTCGAGTAAGAGTCCTGTAAAGGTTTTAGCAGTGACTGTTTGTCGTATAAAAATAAAAGCCTTTGTTGATCTTTCTTGCTCTATAAGCTTATATAGCCAAATTTGTCCTACTACGTAAGGGATATAACGTGATTTTGTATGTACGAGTAGGTATGTATTGATCGGTGTTTAAAGTTAACCTCGTAAAGGGCGCGAATAAATTTTGAATTAAATCATTAAATGAAAAAAAAAATTAGATGTGTTCAGTAGAATTAAACTAACCACGTAACCACCTGCTGAAATATCTCAGATACCCGCCTCTTCAGTCCTCTTGAGACCATGGATGCAATGTCGCGTCCGAAACGTCGAGGTATTTACAATAGTTATTTGTTATGCAAGGCTGCAAAGTTTTTGTTTGGCGCGAGTGCATGTATTGAAACCCGAGCAAGCGAAGGATTCTATGATACTCGCTTCGCTCGTGGTTCAAAAGAAGAATCCTGAGTTTCGCGAGGGTTTCAAGGCACGAGACACTAAACAAACTTTGCTGCCGAGCGAAACACACAATTTTTCACCTCACTACAGCGAGAAAAATGGTGGATGGAAGAATTTCAAATTTCTAATTACTTGAGTATATGAGTAGGTGGTCGTGGTGGAATGGTGGTCCACCCGAGAGGGGAAAAAGCACTTTTCCACGCAGATTTTTAAGGAGAAAGACAGCTCTTTCGAGCACGCGAGGTGAAAAAATACTTTTTATTTAGGCACGTGATTAAGTCCCGTTTTCATTATAATAATGTGTGAAAATCGCGAAAGTTTGAATCGATACATCTCTGATTCTTTTTATGGCACAGTGTTTCGTACATATTGTCCGAGATTTCGTACATATTGTCTGGCTGTTCACAGAGGGGTGCTCGTTCCGACACTAATGAACGGTAGCGAAAGTTGGGTATGGCAAAAGAAGCATGAAAGTAGAATAAATGCAGTAGAAATGAGAGCGTTAAGAAGTATGGAAGGTATCACTGAAAGATAGAATAAGGAATAGTGTGATAAGGGAACGTGCTGGTGTGAAAGAAGATATAGTGACTAGGATAGAAAAAAGTATGCTTAGTTGGTTTGGTCACGTAGAGAGGATGGATGAAAGAAGATTAACTAAACAGATTTATATGGTGAGTGTGAATAGGTGCGTTGGGAGAGGAAAGCTTAGACGGACGTTCCGTGATCAAATTGAGGACGTTTTGGAAAAAGGCCAGGTCAAGAGTACCCGAAACCGACGAGCATGTATGAAGAGATTGATGAATATGGATGAAGCGAAAGAGTATGTCAGGATCGTAGCAAGTGGAACAAAGTAGTTTCTGCCTACCCCTGTGGGAAAGAGGCGTGACGGTATGTATTTATGTCCGAGATTCTTACCGCTAGGCTATCATTTTAAGAATTTTTACTCTCATTTTATCCGTCGTTCGTCGGCACGCGTGGTCACTGAGTCCATTAGAGGCCGCAGATAAGGTAATTGTATGGTCTTGAGTGTATCATTACGGGACGGTTTGAAATGGTTCGTGCAACTCGGAGACGTTGAAAGTAATCCCAACCATCTCACGGAGCGTCCAGTGTGTGGTGTCATTTAAAACATTGTTTCAAAACTTAGTACCGTCCGACGCGGGTAACTTTGGACATCGATCACTACATACATACATACATAAATCACGTTTTTATAATAATAATAATAATAGCAGATGTAATTAGACAGATGGGGCACCAAGAAACAGTAAAAATCGTCCCCATAATTATTTCCTCAACTGGTATTGTCCCAAAAACCCTGAAATCAGCACTCAAGTTATTAGATCTTCACGACAACACCTACATACCTCTACAAAAATCAATAGTTTTAAACACCTGTTCTATAGTACGCCGCTTCTTTAACCCAACTTCCCTACCGATACATCATAATAACCAAGAAGACGAAGACATAGACTCGCACACAACCACCCAACACAACATACACACACATTCACACAAACACATAACTAACACAATGGTACCATGATACTTGGCGTACGCCCGTATCATGGCCAAAAAAAAATCCGACATTAATGTCGAGGTCAAAATTCATTGAAATAATAATAATAATAATCATTTATTTCGGAAACATCCATAATTTGTTGTTTTTTTTTTATTTGATTTGATTTTTATACCTACGCGGTAAATTCTGAAATTAATTTATTTGGCCAAGTAACATCAGTCACAATTGTCGGAGCATTCCTTCGGCTTTTATACGTGAGTTATCCGTTGTGTTGTAATTATGTGTGAGTCTCACGGTAGTTTCATGTTGAAAGCATTACTTACTTACTCCCTCTCTCTTCCAGGAAGCAGTATGACATAATAGCGATGCGCCTGGTTCTGGCGGCGTGCCTGCTCGCGCTGCTGGCGCTGCGCGCGCGCGCGTGTCCGTGGGCGTGCGCGTGCCGGCCCGCCGCGGCCGACTGCGCGCACCGCGCGCTGCTGCACGCGCCCAAGCGGCTGCCGCAGGACGCGCACCGGCTGTGAGTCACACATACACACTAGCGACAAGGATGACAGTATAAGCGACATGGGTCACATTACAGACACTATAAGCGACAAGGGGGGACATTAGAGACACTATAAGCGACATGGGTGACATTAAGGGCACTATAAGTGACTTGGGTGACATTAAGGACACTATAAGTAACTTGGGTGACATTAAGGGCGCTATAAGTGATATAGGGTGACACTACATACACTATAAGCGACATGGGGGACATTAGAGCCACTATAAGCGTCATGGGTGACATTAAGGGCACTGTAAGTGACATGGGGTGACACTACATACACTATAAGCGACATGGGAGCCATTAGAGCCACTATAAGCGACATGGGTGACGTTAAGGGCACTATAAGTGACATGGGATGACACTACATACACTGTAAACGACATGGGAGACATTAGAGATACTATAAGCGACATGGCTGACATTATGGGCACTATAAGTGACATGGGTGACATTACAGACACTATAAGTTACATGGGGTGACACGACATACACTATAAGCGACATGGGTGACATTAGAGACACTATAAGCGACATGGGTGACATTGAGGGCACTTAAAGTGACATGGGACAATACAATATAGATGTTTTTGACGTCTTGGTAACGTACATATATTTACCTATGCCCTTGACCGTACATGGAAGTAAAATTAAATTAACTACAAATTCTATCAACACCTCTACCTTCAAATAAAACCGCATGAGTTTCTGTATAGGTAACTATTTACTGTAATAAATTGTTGTTTGTGTAAAACAATGGTGTAATATTGAAACCGTGCGCGGTGAACGCCACAAATTAGAATTTGCGCGATGTAGACCGCTTTTCGTGAAAGCGAGCCCATAAAGGTACCCCACATAGTTAGATGCCGATCAAAGGACGCGGAAGTAGGGGCCGACTTAGGCCGAGAATTTATGGTTTCGGTTTTCGGCGAATCGTATAGTTCATGATTACAAAAACGGATAACTCACGTACAAAAGCCGAGTAATGCTCGACATGTTTCGGACTAATCCGTAGACCTTCCTCATGGAGCGCTCGCCCCGGCGGCAGCGAAACGAACAATGCGCAAAATAAAGACAATGAGGAAGGACTCCGAAACAGTCCGAGACATTTCGAGCATTACTCGGCTTTTATACGTGAGTTATCCGTTTTTGTAATTATGATTGAGTCTCACGGTAGTTTCATGTTGAAAATCGTATAGAGTCTGGCAAACAAAAGCGTGACCTGGATTTTTTTTTAAAGTTTTAATATGGCAACATTATTTCTCTGTCAAAGGCAAGTCATAGCCTTGTCAGTATTTTGTGAAGTCAATTATTTTTCATTTGTAATTGCCGTAATTATGGGTAAAACAATAAAAAGTAATGTGCGAAAGCTGCTACATACCATGATCAGTAAGTTCAAGCAAAAACAAGAGGAGAAAGAAGTTGTTTTCCAAGAGAAACAACAATGTTACTTCTGTATACCTTTTTTCTGTTTTGATTGTTAAATGTGGTGTTCAATAATAGTACATTACTGCAGAGGCCGTGAAGTAAGGGATTGCAGGACGAGATTGGGGTACACGGCCGAGTCGTAGACGAGGCCGGATAAAGCGAGTCCTGCAATCCCTGTTTCCGGCCGAGGATTGTATAGTGCTTTTCTCAAGCAATGCGAGGAAATCAAGTAAAAATTGTTTAACTAGCCGCATTTTTAATTTTTGAAACATGCCATTTGAACAAACTATTGCTCGCGCCATGTTTAACCGCACACCCGCCCCGCGCCGCCGCGCCGCACCGAGCGCACCCGCCGACCGCGCCACATTACTTCTTGGCCGAGGCCGTAAATGTGAACTTCTTGGCTTCATTTCGACCGTACCACATTACTTCTTGGCCTAGGCCGTAAATGTGAAACTTCTTGGCTTCATTTCGCGACATTAACGCGTACATTTCCGAGCATGCTTGAGAAAAGAGTTATTGTATTGTATTGTATTGTAATGTTTACATGCGATGTCGGGTTTTTTAGGTTAGTACCTATGACTATGTAATCTTAATCCTTGTTGGTTGATTATTTGATATATTGACCAATAATTATGATGATGATGATACCGTTGATGATAATCTTGAAGATATTCAAGGAATCTGCGAAATAAAAAACAGTTAGTACTTAATACCACATGTACCTATTTTTTTTGAATTTGCCGCGTTTTCTCAGGTCACGCTTTTGTTTGCCAGACTCTAGTTAATTAAATAAATAAATATCTTCGAACAGTTAAATTGACACCAATTGACCTAATCCCAAACTACTACTAAGCAAAGCTTGTAATACTATTTGTATAGGTACTTATCTTATCTGTGTGTCGTTTCTCGAGTCACAGACGGTTCTGGCTGAAAATCAGTGCTGCAGGTGTCCAACACCTCAGCGTAATGCTGAACCAGCGACCGTTTCAATTTTGCGAAGACACACTCGTTAAATACACTGATGATCTATTTTGATGTCTGTTTTATGTTTAATTTTTGTACAATTGTGTGTATGCTCTATTTGTGTATCTTTCAAAAGAGAATAAAATGTCTTCTTTCTTTCTTTCCTGAGAAAAAGGGTCTTGTTCTTGACATATAGACAGACAGACGGACAACGAAGTGAAGACGACCGGATAGCCTAGTGGTTAGTGACCCTGACTATGAAGCTAGAGGTCCCGGGTTCGAATCCCGGTAGGGGCAGATATTTGTATGATGAATAAGAATGTTTGTGCCCGAGTCATGGATGTTGTATCTGTTTAAGTATGTATTTTTTTACATTATATAAGTATTTTTATCCGTTGCCTGGTACCCATAGCACAAGCTCTGCTTAGTTTGGGACTGGGTCAATTGGTGTAATTTGTCCCAAGTTTATTTGTTATCTTAACAATACATACATACATACATAAATAAATAACGTCTATATCCCTTACGGGGTAGACAGGGCCTATGGTAACAAGACCTAAAGGCCACGGTTAGCATGTTTGTGGGAGTAGAGGTGGAAAAAGGTATTAAAGTAGTGATGAGGTTGCTAGCCGCATCGCCTATAATATGATTCTTAATGTCTTATTAGTTCCTAACAGTGAAGTAAACTAATATGTACAACAATGAAATAATGCATAGACTGTCACCAAATAATCGGTATCGATTTTCGTCCTCTATTCACGAAACCGGTATCCGGTATCGGTCACCCATCACCCCAACTCTAGCATTGAAAGGCGTGAAACCCTACAAACTAACTATACATCTTACAAACTTGCGTATGTAGCTAATAACTACCCATTTACATACAAAATACTGGGCCGGGCGCGTTTTTAACCGCATCAATAACTTGGTATTATGAGTTGCGGTTATATTTTTCTATTTTCTACTACGTTTGGTGTATTAGTATAGGGTGGGTACAGAGTAGAGAAATTTTAGAGGCTGCTTTTGTATGTATGAAAAAAGTGTATGGATGTAAATACTTTATTATAGGTACGAAAATTCGCACGAACTGGACTCGCGCACCGAGGGTTCCGTACAAATTCGATAAGTTAATATTAGAGATGGGCCGATTACTTGCCGGCTAGTCGGGGAAATTGACTATTCGGCAAAAAATTACGACTAGTCGGTTGTTAATTATTTTTTTAAAAAGGGCGCATAATTAAAACCACTATGACTAAATCAAATGTCTTCTAAAGCAGTGGTGTTAGTGTTAGCAGAGCCCTACCTCATTAGCAAAATGTAGGCAGTGTGGGATCATTTCACGTGTCATCATACAGATACAGTCTGGCGGGTGACAGACAGACAAACAGACAGACGGCACGAACACAATTGCCCCTTGAAAGGATAAGTCCGCCTTTGTGCATGTATCTCAGTATTTGTCAATTGTATTTGTCTTGTTTGTGCACAATAAAGAGTTTACATACATACACACATACAATTGCCAAATAATGAGATACGTGTACCTACCAAGGTGAGCTTATCCCTTTAAGGGATCTTTTCCAGTTCCAGTCAAGCCAGTCCAGCCTTTCTATAACCTTTTATTGTATGTATGAGAAAGATAAAACGTATTAAAAAAAATACACATTTTTGTGGGTGATAGGACCTTGTTGTACGGATTCCTACTACCATATCACACGCTAATCCGGCCGCCAATCAGCAGTGCTTGCGCTACTGAGTTCCAGCGTGGATGAAATTACTGGCACATGATGTAGAATCAGAATCAGAAATGTTTATTATCATAGCTGTTACATAATACATAGTTAGGTACTAGGTATTCTCTTGGCTCTCTAGGCTGGCAAAGCATCTGCATTCCTTTGCTGTTGCGGATGCCCATGGGTGATGGTGCTCACCAACACGTGACCACTTGCTCGTTTGTCACTCTATATCACAAATCTAACTACCTAATATTATAAATTCAAAAGTATGGATGGATGGATGTTTGTTTGTTACTCAATCACGCCAGAACGGCCCAACAGATCTGGATGAAATTCGGCACATAGATAGAGAAAAGCCTGGAATAGCACATAGGCTACTTTTTGTCCCGGAAAATTCCCGCGGGATAGCGATAAACGAATACTTTGCAGACGAAGTCGCGAGCAAAACAACTAGTGAAATATAAATAAAACCAACTTAAATTCTGCATCAAGAAATTTCGACTCGTAAATTTTGAAGCCGTATTGGCAGTCTCTGTGTTTCTATACTCTGCGCCACATGTAACAGGGGGTAGCTGTATTATTTTCGTGTAATATCAATGTGTGTACAGTCGCGAGCTAAAGTGTTAACACTGTTATTAATAAAATATTGATTTAAGACAAGACAAGACAAGACAAGACAAGACAAACATTTTATTAGCTTTGATACAAGAGGATACAAGATCAAACCCTGTAAGGGCACTGCTAATTATATTTAAATAATTATTATAATTATTAACAATATTAACTATAAACTAATATTAATTAAACTATTATTAATTGTAATTTATAATAATACCTATACATATAACTTGAATTTGAATTCAACAAGAATCTTCAAAAAATTCGCAAAGGGTGTAGTAAGATTTCTCCAACAAGTATTTATGTAGTGTATTTTTAAAATGTTTAATGTCTTTTATATTTTGGATGAAGTTCGGAATTTTATTATAAATTTAAGACGGCTTCTTTTAAATACATTAAGTAAATGCTTTATTTAAAAAAAAAACGTAGTTTCTAACACAATTGACAAGTATAGTGATAAGATTACGAATAGAAAGTAGACACAAATTCTACTAATATTATAAACGCGAAAGTTAGTGGCGATGTGACGATGTGAGTGATATGTGTCTATATATATCTCCATTTATTATAAATGTGTTACATGTATAGTGTATTATTTCTTGTATTATGTGTATTAGTATGTATGTATTTTCACTACTTAGGTATATTAATATATATTCTAAATTGCACCACCTGCTCAGATCTGTTCTTTTCTCCGGTCCATTATGGTTGCCTGGTAGAGATCGCTCTGTAGCGATAAGGCCGCCTATTGTTACCTTATTACTTCTGTATACCTTTTTTCTGTTTTGATTGTTATATGTGGTGTTCAATAAAGAGTTATTGTATTGTATTGTATTGTATTAAAAAAGGAGAGGCCCCCGTGGCATAGTACCGCAAACGCTGGCATTCCCCCTTTGGACAGCGATACTAATAAAGATAAATTAAACACAATTGACAACATTTCATTTCTATAACACCTGAAAATGTATATATGGTTCGAAAGCATTTTGCCTCCTGATCACTGCAGTATGTTTATGTAATTTTAATATCGCTTATTATAAAAAATTAAAAATAATTAAAAATATGTCCTAATTTTACCAAAACTACCACAGGATAGGTGAGCCTTTGCTTTTTTCACGAGAAAAATTAAGCGATCATAATTTTGTATTTTTGACAACTTCAAAGTACAAGGGGGCAACTCTGAAATTCTATTTTCGAAGTTCGTTGCATACCTTCTCTCTCATTCTCAAGATAATGACTATTAGTATGAGCGGAACAGCACGAAGCGAACCTCGAAAATCGAATATTGGAGAATAGGGCCTGACATTGACAATTTGAAATTAATGTCAGTTTTTTTTCTATAGAGAAAAGACAAAGGGATAAGTGTGTATTCTGTGATAGTATCAGAGTTACGCCCTTTTAGAATAAGCACAAATTAATAAATTAAATACAAGCCCTAGCGAAAAAATTAAACTGTCAGCATGTTCATCTTTTCAAACAAAATACAGAGAACCATTAAAACTATAGGCTCAGAAATATGAAATGTTGTCAATCGGCCAAACACATTCCCTCGATGTGCTTTTACCATCTGCGCGGGATGAAGCAACTTGGTACATTCTATATTTTTCTTCGCTCCGAGACCAGCATGAAAGAGATACCAATATTATGCTGTGTAAAACTATTTTATAAGCACTTTTGGTCTCGCCTGTACCTAATATAAGGCTGGGTTCATATTAGCATCGTATTGGTGACTAGGGAGCGTCCACACTGCCAATATGTCTTTATGAGCTCCAAGATATGTTTGTTTTGTCATTACTTACACACATACACACACACAACGGTCATGTAACCCAGTAATATTATGGTGGAAATGATTATTTTAATAAGCAGCGGTTGCAATTCGTTTATCGCTATCCCGCGGGAACTACTCTATTTTCCGGGATAAAAAGTACCTATGTATTATTCCTGACTATTATCCGTCTTTGTTCCATATTTCATCCTGATTTGTTCAGCCGTTCCGGAGAAAAAGAGTAACAGACATCCATACATCCATATTATAACCTCACATGCCTACATTTTGTTTAGAACACTCTGCTAACACTGAATTTATACTATTTTTTTTTTTTTTATTTAAAAATTGCTTGCTAAATTTGCGCGGAACCCTCGTTGCGCGAGTCCAACTCGCACTTGGCCGGTTTCCTATCGAGCTACGGTACCCTAAAAGGAAACGATTCATATTCTTCTGTACATTTTCCGACACAACCCAAAGGGTAATAACGACATAAAAAAGGGAGTTTCCCGGAAATGTAAATTTAATTTTCCACCGGAAGTAGCTCGCGCAGTCAAGCGCGAACCCCCTTTGTGATACCGGTTACTTCCTTTGTTACCGGTTTTTACACGTGTCTCACATACGTACATACCGTCACGCCTCTTTCCCACAGGGGTAGGCAGAGACTACTTTGTTCCACTTGCTACGATTCTGAGATACCTCTTTAGCGTCATCCACATTCATCAATCTCTTCATACATGCTCGTCGGTTCCGGGACGTGTCTCACTGTGAAAATAAATAAGCCAGTATGTTGACAGTTGGAGTATAATTTCTAAACGACACTGAAAATTAGAACACATAGAAAAATCCGAAAAGTAAAGCTATGGCCGGGAATCGAACCCGGGTCCTCGTCATTCCGTGACGCGTGTTATACCCCTACACCACCCATAGGCAGGTGAGTAAGCCTCCGAATTTTTCTATCTGTTACCAACTGTCACGTGACTTTGTTACTATGCGAATATTTGCCACTAAGCGTCCTCTGTTTGAATGATGTGTCTGTACGACACAATTAAAAACTCGTGTGGAACATCGTCTCGTGGAGTTGGAGTCTATATTTTTTTTAGTAAGTAGTAATTTACAGCCCATCATCATCATCCTAGCGTTTTTCCCGGCATTTGCCACGGCTCAGCGAGCCTGGGGTCCGCTTTGACAACCTAATCCCAAGATTTGGCGTAGGCACTAGTTTTACACAAGCGACTGCCATCTGACCTTCCAACCCAGAAGGGTAACTAAGCCAGGGATTGGTCCGGTTTCCTCACGATGTTTTCCTTCAACGAAAAGCTCGTGGTAAATTTCAAATGTAATGATATGATGATGATGATGCGGTGATAAAAAAAGGCTAGGGTCGTATGTTTATCGCCCTCGCCTTTGGCTCGTGCGACAAGTTACTGCTATCTGAGACATTAATTATTTCACCACCCTAGTGTCATACTATAATACAACGAGGGAGTTTATTAAAATCTTTGAATTTAAACTGCCAGCCACTAAAAATACACGCGAGCCTGCGAGGCAGAGCTAGTTCAACATACTTCTTAACGCTTGAAGGAATAAACTGAATCCTGTTTATTCTCCGCGATATAAGGGATCTGTAGTCCTCCCCCCCCCCCCCCTGAAATCATGGCCGCAGGGTATCGCTACTGCGTCCATAATTTCGTTAAATCCAGGACATTCTATTGATTTACATTCCATCTAGGGAATGGTCGATTTAGGAATCATGTTATAAGCTAGCAACCCATCACTATTTTGATTCCCCTTTCCACCTATATGCCCACAACCATGCTAAACGTGGCCTTTACATCTTATTTATTTATTTATTTATTCATCTTATTACCATAGGCTCGGTCTACCCAGTACGTGATAAAGACGTGATGTATGTATGTACTCTAATTTAAAAGAAACAAAGGGAGAAACAAAGAGGTATGTCAGGATCGTAGCAAGTGGAACAAAGTAGTCTGTGCCTACCCCTGTGGGAAAGAGGCGTGACGATATGTATGTATGTATGTAACAAAGGGAGAGTACATAATATTTTACGTCACTACATACTATAAAACAAAGTCGCTTTCCACTGTCTGTCTGTCCCTATTTATGCTTATATCTTTAAAACTGCGCAGCGGATTTTGATGCTGTTTTTTTAATAGATAGAGTGATTCAAGAGGAGGTTTGTATGTATAATACTACGCAGATGAAGTCATAGGCAGAAGCTAGTTATCTTTAATTTAGAAATGAAGTGCACGTTACAGTTGCCGGCAAACATCTTGAGCCTGACCTTGAATCGCAGAAGTGAATTTAGCGTCACTTTGGTATAAAAGTACATGCGCGAGCTTACCCACAACACACCCACACAATACACAATGTATATTGTTATTTGAAATAAATTATGAATCATGAATTACCCCTTCCACGTCATTCTTGCTCAGGAAGTTTGCCGTAAGCTGTACAAGTGATTGTCACTTTAAAGTGTCCAATACTGGGCCCAAGGAATTGGGTTCATCACTACTTGGACACAAAGGAATACTTAACGGCTGTCCGTCTGTCATCAGCTATCTCTTACATATAGTTTTCAAAGGATTTAACTCTTCAACGTTTTTAAAAGTATCGCATTTAACTCTGTCTCTCGGTTTCCCATCACTAACGGCAACATCCGCCGTATTTAAGTTGTTGTATTTTGGTTATTTCAGTCCAGAATACCGTCGAAGTGTGGGTGATTTTTAGGGTTCCGTACCAATAAAGGAAAAAGTGACCCTATCTGCAGTTCCTTCTTTGGAGCTGTTAAAAAATTTACTCTCTTCTCAGAAGTCGACGCAAACCAAGGATACACGATACACTCATCAGAATTTTTCTGTTAGTCTTAAAGCGATTTATTTCTAAAAAATTAAGTCTTTTATTTATAACTAGCTTCTGCCCGCGACTTCGTCTACGTAGAATTACAAATACAAACCTTCCTCTTGAATCACTCTATGTATTAAAAAAACCGCATCAAAGTCGGTTGCGTACCTAGTTTTAAAGATCTAAGCATACACAGGGACAGACAGACAGTGGAAAGCGACTTTGTTGTGATATTATGTTATCTAATCTAACTAATATTATAAATGCGAAAGTATGGATAGATGGATGGATGGATGGATGGATGGATAGATGGATGGATGGATGGATGTATGTTTGTTACTCAATCACGCGAGAAAAGCCCAACCGATCTAGATGAAATTCGGCACATAAATAGAGAAAAGTCTGGAATAGCACAAAGGCCACTTTTTATCCCGAAAAATTGCGTAGTTCCCGCGGGATAGCGATAACCGAATTCTTTGCAGACGAAGTCGCTGGCAACAGCTAGTGAAGTAATAAAATAAACCAATCTAACCTAAACGACAAAAGGTATAGCGTTACAAACTTTTTAAAAGTCAATGAACAAAAAATATTTACCTTGCTACTCCGTTACTTACGTGTAAGATAACCAAGCCTATGCGAAATATATAATAATACTAGCTGTTGCCCGCGACTTCGTCTGCAAAGAATTCGTTTATCGCTATCCCGCGGGAATTTTCCGGGATAAAAAGTAGCCTATGTGCCAGACTTTCTCTGTCTATATGTGCCGAATTTCATCCAGATTCGTTGGGCTGGCGTGATTGAGTAACAACAAACATCCATCCATACTTTCGTATTTATAATATTAGTTAGATAAATGTTTTTACATGACTTTCAAATATCCTTTTAAAAATCTTCGTTTATTCTACCGTGTGGTCGCCCGCGGTCGCCCGCGGCTTCCGCGCATTGATGGCCACTTCCGCCATCTTAAGATAAACTGCTCTTCAGCTCGAAATATCCCCGCGATTATAATATAACGCATGTATCTGTGGCTTTTAGGTTTATTCCAATGAGATGATATGACATGAGGATAGTACAAGGCCTGCCTAAATATTTACGGAATATTTTAGCAGGTGATTCTTCTGGGTTTGAAGGTCAGATGGCAGTCGCTTCTGTAAAACTAGTGCCTACGCCAAATCTTGGGATTAGGTTGTCAAAGCGGACCCCAGGCGCACTGAGCCGTGGCAAATGCCGGGAAAAACGCTAGGGAGATGATGATGCTTTTAGCAGATGGTAAGGTTAATTTGGCTAAATAGCCCTGTAAATTTGTTTCAGGCATTTTTACATACATACATACATGCATATCGTCACGCCTCTTTCCCACAGGGGTAGGCAGAGACTACTTTGTTCCACTTGCTACGATCCTGACATACCTCTTTCGCTTCATCCACATTCATCAATCTCTTCATACATGCTCGTCAGTTTTGGGTACTCTTGACCTGGCCTTTTTCCAAAACGTCCCCAATTTGATCATGGAACGTCCGCCTAGGCCTTTCGCTCCCAACGCACCCAGTCGCACTCCCCATATAAATCTAGTTAATCTTCTTTCATCCATCCTCTCTACGTGACCAAACCAACTAAGCATACTTTTTTCTATCCTAGTCACTATATCTTCTTTCACACCAGCTGGCTTATTGTCTAACTCGCTCGCAATCGCCATCGTGTTCATTTTGACAGTTCTTGTATGAATGTGACAGCTAGCTGATTCCGATGCCAATTGTCAGCCCATATATGAACTGTCAAAATGAACACGATGGCGATTGCGAGCGAGTTAGACAATAAGCCTACAGCACGTTCCCTTATCACCACATTAGGCATTTTTATTTGTTGACAATAAAGCAGGGGCCTTACCCTGACGTCTTACTCTCTTACTGCGATACAATACAGACTCAGTTCAGGTTTAGCTGTAATATTTAGCATGGATCAGAAACCTTATTGTCTAACTCGCTCGCAATCGCCATCGTGTTCATTTTGACAGTTGTTGTATGAATGTGACAGCTAGCTGATTCCGATGCCAATTGTCAGCCCATACATGAACTGTCAAAATGAACACGATGGGGATTGCGAGCGAGTTAGACAATAAGCCTACTGGGGTTATCATGACGCTTAATGCAATTCAATTTTCCGATTCAGTTTGGTCGCTCCTATGATATATACTATAAAAAATTGAGGTAGATACGTCATAAGCGATCTCCCCGTGGCAAGCAAAAGTAAGGTAATCGCCTGACTTGTGTTTAGTCGCTGTCGGCGCGCGCAGAGGTCCTTATATGCCAAGTAACGGCAATAACGTTGCCATGTCCGTAAGGAGTTTTGTTCAGCTATAACGCGTCTATTAGTAATATGTCATCGAGTCGCTCGCTGTCAGATCCGTACTAAAAGTGACAGCTAAAACCTGAACTGAGTCCGAATTGAAACGCATTAAGACGTTATAGTAAGACTGGGCTCTAACCAATTCATTTTTATCCGCCTTTTTTAACTGGCGCCCATTTTCGCCCCGAAAAACCTCAAAACAGATGAGCAATTACTCCGAAGACGTTTTCCTCGAGGGGTGGGAATCTGTATTAATTAAAATACTCCATTTCACCCCTTGTTTTGGAATTAAAGGCGAAATGGAGCGGAGTTAAGTGGATTCTGTTGACGTACATTCTATAATTGATATTGATATTGCATCAGAATAACAGAAGAGTTTTGCCGTCGTAACTTTAATAATAATAATAATAATCTTTATTTGCTTAGAATAAGTACAATGTGTGTTTGCAGTTAATTTCAAGATTCAGCTCTTACAATTAGGTTGCAGTTCACGATGATGAGTGAGCTTTATTTGTGGTACAGTTAGCTTTAAGCGTGCGTATCTTACGTAGCAATGTGCGAGTAAATAAATAAATAATAGTTCCAAACTAAGCAAAACTTGTAATATGGGTAGGGTACTAGACAACTTGTAGACAACGGATAAACATATACATATAGGTACGAAGTTGCAGAATATTCTCAAAATAGCAAAAATATTCTCAGAAATTTACATAAAAATTCACGAGAACTTTATAGTAAGTTCCCATAACGAAAGTTTCCATACATACACATAGGTACGGTACATACATGAATCACATCAATATCCCTTACAAGGTAGACAGAGCCTAAGGTAACCTAAGACCTAACGTAGACCTAAGAAACTTTCCAAAAGGGAATTGTAAAAGACGAAAAAGCTAATGATACTAAGGTCTTTTCAATCTTAACTGTCCTATTTGGTAAACAAAATTCTAACCTAAAATCGTCTCATTTTTGTTATTTTTTAACTATTTCATTGTAAATAAAGGAACTGGAGATAATATATCAGCAAAATTATGTACAAAATATTTACTTTCTTTTATGCTCTAATTATATCAATTTTATAACAAAGTAACGTGTTTTCAAACCAGCGTACAACCTCTAACATCGTCAAGGAAAAACGTACGTAGTCCTTACAAAAAAGCTCCCAAAAAGAAAGATAACAATAAAATATAGTCTTATCCGCCAAATACACCCTCCCCCCCACAATTAATATCAATTAGAGGATAAAGTAGAGGGGATGAGTCGATGAAGCTTAGAGAAGCTGAATAAGCGCTTTTTCGCCAATTGGCGTAATGTGGCGAAGGGAAACAGGGCTTTAATACCCGACTGCGCTATGCAAAAGAGGGTAATGTGTTTGTTTGACAGTCTATAAATTGGTACACAATGTGTTCAATAAATGTGTTTGTTCAATAAATGTGTTCAATAAATGTGTTCAATGTGAAAATATCGTATAAAAGATGTCAAAAAGTGAAATTTATAGTATTGTCGGTAAAAAGTACGGAAAATATAACAGTTTTAAACTACTAATTAGTCAGCGATTAGAAAGAGAGATCCGATATGACATGTGACGTCATTTGTCACAACGATATTAAAACTCCGTTTTTCTAGAAAGAGATGGAGACAATCATTGATAGCTCTCGGTTGTTTTAATAGTTATTTGAAAAAATATATATGTATATAAGTATATATTGTTTATTACATTAATGAATTTTCAATGAAAGCCATACCTAAAAAAAGCAACGAGTACTCCGGGAGTGCGCGCAGAAATGAAAACAGCAGCTTAGATTCGATTTTAATGTTGGAACCTCCATGACGCTCAATATGCGTACCGTACTGGCCGCTTACAAAACGTACGTATTATCTATATTGACAGACCTCTAACAATGTGCTGATGCCCTAGTACTTTTGCTCCACGACTCAACAAAAAAACACTCCAAAAATCGAATGCAATTCATTCGTATTTCATAATAAGCTATTAGAGGATCTGATATCCTGGTACTTAAACTCTCCCTCCGTCTTACGCCTGGCGCGAGTTTAACATTTTTTACCCATCCCAAAAAGCGCACAGCGCCGCTGAGGTTTTCACTTCAAAAAACCATGAATATTCTATATTCACCCTGAAACATTAGCACGTCACCTGGGTCCGATTGTGCATTCGTCGGCTGCATCGTTCGCAGTGCGTCTGGAACGGCGCCAGCGCGATGCGGCCCGCTGCGGGCCATCGCTCATTTCGGACTTTAGCCGTTTGAATTTCGAAAATGGAAGAATAATAAACGTTAAAAATGGAATATGATTCTTAATCCATTCCAATCCATTGTAATGAGTAAACAAGTCCCCCAAGTTCATGTAAAAGAAAGTAGACGAGTTGGCACTTTGGTCAAAATAGGAATAAGTATAATAATAATAATTTATTCTTACATAGGTATATACATTAGTGAGTTACCCTCCAATACACGGAGGAGGCCTATGCCATGAGGCACGCCGAATTACGTGACAATTTAATTAAAAAAAAACGTACCTAGTTACTTACTGAAATTGTAGCGAATTCGGAATAAAAAGGCCTTTTATTATTATTATTAGTGAGTTACAAAGATAAAAACATTAATCAGTTGTAATTGAAATTGTGGTCGAAGCTTTCGACCCCT
Source organism: Pandemis heparana (assembly GCA_963854515.1). Lineage (NCBI taxonomy): Eukaryota > Metazoa > Arthropoda > Insecta > Lepidoptera > Tortricidae > Pandemis > Pandemis heparana. Next base: position 10,035,337 of record OY978032.1, read on the forward strand.
AAACTAGGTGTAAGACCTGTGTCTTTGGGGCTTGAGTTCGTCCTATATAAGACGAACTCAAGCCTAAGATATTCGAACATATTCTGTGTCGAAACAACATGGAAAAGAACAGTGAAACAACAAAGGAGACTGATATTAATTACACAAAGAATGTAGACAAAAATTAGATATTTAACGATATCAGAAAGAGGACGAGTTGGCACTGTGGTCAAAATAGGAATGTAAACAAAATGTGGTATTGGCGCTATACGAAACTGGACGAATTGGTACTGTGGTCAAAATACGAATGTAGACAAAATGAGGTATTATCGATATCAGAAAGTGGACGACTTGGCACGGTGGTCAAAATAGGAATGTAGACAAAAATGAGATATTGACGATATCAGAAAGTGGACGAGTTGGCACTGTGGTCAAAATAGGAATGTTGAAAAAATGGGGTAGTATCAGAAAGTGGACGAGTTAGGAAGGTGACGGTTTAGGAATTGTAGGCTGACGACATGGCACTGTGGACGATTTAAGGCGACGAAATCGGCTTGTGGACGAAGTCATAATATAATAATTATAGTACCCATAATTCCCCTTCCATGTAGATCTGGAAGCAAAGAAAAAACATATATAATGTACCAGTTGCTTCTCTTCCTGCGCAGATGGTAAAAGCCCATCGAGGGAACGGGCAAAAATATCTTAGGAATCATGTTATAGGCGATGCTAGCAACCCATCACTATTTGGATTCCCCTTTTGCGAGTTCCACTCCACTAAGGATGACTTAGGGGAGGCGCAACGCAAATAAAATACTGTTGCCATGAAGTGCCGAAGCCTCATTTTACCAGTAGCAACACTGGACGACGCCGCCATCTTGAGCGATGACGTTTGACAGTGACAGTACGTCACGTACGTCAAGCAGATTCTGCAGATTCCCTCCAACGGAAGGATGGATGAGGGTTCCTCGAGGCGGAATCGACGCAAAAGAAGCATGGTCTTGGTTACCGTGCTTTGTGAGATCTTGTGTGGCTTTTCCTTTCTGTTATTGTGTAATTATCTGACCAAATTGTGTGTTCCGTCATGCTGGGGACTTGGTTGGAATCGTTATAGCCTTTGTTCCTTGTTTGTGAGTTATTTGTAAGACCGCTTGGATACAGTTTGCTACTGGAATCCTGTGTTTTTAATAAAATAAAAGCATCTTGCCAAAAATACAATTATTATGACAGTTAGTACAACGGCGAACTTATGCTTATATCTTCAAATTAATAATCAGTATCCATTACATTTAACTGCCCTCTATGTGTACTACAGTTAGCTATCACTAATTCAAGAGCGCATTGCAGACGCCCCCCCCCCCCCCCCCACAAAGGGGGGCTCATTAAAACTTAGCAGTATCCTCAGGAATGTACGCTCGCCGACACAAGTGATGAGACTAGGGTAGGTACGGTTTGAAGGTTTGAGGGTAGGGTGCGTTTTAAAATACATACATATATCACGTCTTTACCCCTTACGGGGTAGACCAGCAGTGTTTCTTAACCTATTTCAGTCATAGTCACCCCAAGGAACAAGTACAATATTACCAAGGACCGCTTAATAAAAAAAGCGACAGGTAGCATTCCGGGAGTGCCGGCAGAAGTGAAAACTACACACACGCGGGTGGTAGGGCCTGGTGCAAGGTCCGTCCGGATCGCTACCACCATCTTACTCGCTAATCCTGCCGCTAAGCAGCAGTGCTTGCGCTGCTGTGTTCCGGTGTGGAGAGTAAGACAGCCGGGGAAATTACGGGCACGAGGCATTTCATCTAAGACCTCTAGGTTGGCAACGCATCTGCAATCCCTCCGAGGTTGCGGGTGTCTATGGGCAGTGGTGATCGATTACCATCAGGTGACCCACTTGCTCGTTTGCCTTCCTATTCACATTAAAAAAAAACACGCACACTCGCGCAAAAAGAAAAAAAGATACACGTGATTTGAACTGCGGTCAACTGAGAGAACGCACTGTTATTCCACAGCTTATACCACTAGGCCAAACGCACCCCATGACCCTACCCTCCTCCGGATCCCGCCCATCTTACCCGCCACCCTACCGCGGGTGGTAGGGCCTTGTGCAAGGTCCGTCCGGATCGCTACCACCATCTTACTCGCTAAACCTGAAATTACGAGCACAAGAGGCATTTCATCTTAGCCTTAGGTTGGCAACGCATCTGCGATCCCCCCGCGGTTGCGGGTGTCTATGGGCAGTGGTGACCCACTTCCTCGTTTGCCTTCCTATTCATATAAAAAAAACCTTACAGGTACCTATAGACTTAGAGGCATTGACTTACGATAAACAACTAGACTCCCAATCGCATACAAAAGTGCCTCAAGAAACGTCCGAGCGGCGTTGTCTATGTATTGTGTGTCAACACATCAACTTACACAGATAACATTAACATATTCGTTCAAATTAACACCTTATTTCGTTGCAGTAATGTTTAATGTCAATTGCATACGATCGTGAGAAGTAATGACACGACGCCACGCGCTGGAAACCTGTCTGTCTCTTGTTCTCAAGCGTTGGAGATTACGGTCCGAAAGAGACATGTACATTATTATCGAAGCGCGGTCAAAACACGACTGAACCAAAACTCTGCACAATAGACGCGTCGTGCAGACTTTTGCTTCCGACAGTTTTTGAGCGTGATTGTGAGTCTAGTTGTTTATCGTAAGTCAATGCTTAAAGGGAAGACGTGGTGACTATTATGGTGGTACCACTTGTGTGTGTGTACGTATGTATGTGAACTCTTTATTGCACATGAAAATTTAAAAATACAGAAGTACACAGAAAATAGTACAAAGGCGAACTTAACTTGTGTGCCCGTCGCTACCGATCCAGACAGATATTAATCTAAACTCAAGATTTAACCGAAGCTCAACCCGTAGCTAAATACTTCGCTAAGTGCTGTTTCATGCTTGAGCTTTGACAAAACTAAATACATAGTTTTGTGGGTTTTCAGACGCTTTGGTTAAGAGGCTGACTAGAACTATATATTGACGACATGATAGCCTAGTGGTTAGTGACCCTGACTATGAAGCTAGAATCCCGGTAGGGGCAGGCATTAGTATGATGAATACGAATGTTTGTGCCCGAGTCATGAATGCTGTATGTATTTACTAAAAAAGCAACTATGTAATTTTCCAATACTGCAATTTTCCGGGATAAAAAGTAGCTTATGTGCTATTTCAGACTTTTCTCTAACTATGTGCCGAATTTCATCCAGATTCGTTGGGCCGTTCTGGCGAGATTGAGTAACAAACAAACATCCATCCATCCATCCAAACTTTCGCTTTTATAATATTAGTTAGATGTATGATATTTTATTTTTGGCGCAGCACGATCGAAAATTCCAAAGTAATTGTTGCGAGCATACATTTCAATTTGCAATTGCACAAACGGCGCATGCGCGTAATGCACTTGGCACTTGGCAGCGGCGCGGTAAACAAATAAACAATGCACTAATGGCGTTGCGCAACATGAACTGTTGCATAAAGAAAAGATTTTGAGTATTATACGAATTCGACGACGCGGTTGGCCTAGTTGGTAGTGACCCTGCCTGCGAAGCAAGCGTCCTGGGTTCGAATCCTGGTAAGGGCGTATATTTATGTGATGAGCACGAATATTTGTTCCTGAGTTATGGATGTTTCTATCTATATAAGTATGTGTATATCGCCCCCTTACTGCTAAAACCGACTAACTGCATCAATAATACAATGGAGGCTAGTCGGTTTTAGCAGTAAGGGGGCGATATGGTCTAGTACCCATAACACAAGCCTTACTAGCGCTTACTTTGGGACTAGGTCAATTTGTGTTAATTGTTCCTAATATTTATTAATATTTATTTATTATAATACACCAAAATTAAATATTCTATTATATTCTACTAGCGGTTACTGCGCAGGATTCGCTAATCGCTATCCCGCGGGAACTTTGCAATTTTCCGGGATAGACTATCCTGATGTCCTTTCCCGGTACTGAAACTATCTCTGTACTAAATTTTATTATAATCGGTTCAGTGGTTTAGGCGTCAAAGAGTAACAGAGTTGCTTTCGCATTTATATTATTAGTACCTAGGATTATTGCGAATCCTGGAGCAGTGTTCATCAGTAATACCATATTATGCATTACCAGGGCGGGATTCGAACCCGCCTCCCGCACGCCTGTCCTATAACTTACCCGCTGGGCACTCGCCAAAGAAGTCTAAATTGTGCACAGACTGCACACTCAACACTGAAGTTTTTAATTTCTAAACGACACTGAAAATTAGAACACAGAAAAATCCGAAAAGTAAAGCTATGGCCGGGAATCGAATCGTCATTCCGTGACGCGTGCTGTACCCCTACACCACCCATAGCAAGTCCGTACTTACTGAAGTTTTTCAATTGACAACAATTCAAATGTGCTAAGGTAGTAAAATAAAAATACCGTTTGTAGATTTTCCACTGCTGATTACAGTAAAAATATTTTTGGATTTTTTTATGCAGTAGTTTTTTTTTATATTCAGGAAAAACAGTAAAAAAAGTTGCATTGTGAATGTTAGGAATACACTTACAATGCCGTTATTCTATTTAGTATCGTAGGAATTGAAAAAAAATATAGAACTGTCATGATGTCAATGTCATGTCCATTATTTATCTGTCCGACGGATTACTTTATTCTAACGACACGCTTACGATTCTCGTAAATCTCGTAATATTTTTATTGGTTTGATAGACGCTATACCTAATAACATGAAAGTGGCTGACGGATTTGTAAAAGCGGTTAGCGGATAGCCGCAATATGCTCAAAGTCGACGAATTTACGTTGTTACAGTTCATGTGCTTATAGTGCTTATCTTTTGCCATTAACGCCGTGGTTTTTGCAACTTGGGACAATACAAATTATTAAAGGATCTTGGTGATACTTTCTTCCGGTCGTCATTATATAGAAATAAACTCAAAGCATGCACAGTATTGCAAAGCAGCAAACGCGAAATAATAAGTAAGTGAACGAATGACAATAAATGTTTGATAAACAAAGCAAGTGACATGACATGACAGTTCTGTTTGAAAGTTACTTTTTTAAATTTTATATCATGCCAAGATCACGACATCAGTATTCCTATCTTTGTATATACGGTCTTTTTAATGACCATTTCTTTAATAAATTATTAACGACGAATTTAAGTAAAATAAAGGAAAACCAAGAAACACGGGTAGTCTAATTTTTAACCAGCTATTATAAACGCGAAAAAAACTAAAATGCTTTTTTTTTGAAATGTTGTCAATTACGGGCACAAGAGGCATTTCATCTAAATCCTCTAGGTTGGAAACGCATCTGCAATCCCTCCGGGGTTGCGGGTGTCTATGGGCAGTGGTGATCGCTTACCATCAGGTGACCCACTTGCTCGTTTGCCTTCCTATTAAAAAAAAAAAAAAAACGTGGTTTTTCTTTTTTTTTTAGTAACGGAGTAGCATAGCAAGGTCAATATATTTGTTAATTGAAATAGAGCTCTGCAATGTAACGCCTGATTCGATAAAATATTTTTCATATTTTATTGTAGGAACTGTCCAAAAATTGCCAAATATGGGTGAAATGTGAAAGTAACTCTGTCTGACTGTCTGTTACGTTTACACGCTTAAACCGCTACGCTGGGCCGATTTAGCTGCAATTTGGTATACATAATTCATAATTCATAATTCATAAATCGTAATTCATAATTCATAATTCATAATTCATAATTCATAATTCATAATTCATAATTCATAGTTCATAATTCATAATTCATAATTCATTTTTTACAGATAATTTAAGTCCCGGGGAAGGTCATAGGATTGTTCTTATCCCCAAAAATAGCATAGTTCCCGCGGGATAGCGATAAACGAATTATTTGCAGCCAAAGTCGCGGGCAACATATTATATCAAATATCTAACTAATATTACAAATGCGAAAGTGTGGATGGATGGATGGATGTTTGTTACTCAATCACGCTAGAACGGCCCAACGAATCTGGATGAAATTCGGCACATACAGTTTGTCTATATGTATATCGAGTCATGAAATTAAAAAGTGGCAATACTGTAGTGTCGTCCCTTCCTAATCTATAATAAGAAAACGGGACGACACTACAGTATTGCCACTTTTTAATTTCACGACATTATAGACAAACTGTAGATAAAGAAAAGTCTTGAATAGCAAATAGGCTACTTTTTATCCCGGTATAGCGGTAAACTAATTCTTTGCAGACGAAGTCGCAGGCAAACAGCTATTAATTAATAAATTTAAATTTCTGAGAACATACCACTACAAAATTTTGCAACTTTGGTAACTTCTTCTGCCCGCTCTGTGTTACTAATCTATGCCTTAAGAGAGCGACGTACACACAAAAAGAGGAGCACATTAAATACAGCCGCTAAATATATCGAACTAAATGTTTAGTCTAGTATCAAGTTTCATATTAAACAGGTTTGTTTGTAAATAGATTTTATTGTTAGTAGACGTTATTCGATATTATGCTAATCTATTTCTGGTCTGGCAACACCACAGTTCATAGTTCATATAGGTAGTCTTAGGTAGTTCGTAGTTCCTTTATAAATAAAAAAATATATAATTACATGTCAAAATTCAACAGCGGGTGGTAGAGCCTTGTGCAAGGTCCGTCCGGATCGCTACCACCATCTTACTTGCTAATCCTGCCGCTAAGCAGCAGTGCTTGCACTGCTGTGTTCCGGTGTGGAGAGTAAGACAGCCGGGGAAATTACGGGCACAAGAGGCATTTCATCTAAGTCCTCTAGGTTGGCAACGCATCTGCAATCCCTCCGGGGTTGCGGGTTTCTATGGGCAGTGGTGATCGCTTACCATCAGGTGACCCACTTGCTCGTTTTCCTTCCTATTCACATAAAAAAAAGAAAAAAACTATTCGGACTCAAATACACACTGAAAAATTATGAAAATACTTAAACGTACTGGCGCCTTACCATGACGTGTTAATGCGATTCAGTTTAGGTTCGCTCGCTGTCAGATTCATAAAAGTGACAGCTAAAACTTGAACTGAGTCGGAATTAGGACGTCATGGTAAGGCCCCAGTACTTAGTTCTAAATTCTTAACTCTTATCATGCACTTTTATAAATCTTAGGAATAATGTTATAGAGCGATGCTAGAACCCTTCATAAGCTAAACGTAGCCTTTAGGTCTTGTTACCTTAGGCTATGTCTACCCCGTAAGGGATAAAGACGTGATTTATGTATGTAAATGTTTTATTCCGTGCACAGAACACTAAATTAATTTCAATTACTCCCAGCATAATTCCCTTTGCCTTTTCATGTGACACGCGTTTAAAAATATGCGCTCCGTGCCACCGCAAATGTTTTCAAGATTATGGACCATGGAGCACCGTATACAGCCACGTACTGGCCGGTGATAAATTACATGAATGGAATAAAACGAGTGCGTTCGACGTTCGCCGTTCGAAAATTGAATGGGATTTTACTCTATGATATGGACGACCGTTGGAATTAAAAATAAATGTTGGAGCCACAGATAAACAATTTGTGACAGCTACTTTATTATTTATCATACTATACGTATAAAGCTTTGTCTTGAATCATTCCATTTATTGATTAAAGACCACATTATAAAAATCAAAGAATAGGTTTCAAAGAATCTAACCGTCGGACAGACGACGTGGAGAGATTGCGTCTAAATTTTACCCACGACTTTGATCCGTGAAACATCTGAACTGGCGGTCGAAAATATTGCATTTTACAATCCCATGGGAATTTCCTAAAATATTGTAGATAGTTTTCCAACATTAGGGCAAAATTTCATTGTATTAGGTACTTAACCGTTGACATTTTCCCATCCCGTGAGAATGTCGGAATAAAAGTAGTTTTTTAGGGTTCCGTAGCCAAATGGCAAAAACGGAACCCTTACAGATTCTTCATGTCTGTCTGTCTGTCTGTCCGTCCGTATGTCACAGCCACTTTTTTCCGAAACTATAAAATCTATATTGTTGAAACTTGGTAAGGTAAGTAGATGTATTCTGTGAACCGAATTAAGATTGTCATACAAAAATAGAAAAAAAACAAATAATTTTGGGGTTCCCCATACTTAAAACTGAAACTCATTTTTTTTTGACGTGACAACGTCTTATAAATTGGTTTGCCGGGTGACACTTCAAGAAACTGCGTTACGCTCCGCTCACGTTATGCGCTCACAATGAGAGCGAGTGAGAGGCACGCGGGCATGGTTAGCCCGCCTAAGAGCGAGAGAGACAGACATAAAAAGTGAAAGGCACGCGTCCCTTCCACTCGAGCACAGTTAGCCCGCCTAAGAGCGAGAGAGACAGAGCGAGAGAGAGAGAGTGAGAGAGATAGGCATACACACCGGTTCATGTCTTGCGCTTCTATTTCGCTTAGGCGCCTGCATACAAGTTTACACGTCCTTCTTCCTACTATACGAATGAATATTCACATTAAAATTATTTTACCACTCAAAGTCGTTGTCACGTAAAACTTTCGCCCGTATACCGACTTTACAGGCAACCAATTTTTTTTCATCAAACCCATACGTTTGTGGTATCTATGGATAGGTCTTCAAAATTGATATTGAGTTTTCTGATATCATGTTTTTCTAAACCGAATAGTTTGCGCGAGAGACACTTCCAAAGTGGTAAAATGTGTGTCCCCCCCCCCCCGTAACTTCTAAAATAAGAAAATGATAAAACTAAAAAAAATATATAATGTACATTTACCATGCAAACTTCCACCCAAAATTGGTTTGAACGAGATCTAGTTCTTTGTCTATATAATAACCAATATAAAATGACCTCACACTGCCTACATTTTGCTTAAGAGCAGGGCTCTGCTAACTCTGGATTTTATAATAACTTGGAGAATTTGTACGGAACCCTCAGTGCGCGAGTCCGACTCGCACTTGGCCGGTTTTTGTTATTTCAGAAAGCCAATTGTGCGCTTGCTAAATTTCATCAAAGTTGATTCTGCAGGTTAGACAGACTGACATACAAACTATCGCATTCGTAATATTGGTAGTACTAGCTGTTGCTCGCTATTTATCTGCATCCTACGGGAACTTAGTTCTTTCTTGGGATAAAATAGAGCCATATTAAAAAGAGTACAACTTTCTACGAGTGAAAGAATTTTAAAGATACCTTTATTCGTTCGAGTTATAATATACAAACAAATAAACAGAATTAGTCAAAATCACGTTTTTAATCCATTGAGTATAAACAGATACTCTTACGCATAGTAGCTTGATTAGTTGCCTATTTATAATTTTGAAGATGGCACTTAAAAGTTGCCAGTAAGCTCTGGTATAGGGATGAGCAGATACGTCCCAAAATATCGATATAGGAGTAAGAGAAATATCGATGAAAAAATTGGAACGTAAACAAGATTTTTTTAAGACTAAAGTTTCAAAAGCGATTTATTTCTCTTCTGTTCTTCAATTTAACTTGTTTTGACACTAATTTAGACATTTTTATTCCCAAATGTCAATCGTGCTAAGGGGGCGTTCAAGTATTACGTAAGCGCTTGAGGGGGGGCGGGGGGTCTTTGCGCTTGAGGGGGGTCGATATCGTGATTACGTCAGCAGTTATTATTTACTTTTTTTACTTACACAAATGGCAACCCACAAATTTATAAAAAACAGAATATATTAAAAGAAAAATGCATACAGGTACCAATGATTACGTTAAGCTCCATCACAAATGTGTTTTTGTTGTTTGTTTTTTGTAAACCTTTTTAATTTCTTGTTATGATTGTAATTTTAAAATTTTCACTTTTGTAATTCTGTTTCTTTTGTTTTTGTCTTAAGAGTCATGTTTTGTTTGTGGAGAATAAAGTTTTTATCTATCTATCTATCTATCTAAGCATGGGAGGGGGGGAAGAGGTTTGCTTACTTTTGCTGACAAGGGGTGGGGGGGGGGGGGGTAAATAATTGTAAAAAATCTGCTTACGTAATACTTGGATGGCCCCTAAGCGTGGCCTTTGGGTCTTGTTACCTTAGGCTTTGTCTACCCCATAAGCGATAGAGACGTGATTTTATGTATGTATTTATTTCATTTATGATCATCCAATGATATTACATATAAACAGGGAGTAGATATGTCACTACCGCGCCAGAGTTGAATATTCATAAATGACCCAATTGTCTCATGTTGCAATCAAAACAAACACCTCAAACAAGCCACAGTATGAGTAGTCCGTGACAGTCAATGTGACAGTTGACAGAGAGAACGTTTTTCAAACGCAATTTACTAAGAACGTAACATATCTATATATACTATGAAATATCATTGTGATCATCGTAAACCGTTGACATCAGAAAATAAAGCAAAAGGGAAGCCTAACATGTTCATTAAATTATTTAAATCCGGTCAACACATTATTTTCTTTTTCAGCATCGTACGAATGCAGTTACTCGCCATTAAAAAGCAAAAGTATGAACAATATGAAATATTGGTAATTGCGGGTAATCTTGTTAATCGCAGTTTAAGCTGATTGGGCATGAATAGTGGCAGACGATAGGGATGGGATATTTATAGATATCGATATTTGATCGATAACTACATTCTCAAAAAGAGCATCTATGCAAACGGAATGAAAATATGACGATTTACCTAAATAATACATCCATAAATCACGTGTTTATCCCTTACGGGGTAGACTGGGCCTGGGTAACAAGACCCACGATTAGCATAATTGTAAGCGTAAAGGTGAAAAGGGGAGTCTAAATAGTGATTGGGTGGCTGGCCGCATTCTATGATTTTTGGCCATTCCCTCGATGGGTACTGGTACATTCTATGTTTTTTCTTTGCTCCTTGACCAGCACAGAAGATTAGATTTAGTTTTATTTATTCATCAACAAAAATTACATTATATAAAAACATGCATATCACAAATATAAGTATTTCTGTTGAGATCGTCAAAAATTAATAATAATAAGAGCATAATAAATTATAAACACTAAAACAAAATAAAATTCAATGTCAAAAATAATGAGTTGTGTAAAAAATTATGTAAATTTTATAATTCTAATAACATTTGAATAAAATGTATCTCCAATAGGGATCGTCAAAGCATATTAAATTACATTAAACAAATCATAATTATATATCTAGTCACATATTATCCAATGTCAAAAAATTACATCAAAAAATTCTTTAACTGAATAGAGAGCGTTATCCAACAAAAGGTTTTTCACCCGGCGACCAAAAACAGTTATCATAAACCTGCTCATTCAACCGTGACATCATAATAAAATTAAGGTCCTTGATTGAACTATCGATATCCGCTATCGACTTTTCCAGTCCCTTCGTAAGTCGGCCATATTTGCCCAACAATTACCCGCTCAATTAACGATCATCGTGCGGCCGGCATCGATTGAGATGTTTTTTAATTTTACTTTTTAATTTACTTTTTTTTTGGCACAGGCTGTGAATGGGTACAGCCTGCAAACTTGTTTAAAAGTGTACCTATGGCTTCGTAAAAAGTAATGATGAAGTACTTAAGGGGTAGGTAGAGCTTATAGGCCCCCCCGTCTTGCTAAACGTGGCCTGTAGGTCTTGCGCTGGGCTCTTTCTACCCTGTAAATAATGTATAAGGGTGCGACCAAACCGCCGCGTAAACGCAGTGACGTGTCGCATGCGTCACGTTTTCTCACCGTTTCTTCATACATTTTATTGCGATTCCGTAACGTCACCGTTTTTTAAGCGGCGGTGTGGTCGCACCCTAACTCAAAAGAAAACAGGGCCTCTTGAATTCTGCACCAGTTCACAGTATTAAGAGCGATGATAAATATACATTTTTTCATTAACTGAGCGTGTGTGTAGTCGCATGTATCATAATCATTGTCAAATATATGTGTCAACGACCTTATTGTTTGTGGCATAAATATGTATAGATGTTTTTGACGTCTTGGTAATTAACGTCATATATTTATGCCCTTGACTGTAAATATCTAACTCTGCCCAGAAAACTGGGCCTTTGGTTAAATTGGAGTGTAGCAATTGCAACATTCACTTAGCATTTTTTTTTTTCAAATAAATTGTATGACTTTTTTTTAGAAATCATATTGTTCTGGTTACGGGCGATGCTAACAACCCATTACTATTTCGATTCCCCTTTCCACCTATACGCCCGCAATCACGCTGAACTTGGCTTTTAGGTCTTACTAGCTGTTGCCATCGACTTCGTCTGCAAAGAATTCTTTTATCGCTATCCCGCAGGGACTACGCAATTTTCCGGGATAAAAAGTAGCCTATGTGCTATTCCAGACTTTTCTCTATCTATGTGCCGAATTTCATCCAGATCCGTTAGGCCGTTCTGGCCCGATTGAGTAACATCCATCCATCCATCCATACTTTCGCATTTATAATATTAAGTTAGATTAGATTACTTTTGTCTCTGTCTACCCCGTAAGAGATAAAAACGTCATTTATGTATGTACATTTCCGCTCTACTAGCTATGGCTCTATGTGTATGTATGTATTGGTATCAGGGTTACTTGCAGCCTAGGGCATAAATATGTACTTTACTAAGACTTCTAAAACATCTGTACACTTTTATGCCACAAACATTGAGGTGGGTGACACATATATTTGACATGACGGCTGAATCGATATTTATGCCCTCTACTGTACATATGTTTATGCCTTTGACTGTATAATGCTACTTTATTGAGTTATACATTATATTTTATGTATTTTAATGACTCGCATCCTAGAAAGTGTACCGCCAGCAACGAAACCAGTTGTAAATTGTCTTTGGATGTGGCAATAAAATTAATTGGCACCGTAAAGTTTTTAATGAATTACCGCCGCTCTCACATTACTTACATTGATTTCTACACACTGGTTAATAGATTTAATGATTACTTAAGTCGATTTTACATTACGACATATTCGTCCCCAGCCTATATACGTCCCACTGCTGGGCACAGGCCTCCTCTGAGATTGAGAGGGATTGGGCTATAGTTCCCACGCGCCAGTGAGGCTTGGGAACTTCACACACACCATTGAATTGCTTCGCAGATGTGTAGAATTTTCCTCACAATACCTACATCCTTCACCAAAAAACTCATGGTAAATTTTAAATGTAATAACTATAATATCACTACATTTTATATTTATTTATTTATATTTATAAGCCTTTTTATTCCCAATTCGCTACAATTTCAGTACCTAAGTACATGTTGTTGTTATTGTCGTTTATTTTTTATTTATTTATTAAATTGTCGCGAAATTCGGCGTGCCTCATGGCATAGGCCTCCTCCGTGTACTGGAGGGTTTGGGCTATAGTTCCAACGCGCGCCCAGTGCGGATTGGGAACTTAACACACTCCATTGAATTTCTTCGCAGATGTGTGCAGGTTTCCTCACGATGTTTTCCTTCACCGAAAAGCTCATGGCAAATTACAAATGTAATTTTCGCACATAAATTCCGTAAAACTCAGAGGTGCGAGCCCGGGATTTGAACCCACGACGCTCTGCTTGAGAGACCACAGGTCAAACCACTAGGCTACCACGGCATTTTAATATCAATTCATAGGTAGGTATAAAACAAATTAAGTCGCTTTTTCTGTCCCTATGTCCCTAAGTATGCTTAAATCTTTAAAACTACGCAGCGGATTTTGATGCGGTTTTTTTAATAGATAGAGTGATTCAAGAGGAAGGTTTATATGTATAATACATGCATAATATACCGTGCGAATCCGGGGCGGGTAGCAGTCGCACATAAATTCCGAAAAACTTAGAGGTGCGAGCTTTTCGAACTCGCGACCCTCTGCTTGAGAGGCCACAGGTCAAACCACTAGGCTACTTTTTTGGGCCTAATCTGAATAGTAAATGGTAGTTATTCTGGCTAAGTATAGTGTAGGCAATATCAATTAAGCTTAATAAAAGTGTATTATCTTGGCCATCAGCGGCGGTACCCAAAGTTGGTTGTAAAGCATTTTATTGCGGCCTTAAGTCCGACGTAGAGACATAAATCGCGTAGAGGTAGGCTTATTGTCTAACTCGCTGGCAATCGCCATCGTGTTCATCTTGACAGTTCATGTATGGGCTGACAATTGGCATCGGAATCAGCTAGCTGTCACATTCATACAAGAACTGTCAAAATGAACGCGATGGCGATTGCGAGCGAGTCAGACAATAAGCCTACTGGCTGATGCGTTAGTTCATCATCATCATCCTATGTTCGTCCACTGTTGGACATAGGCCTCTCCCATGGCACGCCACTGAGCACGATCCTCGGCCACCCTCATCCTGTGTGTTAGTTAAGTTAATTAATTTATACATACATCCTACTAATATTATAAATGCGAAAGTTTGTGAGTGACGCATTGACGCACAATAAACAACTAGACTCCCAATCACGCTCAAAAACTGTCGGAAGCAAAAGTCTGCACGACGCGTCTATTGTGCAGAGTTTTGGTTCAGTCGTGTTTCGACCGCGCTTCGATAACAATGTATATGTCTCTTTCGCACCGTAATCTCAAACGCTTGAGAACAAGAGACAGACAGGTTTCCAGCGCGTGGCATCGTGTCATTACTTCTCACGATCGTATACAATTGGCATTAAACATTACTGCCACGAAATAAGGTGTTAATTTGAACGAATATGTTAATGTTATCTGTGTGAGTTGATGTGATGACACACACAACACATAGACAACGCCGCTCGGACGTTTCTTGAGGCACTTTTGTTTGCGATTGGGAGTCTAGTTGTTTATTGTAAGTCAATGGAGTGACGATGTGACGATGTGAGTGAGTGTGTATGTTTGTTCCTTCTTCACGCTGAAACGACTGGACGGATTTGGATAAAATTTGGTACGAAGATAGCTGGTACCCTAGATTGAAACATAGGCTACTTTTATCCCGGAAAATTGCATAGTTCCCGCATGATAGCGATAGACATGTCAATTGCTAATTTTACGCGGACGAAGTCGCGGGCAGAAGCTAGTACATACATAAATCACGTCTTCAACCCTTACGGGGTAGACAGAGCCTAAGGTAAGACCTAAAAGGCCACGTTTAGCATGATAGGCGTATAGGAAAGGGGAATCAAAATAGTGATGGGTTGCTAGCGTCGCCTATAACATGAATCCTATTTTCGCCCATTCCCTCAAAATATGGGCGCTTTGGAGCGTGTTCTTAAAAAAAGTCTACATGATCATTAGGGAGCGTTCAAGTATTACGTAACGCAAGACAACATTTCATATTTCTGACCCTATAATTTTAATGGTTCTCTGTATTTTGTTTGAAAAGATGAACATGCTGGCAGTTTAAATTTTTCGCTAGGGTTTGTATTTAATTTATAATTAATTTATTAATTTTTGCTTATTCTAAAAGGGCGTAACTCCGATACTATCACAGAATAGACACTTATCCTTTTGTCTTTTGTGTATAGAAAAAAACTGACGTCAATTTCAAATTGACAATGTCAGGCCTTATTCTCCGATATTCGATTTTCGAGGTTCGCTTCGTGCTGTTCCGCTCATACTAATATAGTCATTAACTTGAGATTGAGAGAGAAGGTATGCAACGAACTTCAAAAATAGAATTATAGAGTTGCCCCCCTTGTACTTTGAAGTTGTCAAATACAAAATTATGGTCGCTTACTTTTTCTCGTGAAAAAGGCAAAGGCACCTATCCTGTGGAAGTATTGGTAAAATTAAGACATTTTTTTAATTAATTTTTATTTTCTATAATAAGCAATATTAAAATTATATAAACATATTGCAGTGATCAAGAGGCAAAATGCTTTCGAACCATATACATATACATTTTCAGGTGTTATAAAAATGAAATGTTGTCAATTTGGGGGGGCGGAGGGGTCTCGTAAAACGTTACGATGCGTTACAGGGGCGGGAGGGGGTCTTACAACACGTTACGTAACATTATTTATTTTTTTATATACTCTCTTAACATGAATAAGTGAAAATTCACTTATTGAAAGTGAAAACCGAACCAAACGGTTATTAAAAATGATCACTTGAGAGTTACGTAACGTTTAGAGAGGGGGGTGGGGGGGTACAGAAAAACGTTACGGAGCGTTACAGTGGGGGGAGGGGGGTCAAAAATTTTCAAAAATTGCGTTACGTAATACTTGAACGCTCCCTTATTTCCAGAATTTAACCATTTTGGGATTTTCTTACTATATCGATAGAAAAAATGTGTCCCAAAACTTCCAATCCAGTTCACTTTTGTTCGTCGTTTTTTTATATGTATGAAACGTGACGTAGGTACCATCAGCCAAATATGTGTTCTACCACCCTAAGGTTAAAATTCCTTTGCACGTCACAATATATAACGTCGATAAGACAGGCTGTCAACTTGAAAGTTCGACTTTAGCGACACTTTCATTTGTTAAGAAGTTGGATGAAAAGTGATAGAGTTTTTATTTGGGCGACCGTACAGGAAAAAAAAATCAGGGACTAATTTTTTCTTGTATGAGAAACGATCGGTAGGGTTAACGACTCTGAGTAAGAAAACCCCAAAATAGTTAAATTCTGGAAAAAAATATGTAGACTTTTTTTTGGAAAACGCTCTTCTACAGTTTAGTCGGTCACTAGTTCTGCTACATCATAAACCTCGTGTTTGTAAGCAATCGTCGTCGTAAACGGAACAATAAAAGGCTTTCCCGCCGCGCGGCCACTTACGATGCGATTTGGTTTTATGTCGATGCTAGCTGTCCTGCTCTTACACTACATGACAATGGAAATAAATAAACAGACATACAGTCAGCGTCAAATAGTTCGTGACACCCAAAGTAGCCAAATAGTTCGCAACACCACATGGTTGCAGTTGGAATAAGTAGGCTTATTGTCTAACTCGCTCGCAATCGCCATCGTGTTCATTTTGACAGTTCTTGTATGAATGTGACAGTTAGCTGATTCCGATGCCAATTGTCAGCCCATACATGAACTGTCAAAATGAACACGATGGCGATTGCGAGCGAGTTAGACAATAAGCCGCGTTGCTAACTATTTGGCCACTTTGGGTGTCACGAACTATTACATACGTAAATCACGTCTTTATCTCTTATGGGGTAGACAGAGTTCAGTTTAGCGTACAAGTACCGGCACGTAAGTCTAGCGATGACCGTTAACGCGGGGTAGTCGAAAACAAGATATCACGAGGAGTCGAGGGGGAGTGCGGGTGTCGCGGACGGGCGTACACCACGTTCGACTTACGTGCCGCCACCCCTGTATTTTTTCATCTAATCTAACTAATATTATAAATGCGAAAGTATGGATGGATGGATAGATGGATGGATGGATGGATGGATGGATGGATGGATGGATGGATGGATGGATGGATGGATGGATGAATGGATGGATGGATGGATGGATGGATGGATGGATGGATGTTTGTTTGTTACTCAATCACGCCAGAACGGCCCAACGGATCTGGATGAAATTCGGCACATAGATAGAGAAAAGTCTGGAATAGCACATAGGCTACTTTTTATCCCGGAAAATTGCGTAGTTCCCGCGGGATAGCGATAAACGAATTCTTTGCAGACGAAGTCGCTGGCAACAGCTAGTTCAATATAAATACATCATCAAAGAACGAAAAATGTCAAAAATTACTTCACTATCACTATCACTACATAGTATAAAACAAAATCGCTTTCTCTGTCCCTATGTCCCTATATTCCTATGTCCCTATGTCCCTATGTATGCTTAAATCTTTAAAACTACGCATCGGATTTTGATGCGGTTTTTTTTAATAGATAGAGTGATTCAAGAGGAAGGTTTATGTGTATAATACATGCATAATATGCCGTGCGAAGCCGGGGCGGGTCACTAGTAATTAATAATGTAAAAATTACTAATATTCCGGAAAATCTGAGAGACACCCCCTTATTTATAAACACTCTATATCAACTATAGAGCAATAGTCTATAGAGTCTATAGGCTTCTGCTAACTTAGCAATCGTTTGTCCTTATCTGTGAAAGGTAAATTTCAAAGTGACAGATAAGGACAAACGATTGCTAAGTTAGCAGAGGCCTGCAGAGCTTTTATGGATAAGGGGGTTTGTTAAGGTCAATTCATTGAAAAATTCATGTCATGCTAAGTACATTATGTAGTGTAAGTGGTTCTGAGTGCTCGCAAAGTGCGTGTGAGCGAGGCAACCGCCGCTAATGGCTTGAGAGGAACGTACGAACTTGGTGGGTACGAAGTTACGAACCAAATTAGGCACACTACTCATTATGTATTTATTGCTCTAATAAAAGGTGTTTCGGAATATTTCAACAGTTGATCGGGTGACAGCTGAATCTCATATTTTGTGAAAGAACGAATTGTAAACATTAATTACAAAATTCTATAAAAACGGGTCATTAATAAAAGAATTACAGAATTAGGGTGCGACCACACCGCCGCTTAAAAAACGGTGACGTTACGGAATCGCAACAAAATGTATGAAGAAACGGTGAGACAACGTGACGCCTACGACACGTCACTGCGTATACGCGGCGGTTTGGTCGGACCATAAGTTAGGTTCTTAGTTACAAAAAACTTGGTTTTAATTTAATTTAATTTTTGTTACAGAGACTTGCAAGGCAACAACATCTCGATCATCTTCCAGAGCGACTTCCAGGATCTGAAAAACCTGAAAATACTGTAAGTTAACTTAAACTAAAAAATTTAGCATCAAAAATAAGTACGAAAACTTAAGCTTTTTCTTTCAACAGGCAACTGTCGGAAAATCAAATACATACCATCGAGAGAGACGCCTTCTTAGAGCTCAACGCGTTGGAAAGATTGTAAGTAAAAGTTAATTCGATACTTAACCTCTGAACAATGTTACATCATTCGGATGCAATCGCAAATTCGACCGCCCACCTCTCAAAATCGACCAATAAGAGCGCGCGCTTCAAAGCGTCCGCGCGAGGTGACCTTGCAGCGTCGTAATGCAATTATTTTTTCAATTTATTTCAATTGCAGGAAATTGAACAATAATCGACTGGGCCACTTGCCTGAAGGTCTTTTTATGAGATTCAGGCATCTCCAAAGATTGTGAGTACCCCAAATGGGGATGTCCGGTGTGGTCCCGCTATACCCTGGTACCCTTTTTACTGTGGTATTGTAGTTTTGCTGTGTGAAAGTTAATTAATATTAGTAATTTGGATCATAATGAAGATATCACAATTTATTGTAATTTTTTAAGTTATCGTTTTTAAATACTTTCTTCAGAATGTATATAAAAAAAACATTTCCAAAAAAAAAAGTTGTATCTAAAATTAAAAAAAAAGTTTTTGGGTATTAAAAATCTCTAGTGTCGTTTTAAAAACACAGCAAAACGTATCCACAGCAAACTCAACTCTCGGTAGATGGTGCTTAAGTCTCATTTCCCGTCAGCTTCGCTCCCCGCCGACAGGTGGCGCTTCCCCCGCAGACATTTTTGATTTTGTTCAACTAATTCCACAAAATTCGGAAAAAATTTAAAAATTACGTTTTGTGAAGATTTTTTTTTATTTATTGATTACCTATTTTACAGAAAGGCCAATTTTTTCAGATAAAATTTTATTTTCTTCACAAAACGCAAATAAAAATTAAAAAGAAGCGTCATAGTTCCAATGCTTGCGTAAATTTATAAATTACATAACAACATCAATTCAAAATCTTTAGTTCGTTTTGTCATGTTATGTAATAATTTTATTTACGCAATCATTGAACATTAGAGAATACAATCAGATAAATTTTTGATTTGAAATTACCGGTTAATTACCAGTAACCGCTGAATTACCGGTACCGATTAATTACCGGTTATTTCAATACTAAATCACCGGATGGTATTCCTTAAAACGCATAGGCTTCGACGCATAAATCTGCCTCGTCACATCCGCCCCCAATAATTTTCTTCTAACTCCTAACGGTGTAAAAACCAGACAATGCGTATGATAAAGTGTAATGACAACCAACATTCGCTAGATGTCGCTAACTTAAAACAATAAAATTTTCTATATTCTTAAAAAAATCAAATATAATGCTACTATGACAAACGACTTGCATTTGATATTGCTGTCATAATAATTATTATTTACTTTATTTATTAAAAAATAAGTATTTTTTAAGTCATGTTGAAAAGGCTGTTAAGTCGTAACGAAACAATAAGATATAAAACAATTACTTAATACTAAATGGATATTTGTCCTGGTCCCAAGCAATAGATAAACATGGCACATGAATTTTTATCTAAATATAATATTGATCATTCAAGAAAAACTCAGAGGCGAGAGCCTGGAGTCGATGCTACGATTGTTTGCCTGAGATGCTATAAAATCAAACCACTAGACAACATAGGTCTCTTGATTGTAATAGTTACTTATCTTACTGACATCTAAGTCTGTTGGCTTGGACACACTAAAATGTACGTATCTCTGGCCCCGCAGTAGGTCGCTTCCCCTATTTGGGCTTCCCTGGTCTAACCTGTATTGGCTAATTTTCCGGTAAACTAATGCTGTGCCGTTACCAAAAGTTACCGGTATTGTCTGTGAATTTACCGGTAATTCACAATCATTACAAAAATACTTTTTAGTTAGGTATTAATTGCTTACTGTAATTTCATCCAAAAAATTTAATGTTGGTAATAATAGTGCTATAAAATCAATATGGCGATGAATGCAGAGACTGACAGAAACCAGTAATAAAATTCAGTTACCACAAAAAAAAAAAAAAAACTTGTTACAAAAAATTACCGGTAATTCCGACGACATAAACCGGTAACGGCACATCACTGGCCATCGCTTTCTGTGTATAAAAGCTCTGCTAGAAGGTGAACTAATATAACTATATCGAGGTAAGTAAATGTAAATGTATTTTTATTGTATATTTTCAGGATTTTGTGTACAATTAAATTATATTTCAGGAAAATTTAGTGTTTAAAAAAACTGTTAGTAGCTCGAAATGAGCTCTGAACATTACTGATTTTCTATTATGATCATTATGTCTCTATATTTTTTAGTTTCAAAAACGTCTTGAACGCTAGGTATAGAAAAATTGGCGCCGCTAGATAAAAAAAAACAGATTTTTAGATTTATTTCACTGGAAGAGATCTCTTTAACGGATAAGTTCGCCTTTGTATATGTTTACCCTATTACCGGTGCGTTAAATGTGTTTTCACACCACTTGCTCGACAATGGCTAATTATATATCGTGTAAACCTTACTCAAAGTAACTCATTACAGCCCTTGGTTTTAGCCGGGTAGTAATATTGTACTGGATTTCATTATAACCCGCCGGTTAGTAATATGAATCTCACTTCTCATAGTTCTTATTGCTATACTCTTACAGTCTAATTTCGTAAAAATCGCACGGCTCCGAAAATCGAGATGGCCATGCCACGGCAAGCGGCGGCGTTCGATTTTCAAACGAATGAAACAAATTTCAAATAAAACAAAAGCCGCGAGTGTTTGCTGACGCTGTGATATAGTTACGCATGAGAACTGCTAAGATTCCAAATAAAAATATTAAAACTGGACCAATGTATCAAAAATAATTTTAGGTAGGTATACTTTTAATTCTGCTTTACTGTTGTTTTAATTAAATTCTTTTTCTAGTTGCCTTGGTTTTTATTGTCTCGCAAAAGGTGAGAAAAGTAGAGTATACTCCTCGGGGATAAAACTGTTTATGTCTTGGGTGCGCTTAAATTCTTCGCTCCTCTCAGGACTCATCTTAATTCCCTCGGTACGCTCAGGAATTAACTCATAACACCCTCGCTTCGCTCGGGAGTTAAATTTAGAGTCCTTCGCTGCGCTCAGGATTCAATATCGCGCCCGTGACATAATACAGTGCTTTATCCCCTTGGCGTACAATCTACTATTTTTTGTAAAGAGAAAGAGAAGGAGGCTGGAGGTGATGATAACGAAAGAGTTATCTAACTAATCTAATCTAACTAATATTATAAATGCGAAAGTATGGATGGATAGATGGATGGATGTAGAGATGGTGCGTATTTACGTTACCAGGTTTTGATACCAGGTATTTCCTTGCAAGTATACTAACCAGGTACCGACCCGATATACTTGCAAGACTTGAAAGTATTTTTCCATTTAAGTATACTGTCCCTTCAAAGTAAATACTACTTCATACTCATAAGGTTCAGATTGCGCTTATACGTGAAATAAAATACTTTCAAAGTATTTTACGTCTTGATTGAAATATTTCCCACAGGGGTAGGCAGAGACTACTTTGTTCCACTTGCTACGATCCTGACATACCTCTTTCGCTGTGGGAAAGAGGCGTGACGATATGTATGTATGTATGTGTGTATTGAAATATTTTGAATCTTATCTGCATAACAACAAGGTTTAAACTTGCAAGGAAGCAAGTATTCGACTTTTTACGTTAGACAGAAAATACTTTGAAAGTATTTTGATACCTGGTTTCTGCACCTGGTATGAGAAGGTGGACGTACTTTTAGGCCCTCGTACGCGATTTAGCAAGTATAACCCATCCCTAGATGGATGTTTGTTTGTTACTCAATCACGCCAGAACGGCCCAACGGATCTGGATGAAATTCAGCACATAGATAGAGAAAAGCCTGGAATAGCACATAGGCTACTTTTTATCCCAGTAAATTGCGTAGTTCCCGCGGTATAGCGATAAACGAATTCTTTGCAGACGAAATCGCTGGCAACAGCTCGTGCATGCATACATTTTCTTCTATGGCACAAACCAAAGCAGAAATTTGGGTGACCACACTTCGTCGCTATTATAGATCGTTCCATGGATCATTTACAGCTTCCTGCGCGTGTTCTCATGCGCATATATCAATACATCAAGCTGTCACCGCGCAGGTCACAGGGCCAAGATTCGGCTAAGGGCCCTAGGGAGGGGCGCAGTCGATAGACGTATCGATATCGATGAAATTGTAACCGACAAAAAACAAAAGACGTTCCTGAGAAAAACGGTCTTGACATACAGACAGACCTGCAGCAAATGATCCTATTAGGCTTCGGAGTACGGATCTCTAAAAAAATACACGATCCACCTCCTTTACTAAGTCGATTAATAATAAAAAAATATATATATTTCAGACCATAGATCCATATAATGTTAGTAGTACAATCTTACATTCTACTTGTTAGTTTAATTTTAGTAGGTTGGTACATACTTATATTGATTAGGAATTAATAATGACATTACTGAATTCAATTCCCTGCGTTCCAGCCTCAGCAACCTGGAACCTTGTCGCAATAAGCCCTCATTTCACTCGCCAAGGAACGAACAGTGTCGCTTACTGCGAAATGGACCCACAGTTTCTATAGCATTGATTGTTTCGTCTTAGACCTCGCCCTTTTGTGAAAGTCACGAACCAGCTGCCTTTATGATTATTCCTGTACAAATAGTTCATAGTAACAGCTACTGTGTAAGGCTCGAGCCAATGTGGGAGCGGGCGGCGAGACGCTTGAGCGGATTGTTAATAATTCAGTAAAAATAGCTCAAAACGTGGCAAAATATATGGAGAACATTTATCTATTGGGATGGATACCTTATGGGGTGAAGTCAAAATTTATCAACTCTCCCCCCTCCTCCGGGGGGCGCGTCCCCCCCCCAGGCCCCCCGAAATGTCCCGAAACGCGGTTTTTTGAACTTTTTGAGAAAACTGTTCGCGATACAGAAAAAGTGTGTAGGAATGAAATAATGTACAATAAATTTACTATAAATCTACCATACACATGAAAGCGGTATCTCTTATGGTTTTGACGCAAGAAGACGCAGAAAATCATATTTTTTTGTTTTTTTACAATAAATTTTATTAAAACTTCAGTTTTCTCAGAAAATACTCATTTTACAACTAAAAAATGTATGACTTAAATAAACAATGGAATATTCCCTTTAAAAAGAGGTATAATTTATTTATATATTAGTAAAATTGAACATTTTATGATAATTTAAATATTTAATTTGTCATGAACAATTTTTTTTACTTGAAGATTAGGTATGTTTAAAATGTTTTTTATATAGTTTAGAGTTAATTATAAACCACGCTAGTGTAATTTTGTTTATTTTTTTTCAGTTATCCGCAAATAATAATTATACTACTAAGGAGGTACTAAGATGTTTATTTAATATAATAAACTATTTATTTAAGTATACACTATTATTTAAGTAACTTACATTGAATTTGAAGAGAGACATTGAAATAAACAATTGTTAACACTCTTATTATCTGGGGGCACGGTAGTGACCCAGCTAAGATAGCCAAGTGAAGCGCAAGAAGGGCACTAGTTACCTTTTCTCGAACCGCTTTGTCGTTATTTTGTACCCTCATAACTTGGTTTTGGATTGTACGAGATAACAAAAATTCTCGGGATATGATGTGAATAGTGGACTTATTACAAGTGTAAAGTTTCAATTGCATAGCTCTTATATTTAAAATTTTATTGATATCTAAAAAACTAGTGTTCGTCACTAGTGATCATCATATTAAATTCCTAGAATGCTCTAATTTGGTTTGTAAGCTAGATTAGTATACAATCAACAGCAAAAATCTAAAATTTGGAACTTTAACTCTTCCTTCAATCGGTCAAACAAACTAGCGAATGGATATTTTGTACGAAACTTCGCAAATTTTGATGCCAGCGGTCTGAAAATTGATAAAGGGTGTTGTTAAAAATAATAAACTGTATATTTCAGAATTTTCAGTAAATTAAACTGAATTAGTGGATGAAATTAAGCGCGTGCAAATGTGGTGTTTTCTGAAGGCACTTGTCATAAGCAACAACTTACAAACTTTTTACGTTCTAACTCTACAAGTGTTTAAGAGTTTGTGAAGTCTACAATTTAGTAAAAATAATGTCGTTGGCCGTTTTGCTACCGTCATATAGGCGTAAGGTAAAAAAATCACTGTTCATTACTTTCCTGTTAATTACAATAGTTTTTTAAACATGAAATTACCGTGAGACTCAATCAATAATATGTGACAACAAATAATAATAATAAAATAATAATAATAATAATACTTTATTTACTTTATTTGTAATATGTGATCGTTTCGCTGCCGCCGGGGCAAGCGGTCCAGGAATAAGGACTACGAACTAGTCTGGAATATGTCGAGCATCACTCGACTTTTATACGTGAGTTATTCGTTTGCGTGATTATAATTATCATTACAATAGTTCTTATAGTTACGAATTTCAACTTTCTAGGACGTAAATTTGTTGACCACCAGTGAGTGAGTCAGTGACGAAATCAGAGTTTTTTAGATATCTATAAAATTTAAAATATAAGAGCTTGTAATAAATCCACTATTAGCCGCGTATTCACTGGGTGAGCCGCCTCGCGCGGCAACTTCGTGAGGCAAATCCTCGACCTGTCAGGACGTGCCTCGCCCGAGGCGAACGCACGTCTCGCCTCGGGCGAGCGTGCCTCGACCTGAGCCACGCGGTGTCGGTTTTTGTCTATGCTCAAAGGCGCCTCAGCACGTTTGCCGCGCTCACTCAGGACGGTTGTGTTTTGCCTCGCTTGTTCGTCGCGTGTTAGCGTCATGGATAAAGAGCAGTGTCTTAAATTAATACAACTATATGGTGAATATAGATGATTATGGGATGCGCAATGTCCCGATTATACAAATAGAGGACTAAGAGAAGATGCGTGGAGAAATATTAGCGCGCAATGCTGCCTCAGCCTCACCGCGGCTCGGCTTTGCCGCGCGAGGCAGCCTCGATCAGTACGATTTCTTGCATGAGGCTGCCTCGCGCGGCAATCGTTGCGCGGCAAACGTCCGAGGCTGCCTCGTGCGGCGGCTCGCTCAGTGAATACGCGGCTATTCACATCATATCCCGAGAATTTTAGTTATCTGGTACAGTCCAAAACCAAGTTATGAGAGTACAAAATAACGACAAAGCGGTTCGAGGAAAGGTAACTAGTGCACTTCTTGCGCTTCACTTGGCTATCTTAGCTGGGGCACTACCGTGCCCCCAGATAATAAGAGTGTTAACATTGTTTATTTTAATTTAAGTACTTAAATAAAAGGGTATACTTAAATAAATAGTTGATTATATTAAATAAACATCTTAGTACCTTTTTGGAAATGAATGAATTTATTCACACTAATTATTTGCGGATAACTGAGAATAAATAAACAAAATTACACTAGCATGGTTTATAATTAACTCTAAACTATATAAAAAACATTTTAAACATACCTAATCTTCAAGTAAAAAAAATTGTTCATGACAAATTAAATATTTAAACTATTTTAAAATGGTCAACTTAACTAATATATAAATAAGTGATACCTCTTTTTAAAGGGAATATTCCATTGTTTATTTAAGTGATACATTTTTTAGGTGTAAAATGAGTATTTTCTGAGAAAACTGAAGTTTTAATAAAATTTATTGTAAAAAAACAAAAAATTATGATTTTCTGCGTCTTCTTGCGTCAAAACCATAAGAGATACCGCTTTTATGTGTATGGTAGATTTATAGTAAATTTATTGTATATTATTTCATTCCTACACACTTTTTCTGTATCGCGAACAGTTTTCTCAAAAACTTCAAAAAACCGTGTTTCGGGACACTTTGGGGGGCGTGGTGGGGGGACGCGCCCCCCGGAGGAGGGGGGAGAGTTGATAAATTTTGACTTCACCCCATAAGGTATCCATCCCAATAGATAAATGTTCTCCATATATTTTGCCAAATTTCCCATACAATGGATTCTAATTTGCTTGAGCTATAACGCCGGTGCCATTTTTGTCTGTCAACTTTGCGTCGTTAAAATAGTTGCAATTTTATTCATTCCATTTATTAGATTTCTGAATCTAACTAATATTATAAATGCGAAAGTATGGATGGATGGATGGATGGATGGATGGATGTTTGATTGTTACTCAATCACGCCAGAACGACCCAACGGATATGGATGAAATTTGGCACATAGATAGAGAAAAGTCTGGAATAGCACATAGGCTACTTTTTATCCCGGAAAATTGCGTAGTTGCCGCGGGATAGCGACAAACGAATTCTTTGCAGACGAAGTCGCTGGCAACAGCTAGTACTTTTATATTTGGCCACTGATTTTAGTAAATAGAGAGAGAGAGAGAGAGAGAAACATTTATTTACACACATTCGATAACGTAGATTTAAAATATAAAGATATACAATATACTTAAGAATAGTACCGATATGGTATAAAATGGGCCCCACTCAGCATAATGTTGCGGCAATAATTGGTATTATGATTAGCCTATCATAGCCCTATCCCATATCATAGGCCTATAGGTCCTGTTTACCCCATAAGGGATGAAGCTGTGACGTGTGTACCTACCTATGTATCAATAGTAATTAAGAAACACTTTATTTTCATTGTATTAAGCACACGAATTTCTGCACTTGTTTTATATGCCCTTTCAAGTGGCATGATAGAAGAATTAAACTTTTTTATTTTACATTAATGAACATCATTACAAACTTTTAGGGTC
Organism: Pandemis heparana; assembly: GCA_963854515.1. Lineage (NCBI taxonomy): Eukaryota > Metazoa > Arthropoda > Insecta > Lepidoptera > Tortricidae > Pandemis > Pandemis heparana. The sequence continues at coordinate 10,062,791 of OY978032.1, forward strand.
TATTTCACCACTCTTTAACTGTCAGTTATCTATGATTCCGTCTCTATTTATTGCTACGAAACAGACAGAGACGTCATCATAGATAACTGACAGTTAAGGAGTGGTGAAACAGGCCCTTAGTAAAAATAATACTCAATCAGAAAAAAAATAAAAGTTACACTTAAATAGTAATGAGCAACTAATGAAACAGGCTACAAAATTGGTCAATGCATCAGTGGCGTGGCGTCAAATATATCAGAAGGCAAGCCGAAGGGAACTTAACTAGCCTTTCCCTCTAATTTTGCACAATAAATTGCCCAACTGCCTTAAAATAGGCAAGCCGGTGGGAATCGAGTTCTATGGACGCAATGCCACTGCAATGCATATCAGCAAAAAGAAACAACACAACACATTCATAGTGTGCTGTCATTTTCATGTAGGTAAACTCTGTCTTCCTTCGCTTCCCATTTCATAATTATTTGCTTACTAGCTTCTGCCCGCGACTTCGTCTGCGTAGAATTAGCAATTGAAATGTTTATGGCTATCCCCCGGGAACCATGCTATTTTCCGGGATAAAAAGTAGCCTATGTCTTAATCTAGGGTACCAGCTATCTTCGTTCCAAATTTTATCCACATCCGTCCAGTCGTTTTAGCGTGAAGAAGGAACAAACATACACACTCACTCACTCACATCGTAACAAACTTTCGCATTTATAATATTAGTAGGATTTATTTATTTATTTACGGAGAACCAACAGCTATAAATTACATAGTAAATTACTTCTATAGTGCTAATGAAGCCAATTATAGGATCTCACAACTAGACAATGATGCAACTTGCACCCCAGCCTTACCCCGCTGCAGTTCACACCACAGCCTTACACTATCGACTAATCCTCTCACTATTGGCTTGGGCACGTGAACAGTCGCATTGTCCGTTGGTTAGCCGGTCCGTCTGTCACATCCGGCCTAGCTTATGAACTGTTATGGACAAAGACTTAATAAAATAAATATACTTAAAAGATCAAAAGATATATGGCATTAGCTAGAAGCAACTCCGCTCCGCAAACTCACATACAAGGCAAGATAGCTGTCTGTGAAACTGAAAACAAAATAACTCCCTTATTCATAAACGCTCTGTAGACTTCTGCTAACTTAGCAATCGCTTGTACTTATCTGTCACTTTGACATTTACCTTTCACAGATAAGGACAAATGATTGCTAAGTTAGTAGAAGCCTATAGTGTTTATGAATAAGGGGGTTAGTATATATAAAACGGATTCCACATAAAAAAATGTTTAACAAAAAACCGCAAAAACAACTAAAAGAAATGGAATAATAACTATCTTTAGATACATAAAAAATAATATACTTACTTATTGATACCGTAAAAATTCCAAATCAAAATAATATTTCGCACATTACTCAGGTATTTTATTAATTCGCTTCTTTCGGTCATACCTATTAGTGTTACCTTGAAAAAGTTTTCATTTTGTGATTTTTTAAGCAATTAAAATCACAGACTATGAACCCACTGATACTCGACAAGCAATAATCGTAAATTATCGACTAATCCCCTCCCTACTGGTGACAGCTCGTAAACAGTAGCATTGTCCGTTGGTTAGCATGTCCGTATGTAACATCCGGCGTAACTCATAAACTGATGTCATGTAAAGACACTCGCAAGAAAAAGTGGCGAGTGACCTTTCAATCATTATCATCATCAGGGCTCAAACAATTCGTGTGGATGACGTCAAACCACTTATAGGATATCAGTATTTGGTATTAATCTCAATTTCAAATCTCTACGCGTTCCTAAGAAAAAGGGTCTTGACGGACAGATAGACAGACAGAACGATGTAATCTTATAAGGGTTCCTTTTTTCCTTTAGAGGCAGATAGCGGAAAGCGAATTTGTCTAATACTAATGCATTGATAGTGAAAGTGATACATTATATATAAATATATACTTAAACACATATTGAACATCCAAAATTCGAAAATAAAAGTTCGTTTTTTTCATACAAAAACTGCCCCGACCGGGATCGAACCCCGGACCTCAAGCGGGTGGTAGGGCCCTGTGCAAGGTCCGTCCGGATCGCTACCACCATCTTACTCGCTAATCCTGTCGCAAAGCAGCAGTGCTTGCACTGTTGTGTTCCGGTGTGGAGAGTAAGACAGCCGGGGAAATTACGGGCACAAGAGGCATTTCATCTAAGTCCTCTAGGTTGGCAACGCATCTGCAACCCCTCCGGGGTTGCGGGTGTCTATGGGCAGTGGTGATCGCTTACCATCAGGTGACCCACTTGCTCGTTTGCCTTCCTATTCACATAAAAAAAAAACCTCAAGCTTCACAGTCAGACTCTAGTCTATCCAGCCGACAAAGAAAAGAAAGAAGAGTCGTCTTAGTCTGTTAAAAAATGAATAGATGGAGCCAAAAGGCTTTTAAAGTGGAAACTCAATTCCTCTCATTCGTCGTAAGAGTCCCTTAGGAGTAAAGCCTGTTATATAATTTAGAGTTTTTATTTGGCAGAGGCGGGGAGGGGCTCTAGGGCTGCCACAAACATATCTGTACAACTTTTAACTCAAAAGAAAAAACCACCGGGTAGCACTCCGGGAGTGCCGGCAGAAGTGAAAACTACACACGCACACACGCGCAAAAAGAAAAAAAAGAAAAAAAATCTATACGAGATTTGAACTGCGGTCACCTGAGAGAACGCACTGTTATTCCACACCTGATACTAGGCCAAACACATATACGTTAAAGCGACGAAATCAACGTACTGACACTTCAAAAATCGAACGCGATTCTAGCTTCATTCGTATTTCAAAATAAGCTCTTATAGGATTCTGATATCCTGGTACTTAAACGCTCCCTACGTTTTACGCCTGACGCGAGTTTAACATTTTTTACCCATCCCAAAAAGTACTCTACGCCGCTAAAGAAGTTTTCTCTTCAAAACACTTATAAAATAATACCATTTGGCTGTCCCTCCGTCCGTCCGTTTATCCAGACCGTTGGTCTCCGGATCATGTAAAGGTGTAAAACTGAAATTGATATCAAATACTAAGGTTTGCGGACCCTTAGAGCTGGGGGGTTACCATCGTCTTAATGCGATTCAATTTCGATTCAGTTTAGGTTCGCTCGCTGTCAGATCCATACTAAAAATGACGGGTAAAACAAATTGAGTTGCAATTGAATCGCATTATTAAACGTGGTAAAGCCCCTGTGAAAAAAACAATCCTCTAAGTCAATCCAACTAAAAGATACAGTCGTTAGAAGAGATGTTTCCATACAAATTGCTCTGCTCACGAAAAAAATGGGTCTAAAAATATCTTTTTTCAGTCCTTCTGTGTTATTAACCAATTTAAAGAGCAGGGCAGTGCTAACACTGGATTCTATATTCACTTAACCATCGGTGCGCGAGTGCAACTCGCACTTGGCCGCCTTTTATTTGTTACGAAAAAACTCAAAAACTACTGGACCGTTTTTAAAAATTCTTTCAGCATTAAAATGCTACATCATTCTTGAGTATACATGCCGGCACGAAAGTCTGGCGATGACGAGTCACGTGAAGGGGATGTGTGATACCGTATTTTATACTTCTGCGCATACAAGGTCAGATAAGACTTACTTGCCGGCACTTATAGCATAGACTAGATTTGTTTTTTTTTTATGTGAATAGGAAGGAAAACGAGCAAGTGGGTCACCTGATGGTAAGCGATCACCACTGCCCATAGACACCCGCAACCCCGGAGGGATTGCAGATGCGTTGCCAACCTAGAGGACTTAGATGAAATGCCTCTTGTGTCCGTAATTTCCCCGGCTGTCTTACTCTCCACACCGGAACACAGCAGTGCAAGCACTGCTGCTTAGCGGCAGGATTACCGAGTAAGACTAGATTTGATTCTACGCGAACCAAGTCGCGGGAGTTAGCTAGTTTAAATAAAATCTTGTTTTTAGTAGCAACCCTAACTCTACTACAGTATGCACGTTCCCTAGGGCTGCCAGTATAGCGAACACCCGATAGCAAATTTGCATGACAATTTCACAAATACCTATACGCTTCGTGAATAGAAAGGAATGCATTTTGAATATTTAATTATGAATCGAAAAGGTGCGTTGATGTAAATTGTATTACTGGGATAAAATAACGGTATTGAAATAGCAAGGGTGTGTCTGTTTGTGCTGTCTTAAGAGCTAAATTGAAAACGTGATTGAATCAAATAATAAAACGCAACATTTGGCTCCTTAAATCATTAACCCAGCGAAAGCGAAGCGCGAGCGGTCTTCGTTAGTATTTGTAGTCGGGTATGTCCGACATGTTTTGTACGAATCCGAGTTCGTCCTCAAGGTGAGCTTAAACGAAAAGCCAACCGAGAATTATTATTAATAATTGTTATTAATGATTATGTCTGATTCACTTGCAATGCACCAATATGTAACCAAAGTTGCGAAATTTTCTAATGGAATGTTCTTAGATTTAAATTTAATAATTACTGAGATCACGTTAAAAGTCCACAGCATATATTAATATTTGTTTCAACTGATTATGTAATGAAAACGCAATAAAAAACACGAAAGCCTTAGAAGTTTTCGAAAATTCCTCTTGGAAACTATCGTTAAGGGAACTTCAAGGGAACTTACTATAAATTCTCGTGGAAGTTTTTGGAAACTTTTAAAAACATTCTGCATTTTATTCTTGTATATACATTGTTATGTTTCACGTTAGTCTTATACGACTAACGTCCCATGATCAAATTGGGGACGTTTTGGAAAAAGGCCAGGTCAAGAGTACCCGAAACCGACGAGCATGTATGAAGAGATTGATGAATGTGGATGAAGCGAAAGAGGTATGTCAGGATCGTAGCAAGTGGAACAAAGTAGTCTCTGCCTACCCCTGTGGGAAAGAGGCGTGACGATATGTATGTATGTATGTCAAAAGTCAAAAAGCCAAAAGTTTATTTTGCAAATAGGCCGCCGAGGGCTCTTTTACATGTTTTTTTTTTAATCTACCAGCGCATTCGGAAAGACCATCATTGCCAAGAAGAATGCGCCGCAAGAAACTTGGCAGAAAGTCATTTTTTCAAAATAAAATAGATTTACAATAGTACTTAAATTCTACTTAACTTACCTAATACAATTAATACATTTTATAAAAGGGATGTAAAAGGTCCCTAAGTTAAGTCCGTACCTTAAATTACATTGGTCTATAGTAGAGATGTATAAAGTCTCTACTGGTCAAAGCGAAACAAAATATGCGATAATGATAAGAAAGAGAAAGCAAAAGCAAAAAGTGAATAAAAATAATCTAAGTTTAGTGGAGGTGTAAAACGCCTCCACCGTCAAATAAGTTAATTGGAGATATCTCCAATGTCGATGAGAAAAAGAGCAAAAAAAAATATATTATATGAGCGTTTCTAAAAAAGTTCGTACATTTGGCGGACAGCATAGGCTAATTTGAAATTAATACTTTTCGATATTATTTTAAGCGCATATTATTACCTGGTTCTTAAAGATTCTAGATAATGTATTTTTTTAGAGATTCGAACTACAAAATAAGCTGTAAAGTTAAATCTACTGAGTCGGGGCAGTCGATAATTCCTATTTTGTTACTAAGATTCAATTAAGTAAATGGAAACCACACACATTATTTAGTTGGTTTTATTGAAGAAATAAGGTAGCAATAATAAAATTGTGTACGTTTTTAATGCTAATTCTTTACTCTTTTAAGGTAATCACAAAATAATAAAGATATTCACTCCTTTTTGTTACCATTTGGTCAAACGTACCCTGAAAATTTACAATATAATGCTTATTTATAAAGTTAGGTTAATATTTTTTGGAAATTGTCATAATTAAATTGCTAAATATTCGTCTGGAATATTTAAAATATATATATTTTAACAAATATAAACTAAAATCAACAAAACTTCGTATTTTTTTACGGGACAGTAACAATAAGAGGAACATTGGTAACAAATTAGGAACTCTTAGGCACAGTATTCATTAGTCAGGTTTCAATATTATAATCACTACATACATTTTTTAAAAGATAGAGTGATTAAATACCATAAATTTTTGATATCTACGTTTATATTACATATCTACGTTAAATAAAATACACAAATACTGTTAAATAAAAATAAAAATACCTCTCATGTATATAAATAAAGTCATTTTCAAATAGTCTACACACTGCCTTAGGAATTCTTTTTTGTTACTCCCATTTCCTAGCCATACGTTACCATTAAAAAGTAACAAAAAAGGAAGTAACCAATGGTGGAAAATATGGTGCCCGGCACACTTAAAAAATTCGTAAAACCAAATATAACGTACTATTTGAACGAAGAATTTAAGAATATGAATCTTGATAAAGTGTTTATAAATAGAATTTAGTTCAAAGTAATAAAAAAACAAAATTTACCCAGGTTTTTCCAGTAACAAAAGAGGACTTTTTTTTCAGGTTTGACCATCGACGCACTTTATCAACTCGCAGTTTTGATTTTTGAAAGGTGACTGTTTATTATTAAGGTGGCTATATGATGCTAGTGTTACCAGGATCCTATAAAGAATCTACAATTTTTTGTAAGAAATACCTTTTGGGACGAAAATGCGGTAACAAAAACTGGAATCAAAATTGGAACTTTTTCTGGGACAAACTTTAATCGTTAATTTTAAATATTATTTCTTAGACAAGGATATGAAAACAATGTAGAAAGTAATTGCTTGAGCCTATAATAAGTTAATAAAACACACCACGGAATCGAGAACGTAAAACTGATTTCAAAAATCGATATTTTAGGTTCGAAATTTACAATGGGACATTTACCTTTTCATACAAACTTTACTGAACGATTATTTTAAAAAAATATTTTTTAAATGATCAAATACACATACATTTAAGACAGTTAATTTATATTTAAGATAATGAAACGAATTTTATGCTCAATAACTCAAATAAAATACACAGTGGCCTGGTGATTAAAGAAAATAATAAATCTGCACAGGACACCTACAAACGACAAATGTACAAACTTTTTTAGAAACGCTCATATATAATAAAAAAAAATATGAAAAATATGAAATATGAAATATGAAAAATATGTAAAAAATATGTATGTAGTCTTATACCAAAGAGGAGCCACGGAACCCTGAAAAACGTACAATATCGACACTTCTCTTTCAAGACGGTATTTTCAGAAGACACGCGCGGACGTGTGATGGCATTAATTAAAATTGTTAACATGTTGAATGATGACATTCTCATAATCCATAGATATTCATCATCTTCCTGGCGTTTTTTCCGGCATTTGCCACGGCTCAGCGAGCCTGGGGTCCGCTTTGACAACCTAATCCCAAGATTTGGCGTAGCCACTAGTTTTACAGAAGCGACTGCCATCTGACCTTCCAACCCAGAAGGGTAGCTTAGCCTTATTGGGATATTGGTCCGGTTTCCTCACGATGTTTTCCTTCACCGAAAAGCTCATGGTAAATTTCAAAGGTGCGAGCCCGGGAAAATTAGAGGGTCTGATACTGTTCCGTACACTACTGCGCGTATTTTCACGAAAAAGGTTCGGGAACATAGTACCTACTGTCGTCGGCACGCAGGCTCTCTAGAAAACTTTATAGAGTAACATGCGGGACAAACTTACGGGTAAATTATTATTTTTCCCTTTTTCTTGTGTTCTTCCATGTTGGGCCTTACATGTCTTAATGAGATTCAGTTCTGATTCAATTTTACGTTTCAGCTGTCATTTTTGACGCTTCTAAAAAACTCGCAATATTGTTGCTTCTACTCGCGGTCTTTTTTTTTTTTTTTTTTTTTTAAATGGCTTCTGTCCAGTAGGACAAATTTGCCAGCGTCAAGGTTGAAAGCTACAGGTGATCGGTTTCCAAATGGCGTTTACTCAGCTGCCAGGGCCAGCGATGTCACGTGGTCGGTTGTTTAGTAGCTACCTACAACAAAAATAACGGGTTTTGCTACACGCGGTCTTTAATTGTTGAGCCAAGATAGAACCTTGTCGCAAAATGTCAATGTCAAAATATTATTACGAGTACAAGAGGCATTTCATCTTAACCCTCTAGGTTGGCAACGCATCTGCGATCCCTCCGGGGTTGCGGGTGTCTATGGGCACTGGTGATCGCTTACCATCAGGTGCCCCACTTGCTCGTTTGTCTTCCTATTAAAATAAAAAAAAAATTGAAATTTGTTACTTCACTATGACTGCGTTCCATGTATGCTCAACAATTTAAGTCCTTGAGTGTATACTTTCTATGTTCTTTCTTTGATCCCAGACCTTCTCCCAGGTCTTAATACAATTCAATTCCGATTCAGTTTAGGTTCGCTCGCTGTCAGATCCATACTAAAAAACCGGCCAAGTGCGAGTCGGACTCGCGCACCGAGGGTTCCGTATCATTATCTATAAATATCTATAAACCAGTGTAAGCAGAGCCCTGCTCCAAAGCAAAATGTACGCAGTGTGTGGTCACTTTATATTGGTCACTGCTATTATATTGACATACATACATATTTACGGTTGTCGCAATTATTCCTTAATCCGTGCTATAAGACCTACCTTCATATCAAATTTCAAGATTCTGCGTTCACTGGAAGTACCCAGTAGGTTTTGATTCTCTTGAGAGTCGAAAATTTGCTGAAATTTGCGGCATAAACGACTGTATCTTTTGATTGCGTTGGCTTAGAAGTTTGATTTTTTGACAAGTCTAAGGGGCTGTAGATCTGAGTATTTGATATAAATTTCAGCTTGATACCTCCACGCGTTTCGGAGAAAAAGGGTCTTGATAGACGAACGGACGGACGGACAACAAAGTGATCCTCCGGGTTCCGTTTTTTCCTTTTGAGGTACGGAACCCTAAAATGACAGCTAAAACCTGAACTGAGTCAGAATTGAATCACATAAGACGTCATGGTAAGCTAGCGTGGATGGGATTGAAAGTTTTAATGTACACTTTTCTCCGCCCGCCAGTACACGGCGCATATTTCGCCCTCCAGCCCGCGTTCAAAGAAAGCCAACGCTCTCAATGTCTATTAGTTCGTAGCACCCGCAGTGTACACTTGCTACTTGAGTATTCGATTTAGTTTTATGGCACTTCGAACAGTTACTGAAGGCGTTGTGTAAATTGCGAAGTTTGGAAAGGCTGTGAGAAAATATATACACACAAATCACTTGTATATCCCTTACGGGGTGGACAGGGCCTAAGGTAACAAGACCTAGGCCACGTTTAGCACGATTGCGGGCGTGTAGTTGGAAAGGGGAATTAAAATAGTGAAAGGTGGCTAGCATCGCCTGTCTATAACATTTCCGCTGTCTGTCCCTATATATACATACATACATACATACCGTCACGCCTCTTTCCCACAGGGGTAGGCAGAAACTACTTTGTTCCACTTGCTACGATCCTGACATACCTCTTTCGCTTCATCCACATTCATCAATCTCTTCATACATGCTCGTCGGTTTCGGGTACTCTTGACCTGGCCTTTTTCCAAAACGTCCTCAATTTGATCAGGGAACGTCCGTCTAGGCCTTCCCCTCCCAACGCACCCATTCACACCCATTCCTTATATATGCTTAGGTCTTTAAAACTACGCAACGGATTTTGATGCGGTTTTTTTTTAATAGATAGTGTGATTCAAGAAAGGTTTGCGTGTATAATTCTACGCAAAACGCAGGCAGAAGCTAGTAAAAAAAAGGGGAAAATTCAACGATAGACGTAGTTAGAATATCTTTTTTTTATACGAATAGGAAGGCAAACGAGCAAGTGGGTCACCTGATGGTAAGTGATCACCACTGCCCAAGACACCCGCAACCCCGGAGGGATCGCAGATGCGTTGCCAACCTAGAGTGCTAAGATGAAATGCCTCTTGTGTTCGTAATTCTTTTTTTTTCTATGATTCAATTTAAACGAAGTTATTTGGAAGTTATAGTCAAACGTTAGAGACGCGGAAGCCATCTTTCCTCGGCGCTGTTTCAGTCACATGAAAAAACGCAATCCCCAACTAATCTCGTTCACACCATTACTCCGAAAAACGTATTATTGCGCCCCCAAATGTCCCGAACGGAGTGGTTTGCGCTGTTCCCTCACTAAACGACAACATTCATGTCATTACCGCAGACAAATAAAAGAATAGCGGGAAAAACAGTGCCTCTAACGATACGAATCGACGCCATTTTGAAAATGCAAACCGCGAAAGTGACCTTTTTCGCGATAATAATCTAATTAATATTATAAATGCGAAAGTATGGATGGATGGATGTTTGTTTGTTACTCAATCACGCCAGAACAGTCCAACGAATCTGGATGAAATTCGGCACACGGCACATAGATAGAGAAAAGTCTGGAATAGCGCATAGGCTACTTTTTATCCCGGAAAATTCCTGCGGGATAGCGATAAACAAATTCTTTGCAGACGAAGACAATCATGGGACAAATTACACCAATTGGGGTCTCTATCGTTTGCCCGAATTTCATATGCCATAAATGTATTGTTTGCCATAATGATCATTTGCCATAACTCTTTTTTCTCTTTATTTGTTAATTATTCAGGATTTTTATGAAACAAACCTAACCTAACCTATAGAGTTCTACAGGATTGCCATTACAATGCTCCTGAAAAAATTACGGTTTCAGAGAAAACAAGGGTTATGGCAAATGATCATTATGGCAAACATTACATTATGGCATTTGAAATTCGGGCAAAAGAGGGGCTCCGCTTAAAGGGCACGATTAGCGTGATTGCGGGCGTATAGATGGAAAGGGGAATCAAAACAATGATGGGCGGCTAGCATCACCTATAACAAGTTTCCTAAGATATTCACCCATTATATGGTATTTTACGATTTTGCGACATTTAACATCGTACTAGAACAAGTTGATTCCAGTAGGCTTATTGTCTAACTCGCTCGCGATCGCCATCATGTTCATTTTGACAGTTCCTGTATGAATGTGACAGTTAGGCAAAATGAAAACGATGGCGATTGCGAGTAAGTTAGACAATAAGCCTACTGATCCACGGTAGAACCAGAGGGTAAATCTCCGCAGTTTAAGTACAATCAACCGGCGCTCCTGCCGGGCAGGATAATGACAGTAGGTTGCCACTCGCCTCGTCGCACCAGTGTTGCCAATGCTACGGCAATTACCGTGTTCTATACGGCTTTCAGTCCAAAAAATAACAAAATCCACGGCCTACGGCTGCAACTCTGGGGCCGTAGCAGATTCTGCGGCTTTTCGCAAATTTACGATTATTAATTTATTTATTTATAACAAATTCACTTTTAGAGTATTCGACTGTCATTAGTGTATGCGATGCACGAAATTCGACCGTCGTATAGTGCCTCTCGCTCATCCAAATATTGCTTGATAGTAGATCGAGAGGATAATAGAAATATATTCTAGGAAAAACAGTAGAAATTAAAAAGTGGCAGCATCGTAGTGTCATCCTTCATAATAAATGTTAAAATCCAAAAACAGCGCCATTTGGCTAATGTTGAAAAGTGTATCTTTTTTTAAGGAGTGTCACGACCCACCCTTGATCTTTTTCCATATAAACACGGCTTTTTTATGTTATGTACACGGCCGCCTAAAAATTTGCATTGGCAACACTGCCTCGCACGCTGGCGTCGCGCGTTATTTGTGTATCTAGTTACCCTAGCAACGAACAATGACTACAACCCTAATAAGTTCGTGGTGACTAAAAGAAACGCTTTCGCGTAGTAAAACAGTTTATTTTTGCATGAATGCTTTGCGGGAAATCTGATGGAGTGGGGCTGTAGGCTATTATCGCTGTAGGTAAATATATCAGGAGTGAGCTAGATTGTGCCTTCTGTTCGTCAGTACTATTACTTATTCCGTGATTGTAGAACAATGTCGACATTTACTGCGAGAAGGTTCCACGGTGGCTCCATCAATTTGCTCGATGGCACATAATCTTCCATACGTTAAAACACTCACTTCATCAATCCGATTGATCCCTCGAAGCTCAAAGTGACTACAAAGACTGAAGAACCGCCGGAAGTCAGACAGACTGTACAGGAAGCGTCGCCATTTTGCGGAAGCTGTGTCGCTTAATGAGCTCTTGACTAGTGTTGCCAGGTTTACCGATTTGCGGAGTACGGATTTTCAGGTTTCTGGGGACACATTATCCCTTGGACTTATTCGGGATGCTAAATCGCTACTTTATCTAACTAATATTATAAATGCGAAAGTATGGATGGATGGATCGATGGATGGATGGATGGATGGATGTTTGTTTGTTACTCAATCACGCCAGAACGGCCCAAAGGATCTGGATGAAATTTGGCACATAGATAGAGAAAAGTCTGGAATAGCACATAGGCTACTTTTTATCCTGGAAAATTGCGTAGTTCCCGCGGGATAGCGATAAACGAATTCTTTGCAGACGGAGTCGCTGGCAACAGCTAGGGTGCTATAAAAGCTACCTCCATGCCCAATTTCAAGTTTCTTTCATAATTGGAAGTATACCCTGTATTTTTTGGGAGCACGGCCACTGTATGGCAACACCTTTTCTAATGGCTGTATCCTTTGATTGACTTGAATTAGAGGGTTGAGTTTTTCACAGCTCCAAGGAACCGCAAACCTTAGTATTTGTTGTTCATTTTAACTTTCTACCTCTTCCTGCGTTCCTGAGAAAAAGGTCTTGACAGATGGATGGATGGACAACAAAAGCGATTTTATAGTCTGTCTAACCAAAGCTGAACCTGTAAAAGCGCGGCAATTACAAAAAATCATGACCGGGTAACACAGGATCACTCACACAGCTGCAATTTTCTTAGAGAAATGTCAATTTGACATACAACATGACACCTCACATAGACACACTTAAAGACAAAATGTTGCCAATCAAATAACTGGGTTCAGCTTTGGTTAGACAGACTCTATAAGTTCCGTTTTTTTTCCTTTCGAGGTTACGGAACCATAAAAATTAATCATTTACTTTGAAAAAAATATCTTTCGCCCCAATCTTTTTAGATAGCCCTGACTTATTTTACCATCTCCCCGATTTTAACCCAATCAGACTTGGCAACACTACTCTCACAACCAAGTACACTTCAAGAGGCCCCTGGCAACGTCCCTATGGGCTACACAATACGTGCCGATTTGCTTTGACTCAGGGGTCTTAATTAACCAAACTGGGAGTTTTGATCTGTATTCAAAGTAAAAGTTTTCGCTAGTTTTAACTGACAAACGATTTCAAAGGGTATGAGGAAAAGTTTGTAGTGCTAATACTGTAGGGGTACAATTCCTAGTGGTCTGACTGCAAGAAGACGTTTTAGAATACTGTAAAACGAGGTGAGTAGGAACTTGAAGTTCAAACGTCGATAAAAAATATTTTCACACGTGACAAGTTGATTTTTATAGATGTCCCACGAACTTATCACGCCGATGTAAAAGCGAATGGTACAGTCGCCATCAGATATATCGTTGCGGGCGTGGTCCTCAAATAATTCGGAGCGGCCTTAAATTTCAATAAATTCGTTACATAAGCAAGGTTAATAACATCAGAACACGCAATTAGTCGTAAATATACGAGCAACGACTTTTCAATAAAATCGGGACGTCACAGATCGTCAAAGGTATCGATACAGACAGGCTGACCATAAAGATTGGAACATTATTGGAAAATATACCTTAACTTTGTGACAAACAGTTTAAATTACAGTGTGTTTATAATAAAATTAGTTTTATAAAATTGAACTACATGCTTTGACTTATAAAGGCAGAAGAAGAAAATTTTTATTCGCAATAAAAGTGTATGGCAATTTAGTGGCCAGTAACAATTTACACTTTATACAACAAAAAAGGTTTTATGTTACTAACACAGTGAATTATGCATGCAGACGTATAAACTATATAGGTGACATATCTTTCATTTTGGCATGACGTTTGAGCCTTATTTGTATTATGTTTGGAATTCGAATCTATTACTATTATATACGTAAGGTTTATTAACCACATTATGTTCCGATATTTGTGATCAGCCTGACTGCGTCGATACCTTTGACGATATGTGCTTCCTGATATTTTTGAAAAGTCGCTGCTCTTATATTTATGACGGATTGCGTGTTCCGATGTTATTAACCATATCTAGTGTAACGAATTTATTGAAATTTAATGCTGCTCCGAAATATTTGAGGACCTCGCCCGCTACGATATATCTGATGGCGACTGTACTTAGTTTTGAAACTTGGAATAGATACATAGTTATTACACTTGACTGTACCTATGTACTTAGGTACATTATACAATTTACCACCAAACATACATTTATCACCAAAATACGAGGACTAGCATGATTGGACCCGAAAAACTACGTTAGTTTAGGTATATGTATAAGTTACTTATATACTTTGCCCAACGCGAAATCTTGCCTTTAACGTCTCGTGACACACTTCACATCGTTTAATTACCCCGCAGTAATTAATTTAAATAATTAGAAGCTCAAGTGCTCAAGCCGGAAGCCGGAAGCGGCCATTTTGTGGAGCCAAGATGGCGGATATTAATGGCGGTTTCGCTGTCAATTTGGCTCAATGTTGCCTGTTTTGAGTTTATTAATTGCTTTAAGTTGAATCAAAGAGGTGTTATATGCGGCTAGTCCTTCTTAACCTCTCGGGGAGTGTAAGGTTAATCAAATATCCAATTAGTCCTAGATTAGGGAATTGAAGCATAGAGTCCAATAATAAGGAGTAACTAAGTGAATACTTACATTGATTCTTTACTGAACACCACGGTACATAAAACATATAAGATATGATATAGATATTTCCATTTTATTCTGTTAATGAATTTTTAAATTTGACATTTTAACCTAGTTCTCCATCTTTTTATATATTATTTTTGTTTCTTTTAATGTTAATTTCCATTTTATGACATGTTTTTAATTTTTATTTAAATTGTATGTTACCCATGACGACCCATAATGGAGAAAATATCTTTATTTTAGTTTACTTGTTGTTATACCTATTATATTATTTTAATTTTTAATTGTTGACATATTTATTCTGAGCTGACGATTTCAATATAAATTCTTTGACATTTAATTTTAAGTGATGATGTAATTTTAAATTAAACTATTAAATCCGCCGTCCTAAGAATAATTTAATAAATCTTATACTTACACAAACGGATAACTCACGTATAAAAGCCGAAAGAATGCTTCGACATGTAAGTAAGTAAGAAAGTAAGTAAATGCTTTATTGTGTACAAAAAAATACATTAAATATGTGCACAAAGGCGACCTTATCCTTATTATGTTTCGGGTTGTTAAGGATAAGGACTACGGAATAGTCCGAAACATTCTTTCGGTTTTTATACGTGAGTTATCCGTTTTTATAATTATGTTTGAGTCTCACGGTAGTTCCATGTTGAAATCGTACTTATTTTATTTATTTAACCCTTAAATTGACGTTGGGTCACCAGTGGTACATCAACTTTAAAAAAAAATTGTCTAAAAACAATTAATTGTTGGTGTATTTTTTTAGCTACTACTTATTAATTTACTTATTTTGCGTAATAAAAAAAATAAATTAGGCTGGAAACATTTTTAAATAAACGTCAGTATCAAAATGAGTTCGAAACGGAAACACTTGCTGGCGTCTCGGGTAAGTTTTTAATATTTTTTGTGAGATCTATACATAAAGGAAGTAGTTTTGACTGATGAGGTATTATCAAGACATATCAAGTTATCAGAATACACACTAATACACGTTAAAAACAGTGTATGTGAAATTTTATAATAGGCTAAACTTGTGTGTACCTCGGGTGACCCGTTGCCAATTACTAAGAAAATGGCTAGCCACAGACAACGGGTCACACGAGTCATGTTGCCAACTGCCTACAAATTTACTTTTACTTTCATTTCGTGTTTTATTTCCGTTTTGTTGTTTTTCTATACTAATTAAAACATGTTTTTGTTGTTTTTTCTCTTTGCAGTGCATGCAACAAACGCGATCACTCAAAATTTTGGCTTTGGTTCCTTTGCATAATGCATGTTCAGATGGGGCTTCAAAAATGTTGTCCGGGCGGGAGTCACAGGATTTATTTACGATTTCATTATGTATGGAGGAGATGATACTTTTAATGGATGCAGTTTTACTGAAGCCGAAAACTTTATGGACTTAGGTGCTTATGTAGTGATTGCTTCGTGCAAATCTATACAAAAAAAGCCAACCACGATATATGCCGATAACTTTGTACTTCTCCAGATCTCATTTACACATTGCGACATGAATACGGCATATTTAGCCTAAGAACCATCAGAACAAACCGACTTAGAGGTGGTCAAAATTTGCTGCCCTCTGAAAAGGATATGAAGAAGAAAAACAGAGGATTTTCTGCTCAAGTAGTGTGCAATAAAAATAAAATAACTATCGTTAAGTGGCAGGACAACAAAGTGGTTACTATGATCAGTTTGTTTGTTGACTCCCATCCGAAGGGAACAATTTTATTAAAAGATTTTCCAAAACTTCTAAAGCGAAAGTCGATGATCCATGTCCACATGTAATAAAAGAGAACAACAAGCACATGGGTGGGGTGGATTTAGCGGATATGGTGATTTAATTACGAGTATATCGAACGCCTTTCAAAACCCGTAAATGGTAATGGTAATGGTATGTACATGGGAATATTTTCTCAATTACTGGATATGAGTATCAATAACGCTTGGATCCTTTATAGAGGAGATGACAAAGATAAAATGGCATTGAAAAATTTCCGGTATGATATTTATGAAGGGCTGTGTAAGGCAGGAAGGTCTGAAATAGAAGAAAGTGGTGAAAAATTGCTAGAAAAACTAAGAATACAAAAACCAGTGATAGTAAGACCAGCAGAGAGTGTTCGATATGATAATGTGGGTCATTTTTCTGAAAGTGGAACGTCTTGATCACGTTGCAGATATTGCAAAGATGGCAAAACTTTTGTTTACTGCATTAAATGTAAAATGTTTCTTTGCTTCCTAGTTGCAAACAAAAATAAAAGGAATTGTTTCCGTTTATTTCACCAAAAATGATCTTTTTCTTAATAAATACTCAATTTCATTCTATATTGTTATTTTATTCAGATCTTGGCAAGGTGACTCACGGGGGACATACCAAAGTTGATGTTGTTTGCTACGAAATCGGCAGCGTACCACGTGTGGTACATAGGTTTTCCGGAAAACTAGTGAAATTGGATTTTTTTTAAGATTTTTCTGTAGCACCAGGGACCACTTTAAAAACACAAATCCCAAAATTTCTTTAATTTTTTAAAAATTTGTGCCTTGCCAATTTAAGGGTTAAGTCGTGTTGCGTAATATTTGACATGGTAACAAGACCTAAACATCACACTTAGCATAATTGTGGGCGTAATATTTTAAAATTACTTATTTTAACATTAACACTGTACATATTCGAACAAGAAAGTCTTATTATTCGGTCTGGTAACCCTGAACAGACTTAGCCTGTGAAAATAGCCTGGCAACCTTTGAAAACACTCGCGACACCATTAGCATTGTGCGCCATCTTGTTTTTCGAGTGTACAAAATGGCGGATCAGAGACCAAGGCGTTTTAAGCTTTGTTATTTCGATGCCCGTTTTTACTGGCTTTCTAACCTTTTAAAAGCTTAAGGGATTGGCTTTGAGACGGATGAATATTTATTTTACGGAATTCAGCTAACGAAAGACCGGGGTATTGGGTTGGAAAGCGCTTGCGAAGCAATGGAGTACCTAAGTGTAAGGGAATTAATGACAGGAGTGTAGAATGTATCAAACGATGGGTGGTGTAGCGGTTTAGCACGCATCAGAGGTGATGAGGATCCGGGTTCGATTCCGGGCCATAGCTTTACTGTTCGGATTTTTTTGTTATTTCATTTTCAGTGTCGTTTAGAAATTTAGAAGTGTTGAAATAGCCAAATAATAATCCTATCCTACTAATATTATAAATGCGAAAGTTTGTGACAATGTGATGATGTGAGTGAGTGAGTGTGTATGTTTGTTCCTTCTTCACGCTAAAACGACTGGACGGATTTGGATAAAATTTGGTACGAAGATAGCTGGTACCCTAGATTAAAACATAAGCTATTTTTTATCCCGGAAAACAGCAAATTTCCCGGTGGATAGCCATAAACATGTCAATTGCTAATTCTACGCGGACGAAGACGCGGGCAGGAGTTAGATAGTATAATTGTTATAAAATATCAGTGGATGCTAATTTTGGATGGGAATTTATTTAGATAAAATTGATTTTGATTAAAAAGACTTAAAATGGATAGAATGGAGACAATAAGCCTACTGATATTGATAGGTACATATATTCTGTAATAATTATTTGCCTTGCGACTCAAGGCACAGAATACCTCAAGGCAGAGAGCTACGACCTTTAATTTTATTAAAGTAGCCTATGTTTTAATCTAGGGTAACAGCTATCCCCGTTATAAATTTGTTCCAAATCCGTGCAGTCGTTTCAGCGTGAACAAACATACACAGTCACTCACTCATCGTCAGTATCGTCACATCCTCACAAACTTTCGCATCCTACTAACATCATAAATGCGAAAGTTTGTGACGATGTGACGATGTGACTATGTGAGAGAGTGAGTGTGTATGTTTGTTCCTTCTGCACGCTAAAAAGAATGGACGGATTTAGATAAATTTTGGTACGAAAACAGCTGGTATCCTAGATTAAAAAATAGGCTACTTTTTATCCCGGAAAATTGTATAGTTCCCGCGGGATAGCGATAAACATGTCAATTGCTAATTCTATGCGGACGAAGTCGCGGGCAGAAGCTAGTTTATAATATTAGTAGGATTATTGATCTGAGCTACCGAATTTTGTCCGTACCCCAACGGCACCAGCGTAATTATTAATTCGGAATGGCTTTGAACAATTATACGTTTAATTCGCATCCATTGTTAATGTACTGGTTATTGTAATAGATTGTGCTCGCCGGACAAAGGGGTGCCGGATGTGAGAGCCGGACGTTTTGGAGCGGGTATGTCCGGTGTCTGGCCATTCGCGGGCCCGGACAAAATTGTGTTGGTTTTTCTTGAAAAATAGTTCAATTTTAACCACCAACGCAAATAGAGAGAGAGGAACATTTATTAACACACACTCGATACACGTAGATTTAAAATATGAAGAAATACAAAAGAGGGGTGTTATAAGGTTAAGGTGGTTAAGGGGTAGCACGCGTCACGGAATGATAAGGATCCGAGTTCGATTCCGGGCCATAGCTTTACTTTTCGAGTTTTTCCACGTGTTCTAGGATTCAATATTATGACATGCTGGCTATAGCTAGTGTTAATTTGTTCCTTTTTTAATGTGTATGTGCTTACTAACATAATAATAAGACATTGTAACTAACAAACTATGGATTTTTTATCTGCAATAAATGATTATTATTATTATTATTATTTTGAAATATTACTGTGTGTGTTAGGTAATTAAAAATAACACCGTGTAGCACTCCGGGAGTGCCGGTAAAAGTGAATACAACACACACGCACACTCGCGCAAAAAGAAAAAAAAAAAAAAAAGAAAAAAAATACACGAGATTTGAACTGCGGTCACCTGAGAGAACACAATGTTATTCCACACCTTATACCACTAGGCCAAACGCACATACCATAAAGCGACGAAAACAACGTACACTCCAAAAACTCGAACGCGACTCTATCTTCATTTGTTTTTCAAAATAAGCTCTTAGAGGATCCTGATATCTTGGTATTTGAACTCTCCCTCCGTCTTACGCCTGACGCGAGTTTAGTCAATAATATTTTCTCTTTTTTTCTTTTCCAAAAATCTTTAAATTTGACTCCACGTTAAATACTAAAAAGCTTGTAAAAACATTGCTGTCTTATTTTTAAGCACTACCGCTTCGCTTCGATAGGATAGCTTTTAGATTAAATATTAATGAAATATGCCGAATTAATGTTCAAGAGACGAATGCAAATAACGCCTCAGTTGCGGAGTTGTCGGTTAAATACTTATTATTAAATGTGAAAGGGGTGCGTCCCACGAGATATAACTACAAAATATCTAATTTCATAATAATAACGTTCACAAGATATAATGAACGTTAGCTATAACAGCAAAAAGTATAATTTTTTTACGTATAAGGCTTAAATTATATAACGTTATTTTTATATAACTTCAATTTGTATAAGATTTATATGGACTAATTTCTTTTAACATAACAAACATTTAACCTAACTGAAACAGCTGCAAGACATTGTTTAATTTTCGGCGAGCGAGCGAAGCGAGCGAGCAAGACGGTACGGAGCGGAAGCGAGTCGGATAGGTTAGGTTCAAAGGCTAATGCGGGATCGTAGCGCAGCGAAGCTCCCGCGTTAGCCTTTGGTGTTAGTTTTTTTTTTATAACCACCTAGAAAATCCCCTAACCACATAGCAAATTCAATAAATAACTGTGCATTATGCTTTTTGATGTTAGCTGTTATGAACATTATAAGCTTTGATCGTTATTTCAATTGATATTATATATAAACAACGTTATACCTTACAAAATTAGATATTTTAAGATTATAATTTTCGTTCATTATATCCAGTAAACGTTATACTAAACGAGTTTATATAAAGTGAGCGTATATATTATGAACATTAGATAATAAGTTGTTATATCTCGTATTACTTACCCATGTGAAAGTGTGTCTATCAGTCTGTTACCTCTTCAAATGCCTCATCCAAGCGCGTTAGTGCACGCCCCAGGGTTGGCACCCAATTTGAGATCTCTTCAATTATTCAGTGATACCGTACCTATTGCTAGCCCTTGCATAAAGGCATACTAGTGTGGACATGGCTTTATGTCATACCAGGGCCCTTTTTTATAAAGCTACTCGTTACAATTTACAAGCGGAAGTCTCTTTCTGACCCTATGTGTTAGAAAGAGACTCCGCTTGTAAATTGTAACTCGTAGCTTTATAAAATAGGGCCCTGTTCGCCAAAGGTTCATTCTCAAAAATGCAAGAAAGCTCTCAAAAGTTTCCAAAAACTTTCACGAAAATTTATAGTGAGTAGTAACGTATTTCTGCCCTTGACTGTACTTTAGCAAGTCGTCATAAACATATATAGGTGGATTTTTGACGTTGTAATTTGTGTGCCATGCTAAACGTATTGCACACAAATTACAACGTCAAAAATCCACCCATATACACTCTATGCCTCAAACAATGTTATATTACTATGTAGTGTATTTCTGACATATATTAGTTTATTGTATATTTATTTATTTTTATATGTATTAGGGTGTACCTGTATTGTTGTGTAGGTGTATTATTATTATGTTAGTGCTTTATTAGTTTAGGTTAAAATTAGGGTCATTGCTCTTCTAGCTTTCCAGTATGTCTACTCTCTATACTCTGGTTTCTGTTGTCCTGTCAATCGTTCGAAGGTTAACTGGAAGAGATCCCTTTAAGGGATAAGTTCGCCTTTGTACATCTATTTGTCTCATTACCTGTAAAATTAATGTGTTTTATGTACAATAAAGAGTTATACATACATACATACATACACAATAAGGTCAGTGACATATACATTTGACATGATGGCTGTATCGATTTATGCCTTCGCCTGTATCTACATCTTAGCTTAGCGACTTCACTAAACGCAATAAAACAGTCGTCAGCGCTATACCGCTTATCTACGTATAGTTATAATGTCAGTATGTCTGTCGCATAGCTCGTAAACAAGACTGACTCATAGACTAGGCGCAACGCGATACCTACAAAATGTTAAGGTTAGTCTTTACGCAAAGCTCAAACACGTTAGTTAGGTACTTTCACTCAAAGTATTACCCCCTTATAAACGCTCTATGTGTTTCTGCTAACTTAGCAATCGTTTGTCCTTATCTGTCACTTTGACATTTACCTTTCACAGATAATGACAAACGATTACTAAGTTAGCGGACGCCTATAGAACGTTTATGAATAAGAGGTTAGATTGTCTTCCACGCTGGTCTTGGAAAAGTAATACATACAGGGTGTATCAGACACCCCATAACAATAATCCACTGGGGTATATAACCATAGCTATAGAAGCTAAAAAAATATTTAAAAAAAAAATTGAAGTATTTTTTTTTAATATTTTCTATAGGAATGGTAGTTAGTATTAACTGTAATCATTCCTATAGAAAAAAAAAATTACCGCAATTTTTTTTTATATTTTTTTTAGCTTCTATAGCTATGGTTATATACCCCAGTGGATTATTGTTAGGGGGTGTCTGATACACCCGGTAGAATGTACCAATGGCTTCTCTTCCCGCGCTATCAGTGGCGTAACTTTAACGTCAGGGGCCCGCGGCAAATTCATCAGATGAGGCCCTTCCTCACTATAAAGAAGTGCATCTTCCCTTCTGCGCTCAAGGCCTAGCCAGTTCTGGGCCCCGTAGAGCTGGGGGCCCCTGACATTTAAGGTGGAAACACATTATTAACACGCGACGCGACCCGACGCAACGAATGTATGCGCATGGCGTCGCGTCGGATGTTCATAGTGTGGTTCTGGTCGTAGAAAATAATACAATTTGATTCGACTCAACACGCGTCGCGTTGCATCGGGTCGCGTCACGTGTTAATAATGTGTTTCCACCTCTAGCCAGCCCTGCCACCCTATAGTACCTAACGCTACTGCGCGCTAGTAAAAGCCAGCCAAGCTAGGGAAAACCATAGAAATCATGTTATAGGCGATGCTAGCAACTCATCACTGAACGTAGCCTTTGGGTCTTAGGCTGTCTACCCCGTAAGGGATAAAGACGTGATTTAAAGTGCGTTAGATTTAAAGTTAAGTGCGAGTCGGACTCGCGCACTAAGGGTTCTGAAGCATTATCTATAAATATCTAAAAACCAGTGTAAGCAGAGCCCTGCTCCAACGCAATATCTACGCAGTGTGGGGTCACTTTATATTGGTCACTGATATTATACAGACATAAGCCATAAGTCATAAGTCATTTATTCGTCGCTTTCATGTGTACATTGGATCTTACAAGCTAATAAATACATACATATTTACAGTTTTCGCAATTTTTCCTTTATCTGTGCTATGAGACCCAAAATTCCAAGGTACCAAATTTCAAGATTCTGAGTTCACGGGAAGTACCCTGTAGGTTTTGATTCCCTTGCGAGTTTAGAAAATTTGCGGAAAACAGCTGTATCTTTTGATTGCGTTGGCTTAGAAGTTCGATTTTTTCACAGCTGCAAGTGACAGTAGACTTGAGTATTTTATATAAATTTTAGCTTGATACCTCCACGCGTTCTTGAGAAAAAGGGTCTTGACAGACGGACGGACGGACATCAAAGTGATCCCTGTATGGGTTTCGTTTTTTCCTTTTGAGGTACGGAACCCTAAAAACTATTTTAGCACTTTCCCTTTCCCCTTCGAGTTTGTTACGTGAAAACGTCTCATCTAACTATATAATATTATAAATGCGAAAGTATGGATGGATGGATAGATGGATAGATGGATGGATGGATGGATGGATGTTTGTTTGTTTGTTTGTTACTCAATCACGCCAGAACGGCCCAAGGGATCTGGATGAAATTCGGCACATAGATAGAGAAAAGTTTGGAATAGCACATAGGCTACTTTTTATCCCGGGAAATTGCGTTGTTCCCGTGGGATATCGATAAACGAATTCTTTGCAGACGAAGTCGCTGGCAACAGCTAGTAGACAATAAAAGCCAGTTCCACACTAAGCCCCGCCTGCAGTGCGTTAAACTTTAATATTTGATTACTTGGTTCGCGTGCCTGCGGGTCTTTAAGACTGCGAAATACTTGGTATTTTAAGGAACAGGTATTTTGGTTGCTTAGGCATGCTAGTGAAACATGGCACTTAGATGACTAAAATGGGATACCTCATGTGCCAATATTAATATCTTACTCTCTTTGCAGCACTCTGCAGGATTAGCGAGAAATAGGGTAGTAGCGATTTGGACAAGGTAAAGTCCTACAAAACAATGATAGCTTTTTATGCGGCCAATTTTCCCATACCCACCACCACCACACCATACCATACCATTTAATTTTCCCGACGAGCATGTATGAAGAGATTGATGAATGTGGATGAAGCGAAAGAGGTATGTCAGGATCGTAGCAAGTGGAACAAAGTAGTCTCTGCCTACCCCTGTGGGAAAGAGGCGTGACGATATGTATGTATGTAATTTTCCCATAGTTAATGAGTCGTTTACGCGAACGCGTTCAAGACGTTTCACGACATAGTTTGACGCGAACATGATCGAGACGTATTTTGTAACCAAAAACTTACGCTAACATAATTCTTTTAGATATATTTTTCACCAACACCGAAACCTAAGTATTTTCAACCCCTAGTATTTCCGCTTCTAGTATTTTCAAACCAAACAGTCCATGAGTGCGTGTTCCTTTGCTAAATTCAATTTTAAACCTTTATTCCCCACAATAGTAACATAAACAATACGTTTTTACATAGTTAGTTCAGGAGGGCTATTATAAAGATATTAGCGATTCTACAATCGATATTAATGGCGCCACACCTGTTACAATTACGAATCGAACGTTAAACTGCTATAAATATAAATATCAGGGAACAATTATCGTTAACAATTAACAACAATTATCGTTTTCATGTCTGGTTTTTTTATTGTTGTTTTTTTTTTTTTTTATAAAATTGTGTGTACATGCTCTTATATTTGTGTGTCTTGCAAAATGAATAAATGTCTTCTTTCTTTCTTTCTTTTAACCAACATTTTTTACATTTCTTCAGCATCAACAGCAAAGGGAACATGGTCCATACAGCCAATTTAAAACTACCGTTTCACACTTTTTTTTCGAAATTTCAGAGATCTCAGCCGCAACGAACTGACTGCCATCAGCCGTCGGACCTTCCGAGGACTATCAGCTCTGAAGTCGTTGCACCTCGACGGGAACCAGCTCAAATGTATCGACGAAAAAGCTCTGGAGAATTTGAAGAGCTTAGAAGTACTGTAAGTTACTAGTAAAGCTTTATTTCTGTAGCGACACTAGCGCCACCTAGTTGGCCTCTACATAACTACTACGACGCACGAGTAGCTAGCGCCAGCTCTAGTGACAGCTGTCACATCGTTCTACATCGCGCTAACGAAGTTTCTCAACGCGGATGCATAAATACAACTTCCAACTCGCCTCCTTCGGACTTCGGTCCTCAGGAATAACATCTGGAGAGAGATCTCTCTATTGTGGCGTATCCCTAAATCACACGGCGGCCACGACGTACAAAATCCGCGTTCTGAAATGAACACAGGCACGACGTCGTCTGTACACGCGTCAATGTGTGCGTAAGATACACAGGGCTGTCTATCGCAAAAACCTAGTACTATAAGTACTACCAATGACATAAATATAGGTACTTATAATGAAGATATGGCTTAGATGTGTGCAAATAAATGTACTTAATCGTTATCTATTTATTTAAACTTACTTAAAATGTGTCTGTCTGTGTATTTAAGCATTATTATTTTCAATTACAATAGATGTACGACAACAAACTTAAGCGAATGATTCTGTAGTTATTTCATGTATTAATCGCGATAATTTCAGAAAGCATTAATTTTCTAATGTTTTATAAAATGAAGTAGGTAGGATAGGTTCCCGAACTAGTGACGTGCGGCCGACATACATCGCGTTGCGAGCCCTACTAGTTGCCAGCAGCTTTCCGGCAGACTGCGCTTGAGGGGTGGGGTAACTCGAATCGGTGCGGGGCGGAGCGTGGCCATTCTGTACGTTAGTACTATTATATATTCTGTGCCTAAATGTCTGTTTCTTTATATTTGCACAGTAAAGCATTTACTTACTTACTTTTTATTTACTTTTTGAATGTTTCTAGCATCATCATCATCATCATCTAAAGCTTATACAACGTGTAAATCCAATACGAACAATTGTTTAAGTGGTGGTTAGTATACAGGACCTAAGTATATCTTGCTATACATATAATAAAATTTTCATATAAAATAATTAAGCCCGCAATGTAAAGTTAATATTAAAATTGAGTCTAGTTGACTATTACTTGTCAGCTGTTTGGATATCCATTACGTGGATGACATGTTTGCGTTACATTGCTGCTCGGTAATTTTTCAAAAATTTCAGGTACATACCCAGTGTCACGTTTATGGCAAATCTCATCATCATCATCATCTCCAGCCTAAATACGTCCCACTGCTGGGCACAGGCCTCCTCTCAGAATGAGAGGGCTTGGGCTATAGTTCCCACGCGGGCCCAGTGCGGATTGGGAACTTCACACACACCATTGAATTGCTTCGCAGTTGTGTGCAGGTTTCCTCACGATGTTTTTCCTTCACCGAAAAGCTCATGGTAAATTTCAAATGAGATATCGCACATAAATTCCGAAAAACTCAGAGGTGCGAGCCCGGGATTCGAACCCACGACCCTCTGCTTGAGAGGCCACAGATCAAACCACTAGGCTACCACGGCTTTTGTATGGCAAATCTGATGACGTTAAATTTGTCAAAATCTGTTGAGCCGTTGAGTACACTTACGAACGAACATAGGAATGGATACATACATGCTTACGCGGCAAACACAATGAGATAATCCTTTTGGGCTTCGCCGCAGTCGGGTTTATACCAGGGACATTACTGTCTTAATGGGATTAAATTCCGATTCAGTTTAGATTTGCTCGCTGTCAGATCCATACTAAAAATGACAGCTAAAACTTGCAAACTTATTACGTAACTCGCTCGCGATCACCATCGTGTTAATTTTGACAGTTCATGTATGGGCTGACAATTGGCATCGGAATCAGCTAGCTGTCACATTCATACAAGAACTGTCAAAATGAACACGATGGTGATTGCGAGCGAGTTACGTAATAATCCGTCGAAATTTAATCGCATTTTAAGACGTCATGGTAAGGACCTTCCAAAGTTGACGTTACCGTTGATGAAGCGACGATAGCATCCTTCCATATATGGTACCGCTACTGTTCCACCATTACAAGTATTACAACCCAGCAACGGCAACAGGCGACCGGAAAGAGTTTCCATTGTCCATTGCCTGTCCAGCTCGCTCGCCATACATTAGTTAGTTGCCAGCGCGCGCAATGAACAGCGGAATCTCTGGATCGCGTATTGTTGTGATGAAGTCATTTAAATAAGTCCTTAAGATAGAGACACTCACGACCGTTACTATTCGGTTCCATCAATGTTGAGAAAAGAAAGTTTAATGCTATAGGTATAAGTATTTTATTTTTATAAAAACAAAAACGCAGACATCGAATGGCAG